>CM037640.1:51160052-51730405 GCA_015227895.2 Colaptes auratus | reverse complement strand
AGAATCACCTTATTACAAAATACAATACAATACACCAGGTTGGAAGAGACCTCAAGATCATCACGTCCACCCATCAACCAATCCAACCACCTAAAATACAATACAGTACCATACAGTACAATACAGTACAAAAGAGTACAATACAGTACAATACAGTACAATACAACCCACCTAAACAACTAAAAAACCTAACCCTGGCACCAAGCACCCCATCAAGCCTCTTCTTGAATACCTCCAATGAAGGTGAACTCCACCACTCCACAGGCAGCTGATTCCAGTGGGCAATCACTCTCTCAGTATAGAACTTCTTCCTAACTTCAAGTCTAAACCTGCCCTGGCGCAGCCTGAGACTGTGTCCTCTTGTTCTGGTACTGGCTGCCTGGGAGAAGAGACCAACCGCCTGGCTACAACCTCCCTTCAGGTAGTTGTAGAGAGCAATAAGGTCACCCCTCAGTCTCCTCTTCTCCAGGCTAAGCAAACCCAGCTCCCTCAGCCTCTCCTCATAGGGCTTGTCTTCCAAAACCCTCACCAACTTTGTTGCCCTTTCTGGACACGCTCCAGTAAGACAACATCTTTCTTAACTGAGGGGCCCAGAACTGGACACAGTACTCAAGGTGCGGCCTAACCAGTGCAGTGTACAGGGGCAGAATGACCTCCCTGCTCTGCTGGCCACACTGTTTCTGATGCAGGCTAGGATGCCATTGGCCTTCTTGGCTGCCTGGGCACACTGCAGGCTCATGTTCAACCTACAATCAACCAGCACCCCCAGGTCCCTCTCTGCCTGGCCGCTCTCCAACCACTCTGACCCCAGCCTGTAGCACTGCATGGGGTTGTGTGGCCAATGTGCAGAACCCGGCACTTGGATGTGTTAAATCTCATGCCGTTGGACTCTGCCATCTGTCCAGCCTGTCGAGGTCCCTCTGCAAAGCCTCTCTGCCCTCCAGCAGATCAACTACTGCCCCAAGCTTGGTGTCGTCCGCAAATTTATGATGATGGACTCAATGCCCTCATCCAGATCATCAATAAAGATGTTGAAGAGCATGGGGCCCAGCACCGATCCCTGGGGCACACCACTAGTGACTGGTCGCCAGCCGGATGTGGCACCATTAACCACCACTCTCTGGGCTCGGCCCTCCAGCCAGTTCCTAACCAACGCAGTGTGCTCCCATCCAAGCCATGGGCTGCCAGCTGGCCAAGAGTTTGCTGTGGGGGACGGTGTCAAAGGCCTTGCTGAGGTCCAGGTAGACCACATCCACAGGCCTCCCCACATCAACCAGGCGGGTCCCTGATCATAGAAGGAGATCAGGTTGGTCAAGCAGGACCTGCCCTTCCTAAAGCCATGCTGGCTAGGCCTGATCCCTTGGCCATCCTGTAAGTGCTGCATGATCGCACTCAAGATGACCTGTTCCATAATCTTGCCTGGCACTGAGGTCAGGCTGACAGGCCTATAATTCCCTGGCTCATCCAACCGGCCCTTCTTGTGGATGGGCACCACGTTGGCCAGCTTCCAGTCTTCTGGGACCTCTCCAGTGAGCCAGGACTGCTGAAAATGATGGGAGAGCGGCTTGGCCAGCTCATCTGCCAGCTCTCTCAGCACCCTAGGATGGATCCCATCTGGTCCCATGGCCTTGTGGGGGTCCAAGCGGCTCAGAAGATCTCTAACTACCTCCTGGAGCAGCGGGAAAACTATGCAGCTCCTGGTTCCTTCTGCCAGCTCTGCAGGCCAGCTGTCTGGAAGAGGTCTACCATGCTAGGATAGATTGAAGCAAAGAAGGTGTAAGTACCTCTGCCTTTTCCTCATCCTTTGTTACAACCTTCCCCTCCGTGTCAACCAAGGAGTGGAGGTTGTCCTTGCCCTTCCTCTTGCTATTGATGTATTTAGAGAAGACTTTTTGTTGTCCTTCACAGCAGAGGCCAGTCTAAGTTCTAAATGGGCTTTGCCTCCCTAATTTTCTTTCTGCATGTCCTAGCAACATCCCTAAACATTCCGTAGGTGCCTCCCCTTTCTTCCAGAGATGGTACACCCTCTTTTTTTCCCTTAGTTCTATTAAGAGTTCATTAACCAACCAGGCTGGCCGTCTGCCCCGGCGGCTCATCTTCCGGGACACTGGCACAGCCTGTTCCTGAACCTTCAAGAGTTCTTCTTTGAAGCAGCTCCAGCTCTCCTGGACCCCTTTATTTAAGGGCTGCATCCAGGGAACCTTCTGAGTTAGTTCCTTGAGTAGCCTGAAGTCTGCCCTCCTGAAGTCCAGAGTGGAGGTCTTCTTGCTGCCCCTCTTGGCTTGGCTGAATACCGAAAACTGATTATCTCGTGGTCACTGGTGCCTAACACACCTCCGACCACCCACTCACCCACCAGCCCTTCACTGTTGGTGAAGAGGAGGTCAAGCATGGCCTTACCCTGGTAGGTTCACACAGCACCTGGGATAAGAAGCTGTCCTCCATACACTCCAGAAACCTTCTAGACTGCCTTCTTTTGCTGTGTTGAGATCCCAGCAGATATCAGGCAGGTTGAAGTCGCCCATGAGAATGAGGTCAGGTGACCTTGAGACAGCCTTAAGCTGCCTATAGAATGCCTCATCTACATCTTCCTTGGTGGGTGGTCTATAACAGACTCCAACCAGGATGTCTGCCCTCCCGAGCTTCCCTCTAATTCTACCACAAGCACTCAACCGGTCATCCTGATCTCCTCTCAACGGCATCTAGTGCCTCCCTGATGTACAGGCCACCCCTCCACCCCTTCTCCTTGCCGTCCCTCCTGAACAGCCTGTAGCTGTCAATTGCAGCGCTCAGTCATGTGAGTCGTCCCACCATGTCTCTGTGATGGCAACTACATCATAACTTTCCTGCTGCAACAGGGCTTCTAGCTCCTCTTGTTGTTACCCTGCTTCGTGCATTAGTGTACATGCACTGAAGCTGGGCTGCTGGTTCATCTCTAGCCCTAGCTTATCTCCCCGACTGCTGCCTGAGGTGACTAGTTCCAGCCCCTTCCCCTTCGAAGCTAGTTTAAAGCCCTGTCAATGAGGCTGCCAATTCTCTTCCCGAATCTTTTTCCCTTTGGGGGACAGGCCATTCTCATACTATGACCTCCCCCTCCTCTGGGACAGATGGAGTCCATCTGTTACCAGCTGACCTGGTGCAGTAAAAAGTTCTCCAAGATCGAAAAAACCCAAAATTCAAACACACCTGTGTCATCTACAGTAATTTTTCTTAGGTAGTAACTGAAAGTTATTTTGAATACCCACATTACCTATTCTGTGGCAAAAAAAAACTTTGAGAGTGAGACTACACCAACCAGTGATGATTGGAGATACTGAATGGTTGGATACAGAGAGTAGCTACATGTAGATCAAGATTTTGTAACTTAGAAGATGAAAGACAGGGGCAACGTGGAAGAGAAGATAAAGTCAGAAGGAGAATGACTGCTCACCTTTTTTCCTGACAGAAGGCCAAAATGAAATCAAGCAACAGGTTTAAAAGAAACAAAAGAATACTTTAAGTCACAGTGATAGTATGGTTTGTATGCTGTAAATTTAGTGGAAAATCTCTTAGGGACATGCAGGGAGAGAGGTCCAACTAAGTCTATTAAGTATCTGGATGCAGATACAACTTCCAGCAAAGAAGGACTAGCAGACAAATTGCAGGAAACTGGATGCATATTTCCCTATACATTTACTAGGGATATGACACTCAGTCCTGCAGTTTGATCCTGAAGAGTGTCTGTTTTGCAGCTAACCTGTGAGCAGAAGGGCCTCTCTATAGCTACACGTGATGGGAGGAAAACTACTGCTGACTGCAAGTGGCTGATGGCAAGCACAGTATATGCCACCTCTCTCTCAAATCCACCCAGTGAACTTACAAACTCTCCTCAGCCATGGGGAAAGCCTCCTTGTTTTGCTGCTTACTATTAGCAGTGGATGGGACAGGTGAAGGCAGGAATGGGGTCTCATTCAGAAGGGGAGAACAGTGTGAGAGAACTTTTACATAACCTTTAAGCAAGCGCTGTCCTGAAGCGTTATCACCAAAACCATACAAGCTTATTTGTAATGAAACTTCTGGCAAGATGTTTCATGCAAGAAACATTTAAATTGTTTGATTATTAGCCAAACTGAATAATATACATTATTCAGTGTAGAAAATGGGGAGATGAAAGAAAAGTAAAGGCAAGACGAAAAGGCTGCATATGTTATTTTAAGGTAACTTTAAAACAGTACTAAGGTTTAAGCTATAAAAGCATGCATTTGCTAGATACTGTTGGGATCACTGGTCTTTAGTAATGTAATTAGGGATGGCAAAGGAACACATCTGAGTTTTAGAAATTAAGTTTAAGTTTGATATTAAATAAAACCAAGGCTTTTAAAATTCTGAGAGGCACAAGTGTGTGCACACAATGGAGGGCACAGTGCTGCCAAGAGTGCAGAGTATGTGGTAATTACAGGTATCGTCTGGGATATGTGAGCCTTCCAGCATTCCAAAACAGGTATCACAGTATCACCAAGGTTGGAAGAGACCTCAAAGATCATCAAGTCCAACCTGTCACCACAGACCTCATGACTAGACCATGGCACCAAGTGCCACGTCCAATCCCCTCTTGAACACCTCCAGGGATATTGACCCCACCACCTCCCTGGGCAGCACATCACATGTCCAATCCCAATGCAATGATTGGTATGCTAACGCCTCCCCTTCTTTGCCCTAAGAAAAATCCCAATAAAACTCATCAAAATTAGTCCATATATTCTTGTAACATATTTTTGTTTTCAAGTGATATGACAAAAATTAGCAACTGGCAATTAGAACATCAAACTATTATAGTTCAAGTGAAGGAAAAGCAACAGTAAGACACAAAAGACAAATTATTTCCCAGCAATTGTATGAGGCTTTCCCACTAAAAGTTTTAGCACTGGGAAAACAATTTGTGATTTTTTACTGCAGTGTCTCCTCTGCCAAAGAGTACTTGAAGAATTACAGAATTCCAAAACTGGCTTCATTTTGAAATGTCACTGACAAGGTAACCTTAAAAAAAACACCACCACCAACAACAACAACCAAACAAACAAATCCCTGAATATTTTCCTTCAGATAATTAACCCAGAGTCAAAATTAATCAAAGGATAATAGGAAAATGTAAATTTCTTTGACAAGTACATAGATGCAACTATAATCAAATCCAGAATACAGTAGACATCACCAAAGTAGCACTGTCTCCCAACATTTGTCCTGAAGCTGTGCTGATAACTTGAAGTTCTCTAAACTAAGATTTAAATCACACACAAGTGAAATAATTTCAATACCAATATCCCCCTCCCACCAGCTTATTAATCATACCTTAATTTGTGCAAAAGGTCTGTCAAAGTTTCCAACATAAAGAAGACCAACATTCTGGGTGAGTAGCCTAAAAAACAAACAAACAACCTTTTAAGATATCACTTTACATCCATGAGTATTTTTCTTCTCTAGTAGCTGCTACTGAACCCTAGCAGGGTAACAAGCTTCACTACGATGGCAAGACCTACCTTAGCAAATCTGATTACACAATTCTATTTGAACTACTACAGGAAAGAAACAGGAAAGGCACACATTAAAAATGGATGAACACTGGAAAGTTGTGTTTATGGCACAAGCAGCTTTTCAACACAATCATTTCACAGCCTTCTTTGTGATGGGTATCACTCAGTAACAGTTTCTATTTATCTGAGACCATTAGAGACAAAGGAGCAGCAAAAGAAAAGACTGGTAAACACACATTCAGAGCAGCAGGCCTGACAGTTGAAGCACATTAGAAGAAATAAAAGTACACATGCTAATACAACACTGACATCACTACACATAGAGAAATAACAGAGACTTTCTAATGACTTGTTAAATAAAAACAACCCCAGATGCAGTTTGTGCCTGCGGTTCACTTCAACTCTTTACAAAGTCATTGTGTACACCACCAAGATCCAGAGGGACAGTGGGAGAAGCTGACTCAAATGACTGTTGGCACTCCTGTGTGACAGTTTGATTTTTGCAGATACTGCTTAAGTCAAGGTCATTACCACATTAAACTCCAAATCCTAGAGGAGCATTAGGGTGCTGCTGCTGCTATGAGCAGGCAGTCAAGAACGTTACTGGCCAGCAACAAGGGTGAGCGCACCCTGTGCTGTTCAGTATCAGCAATCATGTTGTTCCTCTTGCTGAGCACAGGCATAGTGGTCATTCCCTCCAGTTTCAGGGCTCCAAGAGCATCACACTGAAGTACAGACACCCCACAATAAGAACTTTTTGACAATGAATGCTTGAAAAGAGTTTGTTTTAATTAAAAGGGACATTCAAAACCCATCATACCCTTCAGTAGCTCCAGGTTTTCCTTCAGTGTTTGCTGGTTTACATTTTCCTTCCATTTTACATCCCATTCTCTTTAGCAATAAGGCCTCATGTAGGAATGAAATTAAATAACCAGAAATAAGTATGAATATAGGCAACATTCTGCTCCAGTCTGACAGTTAGATGTCTCTTTCTCATGTTTTTAAGCACATATATATACTTTTAAGTAAGTTATGTTTTTTTCTCTATATAAAGCAGCTCTAATTTTCAACAAATTTCTCACCATCTCCCAGTCTGTTTTCACAGATAAAAGAAAAAATAAACTTATAGAGCAGTAAATTGTTTTGACAGAATCATAGAATCAACCAGGTTGGAAGAGACCTCCAAGATCATCAAGTCCAACTGATCCCTCAACCCCAAACAGACCACGGCACTAAGTGCCTCATCCAGTCTCCTCTTAAACACCTCCAGGGACGCTGATGCCACCACCTCCCTGGGCAGCCCATTCCAGCAGGCAATCTCTCTTTCTGTGAAGAACTCCTTTCTAAGATCAAGCCAAAACTTCCCCCTGCACAGCTTGAGACTGTGTTCTCTTGTTCTGTTGCTGGTTGCCTGGGAGAATGCCTCCCACAACATACACTTCTCAGGATGGGTTTGATTCGTCCCAGTTCTGACAATAGTATAACCCTAATATTGGTCATTATTCTTCATATATTGTTTTATTTACTGGAAAGAAATAGAGTATCATTAAAAAAATGAGTCTTTAGGGTGGCTTTACTTAGAAGTAATGCATTTCTTGGGAAGCTTAGACTGGTCTTGCCAGAAGACCAGGGAGCCCTCTCTACTGTTTCAATTGCTGTCACTGATGTACACCTAAAACCCACAAATGAACTGCAGGAATTGGCTTCCTTAACAAGATTGATGTTGACAGAGTACAAGCTTATTACTATCTATTCACCTTGCACTGCCTCAGATGAAAAGTACTTTACTTCTAATTCTTTATTTGCATTCACATGGCACTTCAAAAAGCCAACGTTAATTCAGTGCAACGTTAGTAAAGTTTTCAGGGAATAGCAGTTATTTGTAACTCTCTTTGCTTCAATAAAAGGTTGCATTCTATGTTTCCCCAATTTTCATGTTCCACCCAAGTCCTGAAGTTCAAAATTATACCATCAACATGCTAAACCAGTCAGTATTCCACACGAGCACTCTACGAGGTTCAAATGAGCATCCCGGTATGCTCCCAGTTTAATGTCCTGGAATACCTTTCAGCCCTAAATGATATGAGCAATTAAAAAATTCAGAATCTCCTGACTGGTATAAACTCTTTCACTTCAGGGTCTTTCTTATCAGCATAATCTCTGTATTTCAGAGACTCAGCTCACAGAGAAGAGTCTGAAGAGGTAAGTAGACTGAGTCACTGCTGAGGCTCTGGACAGGCCACCAGTGGCCACACCAAAAAAAGCCATGTGCCATCGAGGAGATGGGTGAGGAGTACGTGCCAATCTCCATCTCACCCACAAGAACTTGGCATGACTGATCTCTAAACTATCATTAAGATGTCCTTCTCACCCATTAAAAAGTTTAAATTAAACACTGACATTCTTGTAATTCTTCTTTAGCACACCACCAGGCTGCATTTTAAAGTACCTAAAATTAACTTTATAGTATAAACTTCAACAAGTCTATGTGGATACAGATATTCTCTCCTAATGCTCTCATCTAATTACCCATTGCCTCTGCAGACTTTCCAATTGTAGGCAGGTTTGGTTATAAACACTTCTAGGCTTCCTTATCACAATGATCTCTTTTAGTCAGTCTTCTATTTCCTGCCTAATTTCAACTTTGCCCAGCTCTGTTCTCGAAACACTGTCAGCAGTACTCAACAACTAACTCTGCTACAAGTTGGACATCACCTGTAATTGGGCAAAATCAGCATCAGCCTATGAAATAGAAGTGACAGTTTCACAGCCCAATTATCATAATTAAGTTTCACATTTGAATAATTACTGTATGAGAAGCAATCATCAAAAATGCAAATCCCAGCTGGCCCTTACTTTTACTTGAAAATATGTAGCAATATGCAAAGTTGTCTCAACTAATCCTATTAGCATCCAGATTGATGTATATTTTATTTGTACTTTCTTACACCCAATACACTACCAACACACTTCCCATTTTATTTCAGTAAGTAGAAGGAAAGAAACATCATCCCAAGAAGCAGTGGACTCAGCAATGAAGGGTCAACACTAAATCATATTCCTGAGCACCAGGTCCACACACTGCTTAAATGCCTCCAGGGCTGGAGACTCCACCACTGCCCTGGGCAGACCTTTCCAGTGTTTGAGAACCTGCTCTGTGAAGAAATATTTTCTAATATCCAGCCTAAACCTCCCCTGTTACAGCTTGCAAGCATTTCCTCTAGTCTTGTTGCTTGACACCAAGGAGAAGCAGCTTCCCACTCCTCAATCCAACCTCCTTTCAGGTAGTTGTAGAGAGCAATCAGGTCTCCCCTTAGCCTCCTCTACTCCAGACTGAACAACCAACCCCAGCTCCCTCAGATGCTCCTTGGAGGCCATGTGCTCCAGGCCCTTCACCAGCCTTGTTGTCCTTCTCTGAACACACTCCAGCACCTCAACGTCTCTCTTGAAGTGCGGGGCCCAGAACTGAGCACAGTACTGGGAATGTGGCCTCAGCAGTGCTGAGTAAAAGGGGATGATCCCCTCCCTGTTCCTGCTGGCCACTGTGTTTCTATTATAGGCCAGGACTCCACTGGCTTTCTTGGCCACCTGAGCACACTGCTGACTCAAGTTCAATCAACTGTCAACCAATAGCCCCAGAGTGTAATTAGTAACATTACACTTCCTGCACTCGTGTCCTATACACCCAAGCAAGCAGACTTCTAGCCCAACATGCCCACTGGAACATCTGTCTTACGAGGAAAGCCTAGAGACCTGGGGCTGTTTGGTCTGGAGAAGAGAAGACTAAGAGGAGACCTTATTAATGTTTACAATTATCTGAAGAGTGGGTATCAAGAAGAAGAGGCCAGCCTCTCTCCACTGGTGTCCTGTGATAGGATGAGGGGCAATGGGTACAAACTGGGGCTCAGGAAGTTCCATCTCAATGTAAGGAAAAACTTTACTGTGAGGGTAATGGAGCACTGGAACAGGCTGCCCAGAGAGGTTGTGGAGATGTTCAAAACCCACCTGGGACACATTTCTGTGGGGTCTGCTTTGGCAGGGGGTTTGGACTCTATAATCTCCAGAGGTCCTTTTCATCCCCTCTCATTCTACAGTTCTGTTTCAAGAAAATAGTATTAAAACACCAAAAAGGTGTCTGGAAAAACATTTCTGACTTTTGCCAGTGTAATGTCATGGTCTTAAATGCCATTCCAGTACTAAAAAAACAGCTGCCATATAGAAACCACCAGCTTTCCTAATTTCTGCCTTCAAAATCCCAGATTTGGCTTTTTCTGGGATGTAAAATGTATCCCCTGTTTTCAAAATCCAGGCTGCAGGAATCTGACACTGCTGCTTGTGGGGCAGCTAACTGTAGGAATGGCCAAAGTCAGCCATGGTGATCCAAAAAATGTGGCAGCAGTGACGTGGTTAAGGCAAATAAAGACAGGATTAAGGGCCTGGGTGAAAGGAAACTTGGAATGTGGCAATATGAGACGTCAGAGAATGTGGAATACACGAGGGATGAAAGAGGTATGTATATAGGTGTGACAAGACAAAGCAGCTCTCTGGGTTGGAAAGCACTGAGCAAAGCTCTGGGCTGGAGAAGACTGTTGGATTTTAGGCTACAGGAGCAGCAGAGACTGATATACCACAGAGCTCACCCTTCCCAAGTACAGCTGGCCTTGCTTCGGGGGCTGAAACAGTTTCAGTACCACCACCCACTTCCTACCTCCTTTGGCTATGGGAAGCAGAGCAAGCTTTGGCTATGGACTTTGTCAAGGCAGCACATTTTCATAGAATCATACAATCATAGAATGGTCTGGGTTGGAAGAGACCTCTAAAGGTCATCTAGTCCAACCACCTTGGCAGCAAGCAGGGACATCCTCAACTAGATCAGGTTGCCCAGAGCCCTGATGAGCCTCACCTTGAATACTTTCAAGGATGAGGCCCCAACCACCTCCGTGGGCAACCTGTTCCAGTGTTCCACTACCCTCATGGTAAAGAACCTGCTCTTAATATCCAATCTAAATCTGTTCTTCTCTACTTTGAAGCCATTGCCCATTTTGGAGAAGCCTGATCATTTTGTCTTCTCCACACACAGTCTATTCCCCCTAAGAGTTGTCTGCTAAGATGAAGGCATATTTCAAGGAATTCTCAACAAAGATCCAGGCACATCTCACCAACACACCAATGCTCCAGCTGTTAAGTAGTACATTGTGAAGGCTGAAAGCTGGCATCAAATAGTTCCTGTGTATCTTGTTGGAGGGCATAGATTGAGGACTACAGCTTGATGATCTGAATGCCACAGTATCACAGTATCACCAAGGTTGGAAGAGACCTCAAAGATCACCAAGTCCAACCTGTCACCACAGACCTCATGATTAAACCATGGCACCAAGTGCCATGTCCAATACCCTCTTGAACTCCTCCAGGGATGGTGACTCCACCACCTCCCTGGGCAGCACATTCCAATGCCTAACATCTCTCTTCGTGAAGAACTTTCTCCTCACCACCACCCTAAACTTCCCCTTGTGCAGCTTGAGACTGTGTCCTCTTGTTCTGGTGCTGGTTGCTAGAGAGAAGAGACCAACCCCTTCCTGGCTACAACCACCTTTCAGGTAGTTGTAGAGAGCAATGAGGTGTCCCCTGAGCCTCCTCTTCTCCAGGCTAAACAATCCCAGCTCCCTCAGCCTCTCCTCATAGGGCTGTGCTCAAGACCTCTCACCAGCCTCTGGACACGTTCAAGTGTCTTGATGTCCTTCCTAAATGCTTCAAACTCCAAGGGCTGCCCTGAAAGTCCACTTGGGCTATCAAACAGGTCCATGAGAGCTGTGGAGCGGAAAACACAACTTCTGACCAGTTTATACACAAACCACTTGGGGGTTCCCTCAAGGCTATCTGGATCCTATTGCTTCTATGCAGAGTACAGAAGGAGGCTTCCACAAAGGAGAATGCAGAGATATAAAGGAGCAGGATGAAGCCAGGAGCCGCTACCTCTCACAGGAGCAAGTTACTGCAGATGAGCTGAACGCGGTAACTTGCTCCTGTGCGAGGCAGCAGCTCCTGCGCTTGCTCTCTTGCAAGGCCGGTGGCATATCGTGCAGGAACACAGACTGAGGCTTCCAGCTCGAGGCAACAGTTGAGGTTGCAAAGCGGAGAGTATGGGGTGGAAAATGCAGTGTGAGCATGCAGCATGGGTTGAATAGATGTAAGGAAAACAACACTGGAAAGGTGGAGGGTGTTGAAGCAAAGTGATGACCAATGAACTGGCACACAAGCTTTAGTTGTCTGGGGTTTTTTACAGGCCTTGGGAGGCATGCAGAACTTTGCCTACAGGAACACTTCAGTTATTCACTACCCCTCTCAAACAAAACATGGAACTTTTCCCTCAAATTTCCACAAGATCACTTGCCAAAAATTCCGGAACTGAACACAATTTTCAAACGCAATCTTGCAGCATCTCCATCACAATCCTAAAATTCATCTTGGCATAGAGTAGAGTAGAGTAGAGTAGAGTAGAGTAGAGAGAATAGAATAGAATAGAATAGAATAGAATAGACCAGGTTGAAAGAGACCTTTGAGATCATCAAGTCCAACTTGTCATCCAACACCATCTAATCAACTAAGCCATGGCACCAAGCACTCCAAGTCTCCTCCTAAACACCTCCAATGATGGTGACTCCACCACGTCCCCAGGCAGCCCATTCCAATCAGCTATCACTCTCTCTATGAAGAATTTCTTCCTAACATCCAGCCTAAACCTCCCCTGACACAGCCTGAGACTGTGTCCTCTTGTTCTGGTGCTGGTTGCTTAGGAGACGAGACCAGCCCCCACCTGTTTACAACCTCCCTTCAGGTAGTTGTAGACAGCAATAAGGTCTCCCCTGAGCCTCCTCTTCTCTAGACTAAACATTGTGGATAGTTCATCACTGCCTATAAATCAAATCACTAGATTCTGTAGTTTTGGTTTTTAGTCTTGATTGCTGCCTCTTTCTTTGACTGAATCTTGTGACCACCAAAAAGTTTGACTCTAGGTAGAGTTTGTGGGGTTTCTTTTGTGAGGTCTCTAAGACCAACAGCCTGCCACCAAGACTTTATTGATTTGTTGCATAACCAGAAAAGTGTGAGTGCATTCAAGACTGAAGAACTTCCAAAACTCAGCTTGACAATTATGTGTATCTGTCTGTATTTTTAATGATGGTGCAGCTGGAACTCACTGCTCTCAGCAAAGGGTGGGAAGCAGCTCCTCCCTGCTGTGGATGATAGGTTGGACTTGATGATCTCAGAGGTCTTTTCCAACCTGTTTAATTCTATTCTATTCTATTGTTCTCCTACTTGAACAAACTCTCTCCAAATTGGACAGGGGTCTTTGTCTGGTTGATCTGAACAGTGGGCTGATACACCCTTGGGGCCTTAGCAGATATGATTAAACAGGAATACCAATTCCATTGATGAGACAAGAAGATTTAGATGCATGGATCTTATTAACATCTATAAATATCTGAGGGGTGAGTGTAAAGATGCAGATGCCAGTCACTTTTTGGTGGTGCCCAGGGATAGGACAAGGAACAACAAGTACAAGCTGGAACACAGGGGGTTCCACCTCAACACAAAGAGACACTTCTTTATGGTGAAGATGACAGAGCACTGGAACAGGCTGCCCAGAGATGTTGTGGAACCTCCTTCTCTGGAGACTTCCAAAACCTGCCTGGATGCATTCCCGGGCAACCTGCCCTAACTGATCTTGCTTTGCCAGGGGGAGTTGGACTCAATGACCTCTAGAGGTCCCTTCTGAACCCCAATATTCTGTGGTGATTTACAGTCAGAAGTGGCAACCAGTAGCTACAGTGGGGCTGGGATCTGATGTAACAACTGCACCCTTCAGGCATATGCTGCAAAAAGGCATTTGCAGTCTTAACAGAAATTGCTGGTGAAAAGATTTCAATCCTGAGAAGACATGTATCAGGTGTGGAATTGATCTGAAGCAAAACCAAAACAAAAAACAATCCTGACACTGATCCTTCTGCACATCCCTACCTTTATCTGTAAGAACATCACAGCATAGACAGCTTAAAGTATAAACTGGAGAGTCAGAAAAAAAGTCATTGGAAAATCGCTGTGACCACACTCACAATCTAAACTCCCATATTTAAAACAAGTATCTAACAAAGATGAGTTTTAGTTATGGTCTCCATGTTTTTACATTTCATTTTAAGATATACTTTCTGTGTGCTAAGCATATACAAAGAATTCCACTGCTATGCTCTGGATGTGCTTTTTATGGCCTTGAAGAACCGCTCGGAATGCATTTGTCCATTTTAGGCAGAAATGACTCTTATGTTACAAATACGGATGAGTAACGGCCCTGAGAACAGCAGCAGCATCTTTGTAAGATCAATAATTGTATTTTCAAACATTATTTGAACAGTTTTACATATGCCTTTGAAGATAAAGATGACTCTTTTACATAATTTCACAAATTTTGCAGTCCATTATGCAAAGAAATTATCCCAGTAGGTCATTATTGCACACAATGACATGAGCACAAAAAACCAAGCATCGTGGCACAACAGAAAGGGCACCATATTCAGATGGTGCTGTTAATGTCCTTTGAAGAACATAATAAATACTCTGTATTTATCCTGCATTCACTTAAAACTGTGAGGGAAACGTGTGCACTGTGTTGCAACATCTTAACAACGCAAAGGGAAGCAGTTTCTTAAGTAGTATCTTAAACCACAACTTGATTTCTACTACAGTGACATTACAACTACATTTTGCCTCTTCTTTATGGTAATTGTTCCCCACTGCTTTTCAACTCTAATTATGTCTTTTCTAGGGGTATGAAATGGAAAGTAAAAGCAAGAAGACGATCAGAAAAACATGAACAGAGAATTATAAAAACCAATGTTAGGGTCAAAAGAATTAACTTCCCACATTCCATTTTTTTTCCCCCCAAGATCATTAATTATTTCACTATTTCCCCCCCCCACAGAGTAAGGGAAGAGTAAAATAGTCAAAAATATTATACTAGGTATGACAAAATATATAAATATATTAAAGGATCCAGTATTATATATAAATATATAAAAGGATCCAGGCTAATAGCAGCGCACAGACAACAAGGAACTGTTCTGAATTTAAACTGACATGCAATACCTGCATGTCTGGAAACATTTGGTTCTAAAAGTATAAAAAGCCAATGAACTTGAGAGTTGAACTTTGCATGCAGGTTAATGAAAGTGGCAAAGCAGAAGTTTCAAAGGCAAGACAGAAGAGCCATCTCCTGCTTTCTGCAGTGCATTTATCAAATCACTTTTTCAGGCTATGAAAATATTCTAACAAAGTGTTTTATCCATCAGTCAAGCAAGAAAACTTTTTGTCATGGACCAATATAAGCTATTCCTAGTATAATCATCGTGGTAAAGAGTAGGCAAAGAGGTTTAGGACGTTCTTACTCAGAGCACAAATTGAAAACAAAAGCTCTGAGGGAACTGGAAGAAATACTATACACATCTGTTTACATTGTGATGATAAAAAGATCCCTGGGTTTGAACTACAGAGGGGAAAAAGGTTGAGAAGGGATACCATCAAGTGCTGAAAAAGAGACTACACAATTTCACAATGCTAAATTCATCTCTGCAATAAGCATAACACCCACAATTTTACAATGCTAAATTCATCTCTGCAATAAAAACAACAAAAAACAACCCAAGACAAACACACACACATACAAAAACCCCAAACCAAACCAACCAACCAAAAAGACTTAAAAAAAAAGCCACCACACAGAGATGGAAGTAAAACCTTTTCATCCAGGGAATTTTGAATTTGCAGATATCCCAAGCCAAGTTAAGGATGATAGTAATTAACAGAGAACTGTACTTTAGGTTACATTCATGTGGAAAAATGCAGTGGATGGCACAAATTGCAGACTATAATTTAACATCCTGAGCCTTCCCACAATAGTACTCCAACACTGTGTTATTAGTTGTATTGATAAGCATGCTGCTTTCTGAAACACATGCAACTCAGGCAAAAATATCAATGTTATCTGCTAATTGCCCTTCATAAGAAAAGCTCCTATGCATAATAACTCCCTACACTAAATCACAGTCTGTCACTGGCTATTGATAATAGGGTCTGTGGAGTAACTGATCCCTGAAAGGCACACTTCCCCTGAATAATGTCACCACTGTTACATACCAAACCCGATAAAAATTACATTTAGTGAGCCTGAATCTGATAAATTAAATGATCTCATGTTTTAAGTAATGATCTCCAAGTGATTCTTGATCTAGGTCAAAAAAGAATAAACTGACCAACCCGAAGGTTTACTTTGATTTAGGAGGGTTTGGGTGTTGGTTTTTCTCGGGGAGAGGGGGCTGGGGGGAGGTGTTTGTTTTCCTACAGACAGGAAGAATTTTCAAGAAACATTCTTGCACTTTATAAATAAAACCAAAACATCAGATGTTTCCCAAACCACTTCTTTTTGTTTGCTGCATTTATGTCTAGCACTGACAACATTTTAATGTTTGTCCAGACGTTGCCTTACAGGCAAATCACATGAAGAGGCATTCTGACTATATTTACATATAACTTACCCATAAAAAGTAGAAAGGAAAATTAAGTAGGGGGAAAAAAAAAGTCCCCATTAAATAATCATGCACATTCCTCCACCAATGGAATACTATTCTCTGTAGTATAATGAGCAATTTGGCCAGACTGGCCATAAATTATCTGAAAAATGAGGCTGCTTGCCTTTTCCTTTGGGAGATGATTACGTAGTCTGAGAGATTTCACTATTAGAATCTATTTTTGATGGTAAACGTCGATTTTTTCTTTCTGCATATCATCCCTTTCATCTCACTGAAATATAGGACAAGGGTTAGGAGCTATTTCTAATTTGCTGAAAGACCTGACACTGGCTCTGCTGCAACTCTGCCCAGGTTTATCCACATATCACAAAGCCAGGGCTTTCAACACAGCCCTGCAGCAGACTCGGTGGAACGCTGCAAATCCACATTCTGGTCAAGAACTTCACAAGGTCCTTTCAACTTGGTCACCTCTTAAAATACAACAGAGATCACAATACTAGCAAATTCAACAGCCAGAATTAAGTGAAGAATTCACACCACAACGTGGAGCTTTGTATCAGAAGACTTCAATAAAATAAAAAGCCTAAACACAGACAAAGTAAAAATAAAACAAAAGACATTTCAAGTGTCTCAGAATCTACTTAAAAAAAATAGAATTCAAAGAGCAAGTAAGATGTAGAAGAAATAAGGAAGATAATGTTAGAAAAAAATCTCCAGTATATTGAAATACAAAACTGGTAAAAAACAAATGCAGTGCATTCAGTTGATCACATGCCAATACAAACTGCTAGTAAGGATGAGAGGGAGACTGCGTGAAAAGCTAGTGGATTTGTTTGTACACACTGAAAAAATAAAGACATGTAGTCACAGGCACCATTTCTTTTAAAGTTACCAAAATGAAATGCCTGCAGAAGCAGAGCTACTAACAGGAAAGCTTGGTGGGGATATGTTGATAATTAAGGTGAAATAAATCACTAAACCCTGATTCAACATACCCGAGATTTCTGATGGTTCTTAATTTACAAGGTCTGAATGGCTATTAAAACCTCCTCGTGTCAATCCAAATAGGGTAATGCTTGCTAACTTTTCAGAGCCCTACCCTTTAGCACAGCATTCTTCAGCATGCCTACCTTGGCCATGCATGGCAGCGCTACTTAGGAGGTTGCAGAACCCCTGCATTCATACTGTGGCTGCATCTGCCTCTCTTTTGATCATTTAAATAAAAAAGTGCTTAAAAAGGAGTGAGGGACAGGAGAGGCACCACACTGGCATAATTGATTCATGCTGCCAAAAGGCTTCTGTTACTGTCTTCCACAGTAATTTACTTAAAAATAAACAAACAAACAAATAAATAACAAAGTAGGCAGTAAGTACTCTTATATGAAAGAAACTACTTGCTGTTTGAATCAAACTCTGATCAAGAAACTAGACAGGCCAAATAAATGGCCAGTTTTCAACTTGGCAAAGGCCAAGCAACCATCCAGTTTATGTAACAGACTGTTTAATATCTTTATTAGTAACCTGGAAAAGTCGTGAACAGAGAAAGTCTGCTGATGAAACAAGTCATGAAGCAAAGGCTGGCAACTTGAGTTAGATGACAAAGTTCACTTTGAAAGGAAGCCAATGCCATACGTAGAATCACCCTTACAGCCTTAATATTACATTTCTCTGTGGTGAAAGATGGGAGTCTCTGTGTTATATCAATTGGGAATGCATCATACTGCATATGCACCTGGCAACTAGAACTCTGCTATTTCCTCACACTCAAAGGCTTGACTTTGAAGCTCATTGAACTTTCATTCCACGTGAGGTTTGGTCATCCCTTTGTCTGTGGCCTTTCCATTTTTAAAACAAAAACATAACCCTGAACTTCCGCTCCACACAACTACTGTAAATAATCAGAACAGAGTGGAAATACTGAAATATTCAGCAGTTTCAACACAAGTTGTTACTGCTGGAAAGAACTGCCAGGAAGGCTGTGACGGAGTGGTCTCATCTGGCTATAATCTCCCACATTCTGCCCTTCATTTGTCAGCACACCTGCTGTGGTGGGTTAACGCCCTTCCTGAGAACAAAGAAAAGAAAGCAGGGTGGAGGGCTTGCAGGTACTTTATCCTCCCTGCAGGGCGTTTTTCCCCTGGGAAGCTGAGTCTGTTCCACTCCCCTCTCCCTGCCCAGCTAGGGTATAAAAAGCAGGACATCTTAGCTGTTAGCCCTTTTTGGCTCCTGCCTCTGCTGAATGAGAACTATTGCAGCTGCCCTCCTGCTCCTCTGCCACGTGGTCGGACCTGATCCTTCTCCCTGCTGCCTCCGCACCTCCTCAAGAGAAAGGCTGGTTTTGTATTATTCTCTTGTTTTTCTCCCCCTCCCATCCATCCTTGTTCCTTGCCCTTGTGAACCTTTCCTGTTATTGTTATATATATATTGTTTAAGACAACTCCTTACCTCTCTACTTCCAAGCTGACTCCAAATTATTGCTTGGTGGATTTGCTCCTTCCTTTTCTCCCCTCTCTGTTGGGAGGGAGGAGGGGGGAGTGGGGGAGAGATTCTCAGCCTTACCCCCATCTGAGCTCTTAACTCCCAGTTAAGGCTCAAACCACCAAACCTGCTCAACAGTTTTCTGGGTTTCCCAGTGCCCTGCATGCCACACCAGTGATGGCAGGACCTCAGGGCAGTCCCAGACTTTGGCAGCCATCACTTCCCAGTAAAAGAAAACACATTTAGAAAGAATTCCTAAGCAGTATGGAAAAAGCACTTCTGCATCCCGTGGAGGTGACTCTACCATATATCAAAAACCTGATTCGTTATGGATGCAAAAACTTTCCAGAGCAAATATTTTAAACTGCTCTGAGGTAAGCTATAAAGGATCCTGAGTAAATTGGTAGCAGCACCCTTTGGAGAAACCACAAATTGATCAGGTGATTTGTATTTCATTTCTCACAACAAAAGAACAAGGAGTGACTGAATGAAGCCAATTGAGGGATAATTCAGATCTGATAAATACTTCATCAGAAAACACATAATTAGATCGGGACTCGTTGATGCTGCCCTGGTGTGCAATTGAAACAGGGACTGAACATGCAGGTGCATAATAAAAATATCTGGCAGACTTTAAAATAAACCAGTAAAGAATATAAAATTCACTGGATAACAGATATAACCAGTATAGAAATTACCACCTTCTTATTAAAGATCCCTTATGGGAAGGCACTGGAGTGAGTGCAGAGGAGGACAACAAAGCTGGGGAAGAGCCTGGAGAATAAATCTTATGAAGAGTGAATGAGGGACCTGGGGCTGTTTAGTTTGGAAGAGATGAGGCTGAGGGCAGACATCATCATTCTCTACAAATACCTGAAAGAATGTTTTTGAGAGGCTGGTGCTGGTCTCTTACAGGTAATTAGTGATAGAACCAGGGGGCATGGCCTCAGGCTGTGACTGGGTAGGCTTAGACTGGACATTAGGAAACATTTTTTCAGGGAAAATTATTTTCAGGCATTGGAAGATGCTGCCCAGAGAGGTGGTAGAGTCACCAACCCTGGATGTGTTTAAAGGTGGTTTGGATGTGGTGCTTGGGGATATGGTTTAGGGGTTGTGGTGGGGTGAACCTTGTAGAGTGGGGTTAATGGTTGGACTTGGTGATCCTGAGGCTCTTTTCCAACCTGAATGTTCCTGTGAGTCTGTGATCATGAAAGAGGACTCTTAGCCATGTGCACGGCAGACCAATCCAACTGATTTGCTTCCTGTTTTCCCCACACAACTTTAACAATTTATTAAAATTAAATATATTATTGATTAATCATGCACAGCCACAGAAATTCCTGAACTACAGGTTACAAACCATTTAGGTGTTCTTGGGGAATTGTGCAGATTGGAATCCTGAAGGAAAGCCTGTAGTGAACAAGCGATTGTCTATCTGGAATTGGAAGTGGCACACATTCAGATGCCATCTACCCAGACACAAGTGAATGCACAAACACTAGCCGCTACGAACAGTCCTCCACCCAAAATAGTGTAGCAGGGCTACCAGAGAACTTTAGTGAATGCTTCACTTTTCTTCCTAAAACCTGCACAGATGGTGCAAGATTTAGCTCTTCTCTTCATTATAAAATTAGGTCCCTCAGCGTATTCATTATACGAACTTCAAATGAAATCTCTCCTTCAGAAATTCTTCAGGTAGTAATAAAAGCAGAATGAAGTGTTGTGCATTCTCAAACATTAAGAAATGCAGTTTTAATACTTTCCTGGGTGTGACCTTTTAGTACCAACTACCAACACTGGAATACTGATTACTGCACCTGGAATGCAGAAAACACTTGCAGCATCACACACAGAATACACAGAAACATTCAGGTTGGAAAAACCCCTCAGGATCACCAAGTCCAACTGATAACCTTAATTACCTGCAGCAAGAGACCAGCATCATCCTCTCCACAATGTCCTTTCAGTTAGTTGTAGAGAGCAATGAGGTCTGCCCTCAGCCTCCTCTTTTCCAAACTAAACAGCCTCAGCTCCTTCAGTTGCTCTTCTTAAGATTTATTCTCCAGACCCTTCCCCAGCTTCTTGCCCTCCTCTACACTGCCTCCAGCACCTCCACATCTCTCTTGCATTGAGGTGCCAAGAATGGACACAATACTCGAGATGTGGCCTCAGCAAAGCTGAATACAAGGGGACAAACACCTCCCCACTCCTACTGGACACAGCAGGATGCCACTGGCTTTCTTGGACACCTGGGCACACTGTTTGCTCATATTCAGTTGCTTGTCCATTAGAACCTCCAGGTCCCTTTCTGACAGAAAGCTCTTCAGCCACACTTCCCCAAGCCTATAGCATTGCTTGGGGTTGTTGTGACCTAAGTGCAGGACCTGGCATTTGGCCTTGTTGAAGCTCGTCCTGTTAACGTTGGCCATTGATCCAATCTATCCAAGCCCCTGTGTAGAGCCTCCCTACCTTCATGAAGATCAACACTGCCCCTGTCTCCTGTATGACCTCCACAGCAACATAAATTTGATGCAGCTACTAGAAACACAGAGGGCACTACCCAGGTTTCCTTATTCTCAGCACTCAGGGTACAAGCACTTCAGTATGTCCCATGCAGACCCCAGACCCACTTGCTTGCCTGTGCATGGGCTCAGGAAGAGAACAAGAAAGCATCAGCATCAGAGGGAGCTGCTTCAACAAAAATTGATCACAGAATCACCAAGGCTGAAAAAGACCTCAACGATCATCGAATCCAACCTGTCACCACAGACCTCATGATTAAACCATGGCACCAAGTGCCATGTCCAATCCCCTCTTGAACACCTCCAGGGATGGTGACTCCACCACCTCCCTGGGCAGCACATTCCAATGCCTAACAATTCTTGCAGTGAGGAACTTTCTCCTCACCTCGACCCTAGACTTCCCCTGGTGCAGCTTGAGACTGTGTCCTCTTGTTCTGCTGCTGGTTGCTAGAGAGAAGAGACCAATCCCTTCCTGGCTACAACCACCTTTCAGGTAGTTCTAGAGAGCAATGAGGTCTCCCCTGAGCCTCCTCTTCTCCAGGCTAAACAATCCCAGCTCCCTCAGCCTCTCCTCACAGGGCTGTGCTCAAGGCCTTTCCCCAGCCTCGTTGCCCTTCTCTGGACACGTTCAAGAGTCTCAATGTCCTTCTTAAACTGAGGGGCCCAGAACTGGACAAGGGGGCTCAAGGTGTGGCCTAACCAAAGCAGAGTACAGGGGCACAATGACTTCTCTGCTCCTGCTGGCCATACTATTCTTGATGCATGCCAAGATGCCATTGGCCTTCTTGGCCACCTGGGCACACTGCTGGCTCGTGTTCAGGCGCCTGTCAATCAGTACCCCCAGGTCCCTCTCTGTTTGGCTGCTCTCCAGCCACTCTGACCCCAGCCTGTAGCTCTGCATGGGGCTGTTGTGGCCAAAGTGCAGCACCTGGCACTTGGATTTGTTTAATGTCATCTTGTTGGACTCTGCCTATTTGTCCAGTCAGTCGAGGTCCCTCTGCAGAGCCCTTCTACCCCAACTCTAAAAAACAAAATCCCCCATCATATACTGATGGTTCAGTATAACTACTTTGCAACATCTTCATATGCTATTGGTATTCCTAATCTCCTCCAACGCCAGCATGTTAGACCTTACTTGGAATTATTAACCTATTTGGAGACACATACTCTAAAAAGTCAAAGAAGCTGAGGCCTGGGTGATAATCAACTTGCAAAAATGTATCCTTCCCATAAAATGTGGGGGAAAGAGAATTTAATTCTTCATAAAGGCTTCTGTATTATTATTACAGAAAGAGAACATCTTTTCATTTGCTGTCCTGAATGATGAATTTTTATTATGTAGGGCAGAAGTGAAAGAGCAATGATGATTAAATGGTAACTGCGCAGGACAAAAAATTAGTCACTTCCAGTCCCTGGCTGATAACTACTGATTTAACTGCTATCAGGATGACCTGCTCTGCCTCTTCTTTCATCTATTTCTGAGGAGATCCATGTAACATAAATTATTAAGTTATTAATTAACAAATGTACAGTAAAGCAGGGTTTTTTTCTTTTGCAATATGCCTCTAAGACATGAGCTTTTACTGCAAGCAATTTTGCATGTCCTTTTGGACCATATTTTACCCTTGCCAAAAAAAGCCTGCTAAAAAATGAGTGCAAAATGACTCAGTATATTTTGATCTTTTCCAAGTAAAATATCCTTATGACAGCATTAATAAGCTACCTGCACAGATAATAAGCTTGTTTAGGGGATGCACTGAACTCCAATTAACTCTAGGCATTACAGGGGGAAAAATAATCACATTGTTGACTGTAAATACTGAACACGGGCCTGATTTAAAGTAAGAGCAAGTCTCTAGGAAAAACTAGTATGTTTTCTTAGACTAAGTACTTTAGCTGGGAAGAACAAGGATTGAAGCATGCAAGTTCATGTCCTATGAGTACAGACTGAAAGAGTTGGGGCTGTTCAGTCTGGAGAAGAGAAGGCTCTGAGGTGACTTATTGTGGCCTTCCAGTATCTGAAGGGGGCCTACAAGAAGGCTGGGGAGGGACTTTTCAGGCTATCAGGTAGGGATAGGACTAGGGGGAATGGAATGAAGCTGGAGGTGGGGAGATTCAGGCTGGACGTGAGGAGGAAGTTCTTTACCATGAGAGTGGTGAAGCCCTGGAATGGGTTGTCCAGGGAGGTGGTTGAGGCCCCCCCCATCCCTGGAGGTGTTTAAGCCCAGGCTGGATGAGGCTCTGGCCAGCCTGATCTAGTGTGAGGTGTCCCTGCCCATGGCAGGGGGGTTGGAACTAGATGATCCTTGTCTTCCCTTCCAGACCTGACTGATACTGTGATACTATGAAGTTAATCTTGAGTATGAAGAAAGGCTTTGATGTCTCAAACTTTGGCTATTTTAAAAATTTATATAATAAGCATAGAAAATTACTGGAAGCTATTGCCTTTTCCTACAGACCCAGTCCTGCCTACATCAGACCGTCAGAGGGACAAACTTATCAATCGGCACACAGAAATGCAGTTTCTGTGATTTCATGGAAATCCTATGCATTTTAACCAGGACTTTCATCCCCCTGGAGTAGCAACTGACAGTAAATACAAAATAATCAACTTCACTGGGAAACCAACCCCGAAGACATGCAAATATGGGTGAGAGAAGGAAGGAAAAGGAGTAAAAATTTAGCAGGAACACAAATCTGAGTCTGTCTGGAAACAGTATCACGGAAGACAAGAAACAAGGGAGAAAAGGCCAAACTGGTAGAGCACATACTCCTGTAACAGATGATGGGGGAAATGCATTTTAACACATCCCTGCTGTCAAGTTTTACACCAGCTAGGAATCTCAGCAACAAAATATCTCGTATCTTCTTTTACAACCCAGGTGCTTAAGAGAAGTGCAATTTAGGAGTTAGTGAAGATTCCATTTACTCAGCTGTTACAGATTATCTTCTTTTACAACCCAGTTTCTTAAGAGAAGTGCAATTTAGGAGTTAGTGAAGATTCCATTTACTCAGCTACTGCAGATACAGGCTCTGGAGCTACCTGTCCCAGCAGAAGTAACGAACAGCCCAGGGGTTGAATTAAATTTCTTTTGGATGCTAGGCTGGAACCTTAACATTCCTCTACTACATTTTACATGCACAGGCTAGTGAAAACAGGATTACTTTTACAGTTCCCACAATTCTACAACTCAGAGTACTGCTTTCATTTTTCACATCCGGCACTTACGCTGGAAGAAGACCTCTCCATGCTTGATTGAAGACATAGAGAAGAAGAATTATATCTAGGTTTACTTTATACGAACACATAATCTTTCCTGAACCAGCAAAAGAACATCTATCAAACAATAACTAATACAAATGCTGCAAAAATAAAGTTTTAATTGTTCCTTCAGACAAATCCTTCATCTGTTTAAAAATTAAATAGGCCATTCCTTACTTTGAAGCTACTTTGAACACAGCCTTGCTATTACGACAGAGAAAATTTATTATCAGACAGCAAACAGGCACTTTCTTCAGGTACAAATCACTCAAAGTTAAGATAGAGTGTAATTATTGTGTATGACATTTGAAAACTAGAAGAAAGGAAAAGAGAGTCAGTTTCCTTAGGACCAGAATGCAGGAGGAAAGGTTTTAGACATGCCAGAAGGCACCCAGGCTAAAAAAAGTCTTAGTGAAGAAAGAGGGTGCAACCGCATACTTCAGAGCTTCTGAGTTACAACATTATTTCTTAACCAATTACTTTGGCAGGGTTGTTGGATTCGATGATCACTGGAGGTCCCCTCCAACCCCTAACATTCTGTGATTCTGTGAACTTTCTTAAGCTTGCACACATGGCACAAAGAGGTTTTCTGCAACTGTCCCAATACCCCAGCCAGCTCTGCAGACCCAAGCTAGTTTGTTTTCACTGCAGCTGAAACAATGGTCATTCTTCTCACTGTAAGTTATCCTTTCTCCAATCACCAGTTTTGACTAAAACCAGCCTTTGTCTAAGCTTATCAGGGGATCTATACTTATATAGAAGGCTGGTTGGTAACTACAGAACCTGAGTTAGGGAGGTGGGGGTGTTTTTGCTGTGATTTTGTATGGCAAGTTCAAGTAGAAAGCTGTTGCAGCTACCAGTAAGTAAGTAACAGATTATCTAAAATGAGGGCAGAGAAAGAAGCTCTTTCAAATTAAGGTTTCCTCCACCCCACTTCTTAGAATCATAGAATCAACAAGGTTGGAAATGACCTCAAAGATCATCAAGTCCAACCTATCACCCAACACATCATGACTACTAAACCATGGCACCAAGTATCATAGTATCACCAAGGTTGAGTGCCACATCCAATCCCTCTTGAACACCTCCAGGGACGGTGACTCCACCACCTCCCTGGGCAGCCCATTCCAATGGCCAACAACTCTCTCTGCAAAAAACTTTCTCCTCACCTCGAGCCTGAACTTCCCCTGGTGCAGTTTGAGACTGTGTCCTCTTGTTCTGGTGCTGGTTGCTTGGGAGAAGAGACCAACTCCCTCCTGGCTACAACCTCCCTTCAGGTAGCTGTAGACAGCAATGAGGTCTCCCCTGAGCCCCCTCTTCTCCAGGCTAAACAGCCCCAGCTCCCTCAGCCTCTCCTCATAGGGCTTGTGCTCCAAACCCCTCACCAGCCTCATTGCCCTTCTCTGGACACATTCAAGAGTCTCAATGTCCTTCCTGGCCCATTTCATCCATTCTCACTGCTAATCTGTGTTTCTATCTTTGCAGGTTCCCTGGGTAATTAAACTTCATTATGAGGCTTAGTAAAAAAAACCAAACAAACCTGCCAACTTCTCTGCTAACAGACTTCCTGGTTCAGAGCTTCAGAAACCCATTCTATTTATCTTTTTAAAGTCAAGTCTAATTTTAAAATACTATTTATGTTCATGGAGCTATTACATCAGAAGAATTGGCTTCAAACTCTCACCACATTCTTAGCCTTTTGTCATACCCATTCTCTGTTTTCTGTAAGAGAAGTCTTCCATGCATGTCATATCTTGCAAGAAATTCATATAAACTCAACTTGAGTGAATCAAAGGAATAATTCAGGTTGAACAATAAGAAGAGATATATTTTCTGCATTAAATAAGAGTACATAACTTGATTGAACTATTCAGATATTCTCTTGGTAAAAACCTGCAACAGAGGAGTGACTCTGCAAAGTCTACATCCATAGCATCTTTATGTGCTGGATTTCTGCATGCATCTTTCATTTTAAAAGAATCATCAGTTTCACAACACAGCTTTTGGCAACAAACACAATGATTTGGACCAAATGCTATATAAAACCCTCTGGGAAATGAATGAACCTCAGTCTATACAACAAAAAGCATGAGAAATAACTACAATAATACAGCTTCTTTTCTGCATCTTTCTATTCCTCCTCAGGGTCATCTAACAAACCCACCAACAATGTAATATTTTAAAGTGCTTGGCACATGCTATGCCATGCTTTAAATGCATGGGACCAATTAATTTTTACTTAAATTGTTTTCTGCAAGTGTAAAATGTTGGACACTCTTCTTGACAGATAATGGATACAACTGTGTCTTTTGCTGATACAGGCTCTATCAAAACACAAAAATTTGTCAGCCAAAAGAACAAAGAATCTTAATTTTAGGGCAGAACATCATCTTCAGAAGACACTTGGAAAATTCCTCCTGAGTATTACATGGAAATAACTGGCATAAAATACATGCAAAAACAATTGTTTCCTCTTATTTTTAATGTAAAAGAGAAACTAGAAACCACAGAGAAATTATTGCTATTTGTGCAGAAAGCATTTGTTGTATCTTATTAGAAGGATAGGATAGGATAGGATAGGATAGGATAGGATAGGATAGGATAGGATAGGATAGGATAGGATAGGTTGGAAAAGACCTTTGAGATCAAGTCCAACCTATCACCCAACACCATCTATCAACTAAACCATGGCACCAAGCACCCCATCCAGTCTCTTCCTAAACACCTCCAGGGATGGCGACTCCACCACCTCCCTGGGCAGCCCATTCCAATGGCCAATCTCTTTCTGGGAAGAACAACTTCTTAACATCCAGCCTAATCCTCCCCTGGTGCAGCTTGAGACTGTGTCCTCTTGTTCTGGTGCTGGTTGCCTGGGAGAAGAGACCAACCCCCACCTGGCTACAACCTCCCTTCAGGTAGTTGTAAGGCTGAGTAAATGAGTACAATGACCTAGGTCTGCTTACCTAGTTTTAGTGGATTCATTTAAATAACTGAAGCTTGATACTGGTGGTCTTCAAACAAGCTGTACTTATGACCTGTCTCAGCTTTAAGCATTTACATGCCATACCAATGTCACTTCTAAACCCAAAATATTATTCCAGTTTATCACGGAATCATTTAGTCTGGAAAAGGCCTTTAAGATCATTGAGTCCAATCAGTAACACCACAATGCACAATTCATCTTCTGAATCACAATTGTCTTAACACAAACATAATGTGTGAAGATTTTTATCAAGTTAATGGAGAAACTAAGCACAAACATCTTGCTCAGTGAGGACTGACAGACTGCTTCTCTTCTTGAACAACAGCAGAAAAAGCTCACAACAGTGAATCCTGAATCAGAACTGTGTACAGATCATAACTATCAAAGTAAACCATGACATTACGTGAGAAGAGTTAAACATGCCCACAGTGAATCTTCCTTTCTGGATGGAGGAGAATAGTTCAGAGCCTCCATTAATGGATGTCTAATTTACTTTTGAGCCCCACTATCTGTGCTCTCCAAATCCAATGATCTCCCAGCATTGAATACCAACTTACAAGCAGAATGTTGTACTCCTGAGTTAAAAGATAAAAAACTCCAGCATCTGATATTTGATCCTTTAACATTCACCCAAAAAGTGAAGTGCTTTTTATATACATCTGTGAAATATGATGGGTTTGATAGGCAGACTTGAGGGGGAGAGGGGGGGAAATCAACAAAGCAAGTGCACTACCCTGTTTTCCTCTCCTCATTGCAGTAATCCCTGTAATTAGAGATGTACACATTTTATTTCATTTATAATCCACTGCTGTTTGCTCACAGTGCAATCTTTTAATACTTTGTGGGGAAAAAAAAAAAGGCTTTATTTTTATGTGTGAAAATAGACAAGAATGATAGCTTTGAAAATATTTAGTTGTTATAAGGGAGAAAAATGCCATCTGCTGGGTACAGCTGAGGACTGTCGTTTCCTTACTAATGTACCATGCTGCCCTGAGTGAGTTTTCACTTTGGGATTCATTGTTTCCCCATCTTGAGAACCGATACAGATATATGCCCAGCTTTTTGGGGTGTATGTAATAATAACCTCATTTAAACTGTGTAACATAAAATTTCTTACTGTCAGATTTCTCAGAGATGAGGAGGTCTGACAAGAGATAGGATGACTAGCGAATCAGTGATGATGCTTTTAATCTTTCAAGAGCATTAGAATCTTCTCTAACTTCCCCAATGCTTCACATGCTTTTGCATCTCCACAATATAGACCTCATTGCTCTCTATAACCACCTGAAGGGAGGTTGTAGCCAGGAGGGAGTTGGTCTCTTCTCCCAGGCAACCAGCATCAGAACAAGAGGACACAGTCTCAAGCTGCGCCAGGGGAAGTTTAGGCTCAAGGTGAGGAGAAAGTTCTTCACTGAGAGAGTTGTTAGCCATTGGAACGTGCTGCCAAGGGAGGTGGTGGAGTCACCATCCCTGGAGGTGTTCAAGAGGGGATTGGATGTGGCACTTGCTGCCATGGTTTAGTCATGAGGTCTGTGGTGACAGGTTGGACTCGATGATCTTTGAGGTCTCTTCCAGCCTTGGTGATTCTGTGAAATATGGATTTTGCACTTAAGGGAATTAACAAATTATTCAGCCTAATCATACAAAACAGAGCAACACACTGGTGTTTGCTTCTTGATTTGTCATGTACAACTTTTCTACCACTCATAAGCCTGTTACGGATCATTGTTTGGTGAAGTATGAGTGAAATCAAGCCATTGAAAACCATATTGCTCAAGAAGGGAAAATAACAAAAAAGGAGAATGTCCAGTTAAGAAATATACTCAGATGAAGAGTTAAAAATTTGAACTAGCACTGTCTGACTTAATGACAGGTGGGTAATCTTCACAATTACCAAGTATGACAAAGGGTGCTAAGAGTTCCCACATGTAAACATGAAGAGGAAGAGAGTTGTTTTGGTTCAGTCAAGGGAACTCTTTTATATTTTTGTTTCTTTTTCTAATTTTACAATCTAAAGCTGCAGTTGTCACCTGTATATATATACACAGACACATATGCACATAAGTATATATATTAATAAATTAAAAAATGTGATTAAATTCACATGAAGTTGAAGCAGCTCACAAACATGGAAATCTGGGCATCAAAGGCTTATTTAGAATCATAGAATCAACAAGGTTGGAAAAGACCTCAAAGATCATCAAGTCCAACCTGTCACCACAGACCTCATGACTACTAAACCATGGCACCAAGTGCCACGTCCAGACCCCTCTTGAACACCTCCAGGGATGCTGACTCAACCACCTCCCTGGGCAGCACATTCCAACGGCTAACAACTCTCTCTGTGAAGAACTTTCTCCTCACCTCGAGCCTGAACTTCCCCTGGTGCAGCTTGAGACTGTGTCCTCTTGTTCTGGTGCTGGTTTCCTGGGAGAAAAGACCAGTCCCCACCTGGCTACAACCTCCCTTCAGGTAGTTGTAGAGAGCAATGAGGTCTCCCCTGAGCCTCCTCTTCTCCAGGCTAAACAACCCCAGCTCACTCAGCCCCTCCTCATAGATCTTAAGCTCAAGGACTCTCACCAGCCTCGTCCTTCTCTGGACACATTCAAGACTCTCACATATTTCTCACATACACAGTGATGCTAAAAATCAAGTAGGTCCTGTGAATGAACAGATCTTCCATGTGTTTAATATCAAAGTCTTGAAGTTGATTTCAGAATACAGTTCAGAACAAAACTGTGTTTGTACTTCCCACTGTCATACAACTGTCTTTGTTAAAGACAAGCAAGCATAAAAGTATGTGAAAATAAGGTATCTGGGCCTTTTAAAGATCCTCTGTCAGGATGATATGCTTACATCTGCTGCCAGATAGAACCAGATCTCTACTGAAAACTATTAAATGCTTTTTACAAAGCACTAGATATTCCCTGTCGAGGTGGACTCTGTGCACAAGCTCCATACAAAGTAGTTACTGTTCATATCCCTCTTTCTTAGGTAGGAAAAGACCTGGATTCTTCATTACCATCGACTCATCAGGCTTTGATTATGCAAATTGGCCTCCCACAGACAGAAACATGCACTTATAGCCTCACCAATTTCAGTGTGTTTCTGCAATAGGATAAGCATCTTTACCCAGAAAACAAAACAAAACAAAACAAAAACCCCACCCCAAAACCTACAAACTGCTAGCCAAAAAAAAATGGCAAGTGTTAATTTACCAAGCCTATGGCAGATCCTAAGTCATTAAAGTAACAGATAATAAAAATTCAATTTATCTCCTCAGAAAACAAACTGCTTGAAATGCTAATTTAAAAAACACTTATCATACACATCTCTTCTTTTTTCTTCTTTTAATAAAGCATCATAACTTGAGTCTCTACAAAACCAGAGATATTGGATAATTAATCTAAAAAGTAATTACACAGGTTTCTTTCCTAATGTCTCTGAGGCTACTAGATAAGTGCATGCACCAAGAGTTTCTCCTCACTATCAAACAGGGAAGGTGAAACTACTGATAATCTCCCAATGTTTTAGAAGCCCACAGTTGTATAAACTACATTGATAACACTGTCATGGCAGAAATGCAAACCACCTGCATCAGGGTCATTTATTTTGTTGACATATTTTGCTGATTTCAAAGTCCCTCTGAATTCAGAGAATACACAAAAAGCTGCAGTTCCGATTCCTGAATCAATTTCAAGACATTGTGATGGTATCAAAGCAAACAATGATACTCTTGGACTTATTACTATCATGAATTGTTTTTATCTTTAGTATATTTATTATTTGGTACATATAGCTTTTCTGTTATGATTTGTGAGTCTAATATTATCTGAAGATTAAATAATAAAATGTTCAGAGTATGACCAATGAAGAGTTCAAAATATGTACAATATCTGTGGCTGTCTACTCTGTTCTACTCTACCATGGTGATAACTTCTTTTCCCCTCTTAGCTTGCTTTATTCTTCTTTGAAACACATCACAATATGCAAGAAAATCATCTCAACTGAGGTTTTTTTCCCCCCCTTAAATACATGTTTCTTTCATTCTAAACACAAAGGAAAAAACCTGAATATTCCAATCTCTAATGATTTTATACTAATGCTCTCCCTACGACGAGTTTGTAAACTCAAGAAAACAGACAATAAAATCTCATTAAGCAATAAACTAACCCCCCCCCCCAAACAATTGAATATTAATTCATACTGTAGGCAATTAATACAGGAAAAATATTCTGAATTAAGGTATTGTTTATGGCATACTCACAAAATCTAGCAGACACTCCTTATCTGAAGGAGCCCAAATGCATAAATGCATTTCAAAGAAGCTCCTATATAAAATCCATTAAAACCACTTTGAAGAGGATGTTCAAGAACACTCTCTATTGAGCAATATAATTTCAAAAGTTAATTTCTACTGCTGCAAAAGCAAAACACATTCACAAAACCAATCTCATTCTGAGAGCAGTGTATCTATTGTTCAAGCTATAGGGAAAGGAAGATGAACATTTCCCTTGTTTAAATCAGACAGTTATTAAATTATGCATCTGGCAAATCTTTACAGCATGCAACAAAGAACAGTGTCAAATTCCAGATCATCAAAAACCTGCATGTTGTTTTACTTTGCAACTCAAAAATTTCCTCTAAAAGGACAATCCCACCATTTGTAAATCAAATGTACACACAGTAAGCACTCTGAAAAATTGATACAGGCATAAAGGAAGCATAATGAAAGAAAAGCAAAACTACTTAAAAGCATTCAATAGTTAAATGTCTAGCAGCTCCATATTACTTGCAAAATATTTAACAACTGATCTGCAGGTAATCATAGGATCATGGAAAGGACCTTTAATATCTTCTACCTCACACTCAAGAAAGTGCCAGCTTCCAATTTGTACCAGGTTGCTCACGGCCATATCCAGTCAACTTCTGAATGTCTCCAAAGATGGAGAATATATAACTTGACAGCCTACTAAAGTGACTTTGCTCACATAAATTCTCCTCTCCTTCTACAGTTTGGGTCCTCTGCTTTTCATTCTTTCACCATGAATCTCTGAGCAGCTTGACTCCATCTTCTCTGCCATTGGGGAGCAGTAAACAGCAATAAAGTATTATCTAGCCTTCTCTTCCTCAGCCTGAATGTACTCAGTTCTCTCAGCTTCTGTTTGTCTAATACATTCTCCAATCCCCTTACTGTCTTGGTGGCTGTCTGCAGAACTTGCTCCTGTGCATAATATCTTTTTCATACTGGAGAGCCCAAACTCCAGATGCTGTCTCACAAATGCTAGAGAGGTGACGAATCACCAGTTCCACTCGCATCCCAATTATCAGCTGGCTATCCTTGCCATGAGAGCTGCTGCTTTAATTTCAAAGCTTTGCCCTCCAATAGTCCAGTTTGCTTAAGCAGTCCCTAACATGAACTTCCTCACATGTTGGTAGTAATTAATTTCACAGAATCATAGAATTATTAGGGTTGGAAGGGACCCCAAGGATCATCTAGTTCCACCCCCCCTACCATGGGCAGGGACACCTCACACTATATCAGGTCGCTCAGAGCCAAATCCAGCCTGGCCTTAAAAACCTCCAGGAATGAGGATTCCTCCACCTCCCTGGGCAACCTGTTCCAGTGTCTCACCACCCTCATGGGGAAGAACTTCCCAAAGTCTAATCTAAAACTCCCCTCCTCTAGCTTGGATCCATTGCCCCTAGTCCTATCACTACCCAACATCCTAAAAAGTCCTGCACTCCGCCATGAGGTTCAGGGCCTTCAGAAGCCAGTCAAGACCAAAGCAAAGGCAGCACTATGCACACCTCAGCCCTTCTTCTGTCTTTTCTCACCACATCCCCAGGCTGCATCATCAGTGCACCATTTTAGTTCGTTTTTTCTTCACTATGAATGTACCTACAAAAGTTCTTCGCTTCAACTCCATCTGAGCTTTGCCTTTCTTAATTCCTTCCCTCTGCACCTAAACACTATTTTTATGTTCTCCACAGAGGCCTGTCCCTGTTTACATATTCCATCTTGTGTGAGATGACTCAGGAACTTCCTATTCAAGCCAGCCATCTGTCTGCCACACCTTTTTGTCTTCCTGTACACTTGAAAAGTAAGTCCTTGTGGATTCTGATGAAGCTGTCCTGGGCCTTTCTGCATTTTAGGGAGCCTGCCATGGGAAACTAACTACCTCTTCCTAGAAAAAGCCAAAGCCATCTTTCCTGAAGCCAAAGATCATTTCTTCACTGCCTGTTTCTCTCTCTCTCAGATTCTACCACCTTACAGTTGTTCAGCTAGGGATGGCATCAGCCCTCAGTTACCATATTCACAAGTAGCAAGAAATGTAAGCTACATGGGCAAACAGGAATAAAACAAAAATCCACTGAAATGTAAAATAGTGCAGACAAGTGCATGGGAGAGAAAATTTGAGAGGCATGTGGTATTTGGGAACTTTTCTTGGTCTTGCTTACAGATAGAAATGGACCTTTAACAGAGTGGATAAGCACTATGATAGCTGACATGGGCAAATGGAAAGGCTGTTTGAAGGTGGCAGCTAGTTAAGAAGAAAAAAAGAAGAAACAAGGTCTACAAAACATACAAGGCTACATTTAAATTCCATTCTGCAAGCACACAGATAATTTTAGGATGATAGGAGGCAAAGCTTTTAAAAATCTGGAGGAATGAGTAGCTAAAGTAGAATAATTATCTGACAGATGGAGATTGCCCAAGGCTGCCACTTGAACATACAAAAAGATGAGGCTGAGTTCGTTTTGAAATCCAACATTAGAAATTCCAAGAGCATCCTGAGTATTAGTTGTGGAAGGTACAACATTATGTTCAGTGCACCAGAGTATAAATAGAGGTTAGATTCAAAGCCTTACTTTGAAAATAGTTTTTAAAAACTGAAGTGCTATGAAAAGTTTTTAAATATCCTCCTATAAGCAATCTAGAATCACAGAATCATTTTGGTTGGACCTTTAAAATCATTAAATCTAACTCTACCAAGTCTGGTGCTAAACCACGTCCCTTGGGACCATCTTTCTGTGTCTTTTGAAACCCCCAGGGATGGTGACTCAACTACCTCCCTGGGGAGCCTACTCCAGAGTTGATAACTCTTTCAGTGAAAAGTTTGTTCTAATATCCAATTCAAGTACCCCTGGTGCAACTTGAGGCCACTTACTCTCATCCTGTCACTTGTTACACGGGAGAAAAGACTGAGCCCCACTTTGCTACAACCTCCTTTCAGACAGCTGCAGACAGCAGTAAGGTCTGCCCTCAGACTACTCTTCTCCAGACTGAACAATCCCAACTCCTTTAGCTATTAAGAAGACCTGTTCTCCAGACCCTTCACCACCTTCACTGTTTTTTTCTGTACCCACTCCACCATCTCAGCATCTTTCTTGTAGAGAGGGCCCCAAAATTGAACACAGTACTTTAGGTGTGGCCTTTCCAGTGCTGAGCACAGGGGGACAATCACTGCTCTGGTCCTGCTAGTCACGCTATGCTGTTGACCTTCCTGGCCTCTTGAGCACACTGCTGGCTCACAGTCAGTCTGATTCACCCCCAAGGTGAAGCCTCCAGAGCTCTGAAGTCTCTCTTCACTGCCCTTACACTACACTTCTTGTAGATTATGCTACTACACTGCATAAATATTTATGTATCATATGCATAGAGTATAGTGTCTGGGTAAAATGTCTGTCTACTCTTTTCCCTTGCAATGACAACAATGGCAGTTGTGCATGCATATATTTACCAAGGCAGTATTTGTGCCTTCCCTTCCCACGCCACCACGTTGCTCTTCGTACACATAACAACATTGCCTCCAGATCACTTTGCACCACCCTGCCTCTACATTTCTTCACAACTAGTAAGACCTACTGTGGTTAACAACTGAATGCCTGAAGGTAATAGCTAAACTAATTGCCCCTTTACTTTCATTTGCAGCTCTCACTATTCCATCAAAAGTAAGCAGGTTCAAAGCACACACTTCAACAACAGTACAGCCATAAAGGCAGTGAACACACTTGAACCTGCACCCCTCCTGCTGTCATCCCAACACTATGCATCTGTGCATCTATCTGCAGCATCTTCTCCTTATTTGTTCCACAACTGCTGTGCGACACTGCCTGCATTCTGCCTCATAACTCCACTGCCCCCAACAGCAATGCAGCCCCAATCTTGCCTGTGATCTTTGGAGGCTAGAGGAATATGGAATTACTACCTTTATCGCCAGGGTACTATTTGTAAACGACTCTCAGTGACTGATGGCATGTGTAAGAATAAGTTTGTGTTCGCTGATAATGAGCATTCTGCAAACAGGTGAGAAGGCCAGCCTAAACCCACAATTTATGCATCATGTAGAAGGGGGAATTGAAAGAGAGAAGGAAGCAGGAAAATATGAGCCAAACACACTGTCATGTCAGTCCTACAGATCTTAGCTGATCCAATTAACTTGCATGATTTTCCAATCAGTGATCAGTTGTTTTTTCTTTCAACGCAGAAGACTGACTAGCTTATAAAAAGGATAAGCATGACTAGCTTATAAAAAGAATAAGCCACCCTGTTACAGAGCACATAGCTTTATGACAGCAAATCAAGAATAACATGTTATTTTGAACCTGTTGCAGCCTCCTGCCTCCTTTGAGCTCTAATTTACAGAACAAAAAGGACAACATCACATTGAACAAAAGGAAAGCATTCACTTGCCTGCAGTCATGATACTTACATTTGGTTATTAATTTCTAATTACCAATGTCTCCAAGATGTTTAGCCCCTGCTGTCAAGATCTGAAGTCCCTGCTTGCCCTTGAATGTACTGTACTTTACCTGGTATTTTTTATTACTTGACAACAACCAAGCTAAGCAGAACTTTGTCTAAACATTGTGTGATTGTTTTTTCTCCCCCATGGGGTCTATTTAATCATGGATGTACTGAAAAACCAATTTAGACTTGCTAGTAACAAAGAGTTTATGTCTCCTTCAGATTACTTTTTTAAAGAAAACAAGCCTTTATTACTATTTCTCTAAGATGAATAGAATTCTTCCTTCTTTCCAATACTTCAAGATTCTCTATAAAATCTGTGGCACTCTGTAATTTGAAATGCTATTGAATTGACCCAGTAAGATATTAATTCAGAGCCAATAAAATCAAAGCCTTGCTTGTACTTTGATTTTAGCACATCTCATAAAGATAAAATTAAGGGACTTGCACAGGCTAATTAAAAAACTGTAAAAGGAAGCATGGGCATTTAAGAAATTCTGGGTTTGGAAGCTACTATAAATCTGGCACTATATAGACATTTTCATTTGATATTTGTGACATTTAAATAAGGCCTAGAGCTGGCATGGGCTTTTTAAATTTTTTTTTTTTTTTCTAAGAAATATTCTGAGAGTCAGACATTTTGGGGAAAAAACATCTCTACTGTTTAAAAACAGTCCTGACTGTAAGATCATAGAATCATAGAGCATTACAGGTTGGAAAGGACCTTCAGAGATCATCGAGTCCAAGACCCCTGCCAAACCAGGATCACCTAGGGTAATCTGCATGGGAATGCATCCAGGTGGGTTTTGAAAGAAGAAAGAAGAGACTCCACAGCCCCCCTGGGCAGCCTGTTTCAGTGTTCCATCACCCTCATTGTAAAGAAGTTTCTCCTCATCTTGAAGTGAAACCTTCTCTGTTCAAGTTTGTACCTGTTGCTCCTTGTCTTATTCCTGTGCACCACTGAAAAGATCTTGGCCCCCTCCCCTTGACACCCACCCCTCAGATATTTATAGATATTGATCAGATTTCCTCTCAGTCTTCTCAAGACTGAAGAGCCCCAGAGCTCTCAGTCTCTCTTCACAGGGGAGATGCTCAAGTCCCCTAATCATCCTTGTGGCTCTCCATTGGACTCTCTCCAGCAGATCCCTGTCTCTCTTGAACTGGACAGCCCAAAACTGGACACAGAAGATAGCTGAGATATTGCACACAGCAATTAAATATCCTGCACATTCTCTTCTCCTAAGCTCATTTGGAAATGCAGTTGATGTGTTTACATCCTCCTCCTTGCATTTTCTATGTGAGCAAGGCCTTTTTGTGCACATCAAATCACCTGGGGAGGGGATGATTACATCAAGAACTGAGGAGTGCCTCAGCAAAGGTAAGGTAAGGTAAGATGTATCATCTCTGTCCACCAAGACAGCAGCTGCCATGGAGGTGTGCTGGAAAGAGCCCCTGGAATGTACAACTGTACTGGTTTGAGCCTTAACTGGAGTTCAAGAGCTCAGATGGTAGCAAGAAACTGAGAACTCCTCCTCCTCCCCCTGAAGAGACTGGAGGTAAATCTACCAAAAATAATCTGAAGTTGGTTTGGAAGTAGGAGAAGTAAATTTTTTAACAAATATATATATCTATAGTAGTAGCAGGGAAGGTTTACAAGGGTAAGAAATTAGGATGAATAGGAGAATAGAATCATAGAATCAGTCAGGGTTGGAAGGGACCACAAGGATCATCGAGTTCCAACCCCCCTGCCATGGGCAGGGACACCCCACACTAGATCAGGCTGGCCAGAGCCTCATCCAGCCTGGGCTTAAACACCTCCAGGGATGGGGCCTCAACCACCTCCCTGGACAGCCCATTCCAGAGCTTCACCACTCTCATGGTGAAGAACTTCCTCCTCACGTCCAGCCTGAATCTCCCCACCTCCAGCTTCATTCCATTCCCCCTAGTCCTATCACTACCTGATAGCCTGAGAAGTCCCTCCCCAGCCTTCTTGTAGGTCCCCTTCAGATACTGGAAGGCCACAATGAGGTCACCTTGGAGCCTTCTCTTCTCCAGACTGAACAGCCCCAACTCTTTCCGTGTGCTGGACACACTCTCCTTAATGCACCCCAGAATACCACTGGCCCTCATGGCCACAAGGGCACATGGCTGTCCCATGGGTAACTTGTCATCCTCCAGGACGCCCAGGTCCTTTTCCACAGGGCTGCTCTCCAGCAAATAATAATAATTTAGGAAATAAATCAAGGTACTTTTACATGATCAAAAAGCTCCAGTTCACACTGCTGACGTAAGACCATTACCTTATTAAACCTGAAACAATGGAGAAGTGCTGAGAAGTGGGTCTGTTGTTTTAAAACACATATAAGGTGAGGACTTCTGAGTTCAGCTGCTGTGTCTCACCAGAGAGAAACAATGAGGTACTCCCCTTTTTAGCTGATTTAATAAGTTTTTTATTGTGTTGGATTTTGTGTGTGAAAGAGGGTGTTGGAGCTTGGGGTTTGTTTGGGTCTGTTTTAATGGGATGTAACTACATTGATGTGATGAGAAGAGATTGGGAGAAAAACATTAGTGGAAATTCATGCAAACATAACATAAAGAAAGTCAATCTAACCCTCATGCTGATGCTTGGACAGGCTGGACTGTGACAATACACAGGGGACAATTACCATGGCTCAGCTGATACACCGTAATTCACTAAGGTGCAATAATGCAATTGCTTTCAAAATCTACATTGAACAGGAGTGTCAGCACTAGGTCACCAAGGTTACAGAAATCCTGCCTTTTCCTTTATGTTTGTTATTTGTTATGCAGTCTTCATCCTTACAGGGATGCTTATTCTAAAGGTACTTCATACATCATAAGCCAAATTGTTCTTTTTACTTCAATGGCGAAGCTCCCTCTGGTATCAATGGGATAACTGAACCCTAGATAAAACCAAATGGTTCTTCATCCATAATTGAGCAACATCTGGGGTGAAACACGGCAGCTATTTTGCAGTTAACATTACTATTGCAGACTGATCTATGGATGGAAATGCACAACTGAAAGCACAAGGGAATTTTAGGTAGATGGAAAATAATCATACTGACTAAAATCTGGCAAACTCCCTAGAGGCAACTCCTTTATTCACATGAAAAATGCAGAGGATTGTTTACAATTGTTCAGGATCTCAATTACATATGCCATCCAAAAGACATGTCCAACAGCTGACAGTCCTCTAATCTCTTGCTGCTGAATAAATAATGCTCCTGCATGCTTTTTTTCCCCACTATTTAAGTGATCAGGGAACTATAAATACAATGGCTGCATGGTTAGAGATTTTCTATACAGGCTTAGGCCGTGGCACTACTGGCTAGGCTGTGAACTTTGATAAGATCACACGGGCTCATAGCACAGGTTTAGACATATCTGCATTTCAAGATTTAAAGATGAGTCTGCAAATCAGAACAGAGAACTTGGAAATTACAGAGGATTTCCATTCTCATTGTTTCAAGCTGTCAAGTATCTGAGATCAATACGTAAAGATTTTGGCTCTTATTTGTTGGTATGAGACCAACACAAAGGCATACCTTCTATTCCATAAATATTATTACACACAAAGTCTAGAGCAGTACTTTGACTAAATCTGTATTACTATGCTGTCAAATGCATGACAGCTTTCTTTTTGAATTACTGAAGAAGTTTTTTTTTACCTGAAAGGCTGAAACTAGTAACAGTGCTTGCTTTTCATCTCAGTAGGATGGGGGAGAGGCAGGCAGACTAATGCTGCCATGGTAGGATTGCCATTAGTAAGACATTCAGATCAGGATAACTGAATTTTTACTTATGATTACAAATCAACCATTTTATTACAGTAGTGCTCAGAACTCAGTAACTGCCTTTTTTATAGTCTAGAATTAAAAATGCTTCTTTTGAAACCCCAGTCAACAACTTTGAAATCAGTACAATGCTGACATTTCCCCAAATGAAATGAGATTTTACCAAGCGATAAATTGAGTACTCCAATGAACAACTGAAGCAGTTAAACCTGGAGTATTTTATTCATTGTTTGTGTTTAAATGGGCACAAGCTGTCCAGTTCTGGGCCCCTCAGTTTAGGAAAGATTTTGAGTTGCTGGAACGTGTTCAGAGGAAGGCAACAAAGCTGGTGAGGGGTTTGGAGCACAAGCCCTGTGAGGAGAGCCTGAGGGAGCTGGGGTGGCTTAGCCTGGAGAAGAGGAGGCTCAGGGGTGACCTTATTGCTCTCTACAACTACCTGAAGGGAGGTTGTAGCCAGGTGGGGGTTGGTCTCTTCTCCCAGGCAACAAGAGGACACAGTCCCAAGCTGCACCAGGGAAGGTTTAGGCTGGATGTTAGGAATAAATTCTTCATAGAGAGAGTGATAGCCGATTGGAATGTGCTGCCCAGGGAGGTGGTCACCATCACTGGAGGTGTTTAGGAGAAGACCTGATGATGCACTTGGTGCCATGGTTTAGTTGATTAGATAGTGTTGGATAATAGGTTGGACTCGATGGTCTCAAAGGTCTCTTCCAACCTATTCTATTCTATTCTATTCTATTCTATTCTATTCTATTCTATTCTATTCTATTCTATTCTATTCTATCTATTTCTATTTCTATTTCTATTTCTATTTCTATTTCTATTTCTATTTCTATTTCTATTTCTATTTCTATTCTATCTCATAGGCCATTACTTAACATAAATACTTTTTTCCCAGCTATGGCAGATTATTATTTTCCACCCAATACTTCCTTAACTTTTTGTTTTGTTGGATGAATGCACTTACATTGCTAGTAGCAGTCAAGTGTCAACTGAGCTGAAGTGAAATGTATCTGGAAGAACTGTGTCCTATTTATCAATTATCAGATTTCTAGGATTATTCTTCATGTGTAAGGAACATAAACATTAGTATACTGAAGTCAGTATTTACAGACTACTCCAGATAATTATTTCCATACTATGAGTAATGCACTTATTTTAGCTGGAATATGGGAGAACTTTATCACTCTTTACAATTACCTGAAAGAAGGTTTTAGTTTCATAGTTTCATAGTTTCAGTTAGGGTTGGAAGGGACCACAAGGATCATCTAGTTCCAACCCCCCTGCCATGGGCAGGAGAGATGGGTGTTGGCTTCTTTGCACAAGTCACAGCTGACAGGGCAAGAGAAAATGGCATCAAGTTATGCCAGGGAGTTGTTAGGTTAGGGAAAACTTCTATAGCAAAAGGATTATCAAAGGCCAGCCCAAGGAAATGGTTTAATCTCCATCCCTGCATGTATTATGAAGCCATCTAGATAAGGTGTAGTTGTGACCCTGGTAGAGTTAGATGATGGTTGGACTTGATGAGTTTAAAGATCTTTTCCAACCATGGTGATTCTGTGTAAACACTAGAAAGTGTTACTGATTCCACAATGAAACAGGCCTTCTTTAATAACTTGCTACTAACTGCCCAGCAGTTAGTTTTGAAATAGGTTTTGATGCCTAATATTGTATAATGTTTTCATGTTACAATCAACCTGTGATGCAGTCCATTAAATGTAACACTACAGCACTGAAAGCTTTGGATGTAAAATCAATGTTAACTAATCAAGCCAATACTTTTTAAACAACAAATATCTGTTTAATTTTGCTTCTGAATCAAAGGCTACTACAGTCTATTTATAAGCTCCAGCAGAAGTCATAAGAACATTATAACAAAAAATAATCCACCTGTCAAATAATGGACATTTATGATTTTTTTTTTCAGTAAGAAATCTTCCTTATTATACTGTTCTGTAACTTAGATAAAAGCTAAATGAACATGAAATGTTTCACAGTATCACAGTATCACCAAGGTTGGAAGAGACCTCAAAGATCATCAAGTCCAACCTGTCACCACAGACCTCATGACTAGACCATGGCACCAACTGCCACGTCCAATCCCCTCTTGAACACCTCCAGGGATGGTGACTCCACCACCTCCCTGGGCAGCACAGTCCAATGCCTAACATCTCTCGTAGTGAAGAACTTTCTCTCCACCTCCAGCCTAAACTTCCCCTGGCACAGCTTGAGACTGTGTCCTCTTGTTTTGATGCTGGTTGCTAGAGAGAAGATACCAATCCCCTCCTGGCTACAACCATCTTTCAGGTAGTTGTGGAGAGCAATGAGGTCGCCCCTGAGCCTCCTCTTCTCCAGGCTAAACAATCCCAGCTCCCTCAGCCTCTCCTCATAGGGCTTGTGCTCAAGGCCTCTCACCAGCCTCGTTGCCCTTCTCTGGGCACGTTCAAGTGTCTTTGATGTCCTTCCTAAATTGAGGGGCCCAGAACTGGACACAGGACTCAAGGTGTGGCCTAACCAGTGCAGAGTACAGGGGCACAATGACTTCCCTGCTCCTGCTGGCCACACTATTCCTAATGCAGGCCAGGATGCCATTGGCCTTCTTGGCCACCTGGGCACACTGCTGGCTCATGTTTAGGCAGCTGTCAATCAGCACCCCCAGGTCCCTCTCTGTTTGGGAGCTTTCCAGCCACTCTGACCCCAGCCTGTAGCTCTGCATGGGGTTGTTGTGGCCAAAGTGCAGCACCCGGCACTTGGACTTATAGAATGCCATCCCATTGGACTCCACCCATCTGTCCAGGCAGTCGAGGTCCCTCTGCAGAGCCCTTCTGCCCTCTAACTGATCAACATCTGCTCCCAACTTGGTGTCACCTGCAAATTTTTTGATGACTGTCGTCCACAAATTTACTGATGATGGACTCAATGCCCTCATCCAGATCATCAATGAAGATACTAAAGAGGATGGGGCCCCGCACTGATCCCTGGGGGACACCACTGGTGACTGGCCTCCAGCTGGATGTGGCACCGTTCACCACCACTCTCTGGGCTCGGCCCTCCAGCCACTTCCTAACCCAGCAGATTTTAGTTATGTCTGTGTTTCTTATATGTATATTTATTTATAACTAGATTGGACGTCATATTCAAATGTTCATGTATATTCTCTGAAATAGCTCTGTTGTTACTGAGAACTTAATGTTGTGTTTTCAAACACAAACATCTAAATAGATTCTTCTGACCTCATGCAATGCTCAGAAGTCAGCAGTTGAGTACATTGTGGAGTATAAACTCCATATCCTTACAATACTTTCTACTCACCAAATGTATTTATTAACATGATGTGCAAATGTCTAAAAGTTAGATGGGCCAGTATTAGCACTCTAGAATATGTCAGCAATATATGAATTAATTCTATTGAGCCTCCTGTGGCACCAAGAAAAAGAAAAGCTGTCACTTGAAATTAAGCCCTAATGTTAAAACATTAAGCAACCTAAAAATCAATTAACTTCATTTCAAACAAAATCTTCTCCAAGGTAAGCTTTAACCCAGTACCTTCATCTTCCCCTTCCCCTCCCTGGCACAACTTAACATGGAAATCGCCCCTACTAAGTATGTGCAGAGACTGAACTAGGCAAACAGCAATGCAAAGATTTACACATCTTCCCAGATTCAAAGACTGCATGGGATTGGAAGGGTCCCTCAAAGGTCATCCTGTCCAGCCCCATGCAGTGAGCAGGGACAGCTCCAACTAGATTAGGCTGCCCAGGAACACATCAAGTCTGATCTGGAATGTCTCCAGTGACGGGGTCAACCACATCCCTGGGCAGCCTGTTCTAGTATTTTGCCTCTCTCATTGTAAAGAACTTCCTCCTTATGTCCAGCCTAAATCTACTCTGCTCCAGGCTAAAATCCTAGCCCCTTGTCCTATTGCTACAAGCTCTTCTAAAGAGTCCTTCCCCAGGCTTCCTGTAGGTCCCCTTCAAATATTGAAATGTAGTTACAAGTTCTCCCTAAAGCTCTCTCCTCTCCAGGCTGAACAGCTCCAGTTCATTCAGTCATAGGAAGTGCTCCAGCCTTCTGATCATCTTCATGGACCTCCTCTGGACCCGCTCAGCAAGTCCATGGCTCTCTTGTGTTGGAGGCCTCAGAGCTGGGCACAGTACTCCAAGTGATGTCTCACCAGAGAGACCCACTGGTATTAAGATTTTAATGGTTTCAAAGACAGTATCTAAGAATACTGAGTAAAACTGTTGGGGTTATTTTTCTCTAAGCAAACAAGTGCCTGTTTGTCACTTCTAAACTGGAAGAAAGCTTAGGCTGTTATGACTTTGCATAAAACTAATGAAAACCAGTTATATTATGGAAGAGATTAAGTTAATATAGCCTGTCTGCTATCTGAAAGCATAAGGAGCAGTGCCAAATCCAAAAAGAACTTTTAAAAGAAATTTTATTACACAATTTAATTTCCATTATAAACATCTGCCACTGCTTTCAGTACAGCACTGATCACCACTGTTGCCTATATTTTCAATGAACAAATTCTACAGAATATAGAAGGCTTAGCCCTAGGAAATGTCAAGAAATATCAGAGGAGAGATTAAGTGCAAAGGGACATTCACATGAGTGTTATACATTCAAAAAGGGAAGAGATTACATACCCCTCTCCACCAATTCTTGTTATCTTCAAGCGAAAATCAACAGAGTTCAGGCTGGGGGGCTTCCATTTCAAAATATCATCACATCGACCAGGCCTGTATTTCTGAAGCAAATGAAAAAGCAGTTTAATTATGCTTATTGGTTTTTGCTGGTTTTAAAAGTTACAATTCAGCATTTCAGACTGTATTAGCTGTCTCAAATGAGTTACAATACTTAGTGACGGAAACGATGAATTCCATTACCATGGAGGTAGGTTGTGCTTCACTACTTTATTTGCTGCTGCCTTTTAAAACTGCTAAGCCTTGCAGCCAAGCCACTGCATAGCATAAAAAGCTGAGAATGGAAATAAAAATTAGCATACTTCATTATGTCTCCCTGGCTAATGGAAAAGTTCAAGACAGAAAATAAGCAGCAGAGTAACAAATAAAAACCTTGAGATACATATAGATATAGAAATAGCAATAGAAATAGCAATAGATATAGATAGATACAGATTGAGATAGATTAGATACAGATATAGATGAGATATAGATAGATATAGCAATAGACAGATATAGATGATACAGATATCAGTACAGATAGGCTTCAAATGAGAGAAGAGCAGATTTAGATTGGATGTTAGGAACAAGTTCAGGGGGGTTGGAACTAGAGGATCCTTGTGGTCCCTTCCAACCCTGACTGATACTATGATACTATGATAATGAGGGTGGTGGAACACTGGAAAAGGTTATCCAGGATAGATACAGATATATATAGATAGAGATAGATTAGATATGGATATAGATTAGATATTGATAGATAGATAGATAGATAGATAGATAGATAGATAGATAGAGATGATACAGGTATCAATACAGATAGGCTTCAAATGAGAGGAGAGCAGATTTAGATTGGATGTGAGGAACGAGTTCTTTATTATGAGGGTGGTGGAACACTGGAACAGGTTATCCAGGGAGGTAGTTGAGGCCCATTCTCTGGAGATAGTCAAGGTGAGGCTCAACAGGACTCTGAGCAGCCTGATCTAATTGAAGATGTCTCTGCTGACTGTGGGGGAGGTTGGACTAGATGACCATTGGAGGTCCATTCCAGCCCAGAGCATTCTATGATTAGATAGATAGATAAATATAAACATTGATTATAGGTATATAAACATTTTATATATATGAACATTCAGATATATACATAAAACATTTATGTGTGTGTATGTGTGTATATATAAAAGATACATTTAAGAGCATCTCCACATTTCTGAATCATTTCATGGATGATATCTTTATTATCCATGCTGTTGGCTGACACAACATGAAAAAGCCAGCAGTCACCATGCTGCCAACTATCAGGAAGGCCTATCAGAAACATGTTTTTCAATACCAAAGGAATTCAGTTATGTAAAGATTGAAGAACATCTTTACCATGAGGGTAGTGGAAAACTGCAACAGCTTGCCCAGGGATGTGATTGAGGCCTCATCCCTGGAGATGCTCAAGGTGAGGCTCAACAGGGCTCTGGGCAACCTGATCTAGTTGAGGATGTCCCTGATTACTGCAGAGGGGGTTGAATTAGGTGACCTTTGGAGGCCCCTTCCAACCCAAACCATTCTATGATATACAAGGACATACATAAGGGATCATCTGTTGCTTAAGGGAAAGGGTACACACTTGAACCAAAGTTGGAAGGAGCAAATTTCTCTTAAATTAGGGCTTTGGTTTCTCATGGATTTTTCTATCATCTGCTTCAGTTTACTACTTTGCTGTTTTGTTCACCCCCAGCTATTAGTGAGATCCAACCTGATCTTTCCCTACTAGGATATCTTTCATGGCAATGGTGAAGAATTAACATGAATAGGGGAAAAGTAACATATTATCTTTTGGCAACACAGCCATCACCAGCATTACATTGCAGCCATGCTGTGCTAAGTATCTGCACAATGCAAAGTTTATTGATGATAAACTTAGCAGTTCTAGACCTGAAGTGACAAAAGCAGATGAAAACTTTTCTTGTTTCTGATGTAAGAATAGAAAGTTACTCTGTTCAAAATAACTGCAGCGTATCTTGGTTATCATTCGTCGGTGAAAAGATGGTGTGTGACTTCTGCTAGACAGTACGTAAAGGCAAGCTTCACATAACTGAAACCTAAATTAGCTCCAAACATTTTTAGCTGTAGTTCTGCTGCACATGACAAAAATAACCTACTAAAAGCTTCTTCTGGAATTTGAATGTGGCTGGGTAGACCTAACGCATCTTATGTTCTGTCTTGATTATGGTCCTCAGACTGTTTGAGAGGGAGGGCTTCAGGCCTTCTGTTCTAGTTCCTCTTCAGGGCATTATAAACCCATCTCAAATATCTGCAGTAGAGTCATCTGCCCAGCCTTACTATTCTAATCATGTAAGGCTCTGCACTGAATTTCTCCACAATCTTCTCCTCAACATGTGAATAAAATTTAAATGATTTATCCTTGTCACTGCAACATACAAGAGTTGCTTCTGAAACCTCTTATCTATGCCTGCTCCCCTTCCACATGTTCTGTTTTACTCCTTCCCAACTATCACAGAATCATAGAATACATCAGGATGGAAGAAATCCTCAAAGGTCATCTTGTCCAAACCCCTGTAGCAAGTAGGGACATCTCCAACTAGATCAGGTTGCTCAAGTTTGCCTTTGAATGTCTCCAGGGATGGGGGCTTCAACCATATTTCAGGACAACCTATTCCAGTATTTTACTACCCTCATTGTAAAGAACTTCCTCCTTATGTCCAAACAAAATCTACCCTGCTCTAGTTTAAAACCACTGCCCCTCATCCTATGATTACAAGCCCTTCTAAACAGTCCTTACTCAGCCTTGCTGTAGGTCCCCTTCAGATATTGCAATGTAGCTGTATGGTGTCCCTGGAGCACTTTTCTCCAGTCTGAACAACCCTAACTATTCTTGACTGTCTTCATAGGAGAGGTGCTCCAGCCCTCTGATCATACTCACTGACCTCCTCTGGGCCCTCTCCATCAGGTACATGTCCTTCCTGTGCTGAGGAATCCAGAGATGATCACAGTACTCCAGGCAAGGTCCCACCAGAGCAGAGTGATGGAATCACCTTTCTTGATCTGATGGCCATGCTACTTTTGATGCAGCCCAGGATGCAATTTGCTTCTGGGCTTCAAATGCACATTGCTCTTATCCAGCTTCTCACCCACCAGGACCCCCAAGTCCTTTTCTGCAGGGCTGCTCTCAGTCTCATCATCCCCCAACTTGTATTGATATCGAGGGTTGCCGTGACCCAGCTGCAGGACCTTGCATGTTGCCTTACTGAACTCCATGAGGTTCTCCTGAGCCCATTTCTCTAGCCTGTCTAGGTCCTTCTGGATGGCATCCTGTCCCTCAGTCTTGTCAACCACACCACTCAGCCTGTTATCAGCTGCAAACTTGCTGAGGGTGCACTCAGTCCCACTGCCTATATCATCAATGAAAGTACTGAATAGCACTGGTCCTGGTATGGACCCCTGAGGGACACCACATGTCACCTCTCTCCATCTGGACATCAAGCCTTTGACCACCCAGACAATTCCTTATCCACTGAACAGTCTACCCATCAAATCCACATCTATCCAGTTTAGACAGAAGGATATTGTAAGGGACCATGTCAAAGGCTTTACAGAAGTCCAGACAGATGATATCCACTGGTCTTCCTGTATCCATTCCTGTAGTCCCTCCATTGTAGAAAGCCACTAGGTTGGTGAGGCAGGATTTGTCTCGAGTCACCTCCCTGTCCTCCACGTTTTAGAATAGCTTCTAGGAGGATCTGTTCCATGACCTTCCCAGCCACAGAGGGGAGGCTGACAGGTCAGTATTTCCCAGGGTCCTCTTTTTTACCCCTTTTATAGATGTGTGCAATGTTTCCCTTCTTCCAGTTTTCAGGGACTTCACCTGACTGCCAGGGCTTTTCAAATATAATGGAGAGAAGCTTTGCAATTACATTTGCCAATTCCTTCAGGACTCTGGGATGCATCTCATCAGGTCGCACCGATTTATGTATATCCAGGTTCCCCGGGTGGTCCCAAATCTTATCTTCCCTTACAGTGAGAGGGACTTTACCCACTTGGTCCTCACCTAGTGGTCTATCAACTCAGGAGGGGTGGGGAGCAAGACTGCTAGTGAAGACTGAGACAAAAAAGGTTATCAAGTATTTCAGCCTTGTCCTCATGTTTCATCTAGATGAAAACTGTCCCTTGGAAAGCAACTTTCTTCAGTGGTCCCTCACATCTGGAACTCATGACAAATCAAACATCCTTTTTTTTTTCACTCAGAAAACCATAAGATGCAATGTGATAGTAAAGTTATAAAAGCATGTAACCATCTTCTCCTCCTACCCTACCTTCCCCTTCATACCAATTCTGTGCTGTAACATCAGCAGGTATTTGAAAAAGTTGATTGCCTGTACACCTTCCCCAAATGGGATGGCTGTCAATCACACATAAGCCCTAAAATCACATATTAAGCTCTGTGTGACGTAGCTTCTAATTTACTGACTTGCAATAATCTTCTGAGCAAGTCTACTGGAGTGTTTACAGTGATGGATTTATTAATATGTTCTTGAGCAATCAAATTCTTTTTAAGCAGTAGGTCATGTTTTAGAGACGTTATGACTAGACTCAATCTAATTGACTTAACAAAAAAATCTCAGATGATTTAATATATGGCTCCAAACCATCCTTTTACATATAATTCCAGAGAAAATAGAGAGAGGCTAATCATCTTGAAGACACAGGAAATTTTCACTGGTCTCAACCAAAACCCACCACATATTTTGTAACTTTGGATTGCTTCTGCATCCATAAGTACTAAATATTTCTTCCCAACCATGAACAAGAGCCTGAGTTTCTGGGGGAATCATAGAATCAACAAGGTTGAAAAAGACCTCAAGGATCATCAAGTCCAACCTGTCACCCAACACCTCATGACTACTAAACCATGGCACCAAGTGCCACATCCAATCCCCTCTTGAACACCTCCAGGGACAGTGACTCCACCACCTCCCTGGGCAGCACATTCCAATGGCTAACAACTCTCTCTGTGAAGAACTTTCTCCTCACCTTGAGCCTAAACTTCCCCTGGCTCAGCTTGAGACTGTGTCTTCTTGTTCTGGTGCTGGTTGCCTGGGAGAAGAGACCAACCCCCATCTGGCTACAACCTCCCTTCAGGTAGTTGTAGACAGCAATAAGGTCTCCCCTGAGCCTCCTCTTCTCCAGGAACAGATAACAGGATGGAAACATATCCCATTTTCACAGAATCACAGAATTTCAGGGGCTGGAAGGGACCTTGAAAGATCATCCAGTCCAACCCCCCTACCAGAGCAGAATCACCTAGACCAGAGCACACAGGAACACATCCAGGCAGGTTTTGAATACATCGAGAGGCAGGCTCCACAACCCCCCTGGGCAGCCTGTTCCAGGGCTCTGTCACCCTTAAAGTGAAAACATTTTTCCTTTTGTTTCCTATGCCTCAACTTCCACCCATTGCCCTTTATCCTGTCATTGGGCATCATGGAGCAGAGCCTGGCTCCATCCTCTTGGCACTCAACCTTTGCATATTTATAAACATGAATGAGGTCACCCCTGAGTCTCCTCTTCTCCAAGCTCCCTGAAAACTGAACAAAAAGATTTCTTCTGAGAAAACCTGAAGGCCTTTAAGGGAGTACCACAGGCTTCTTTCAGTATTGCAGACTCCTATTTCTGTTGACTTCAATCTGAAATACAAACCCTGAAAACACTGGCTGCACCTTTAGGAAATTAATTCTTATTGGCAAGAGAAGAACAAACCAGCGTCTCTGAGTCATGGCACTGAAATCCTGAGGAAGAACTGCATCCAATCTACAGAACAAGCTGAGAATGGCTTAACTGGAGCTCTCCCATGGTGCCTCTGACAACAGTCAAAAGCAAGTGCTCAGGGAAGGTGAAAGACAGGACAATCACATACGATATTTTCTACTGCTTTCTGAGAGACTATCCATTTCCAAGCTCAGAGGCTTCCCAACTAGTGAATTTTGGCATGCCCTGCATGAGCTCATGGAGCTCCCCACAGTAAGACCCTGTAAACCTCTACTGGCATGTTTCCCAAGCTTCTATATGCATGGAAACCCACTCAGCTCAGAGGCTACCATTTTACACGTGCAGTTACATTTTTTTTCTCTACATACTCTACATAGAAGTTTGTGTGCTGGTTTATTGCTCAGACATCAGTCTCATAAGCACTGCCTATAATTCTCCAGATTTAGCACCAGCCTTTACTGATCCAGAAAGAAAACATCACTTTACAGTTCATAATTTTTCCAATTGGCTTCTCCACAGGCCATGTGGCTCCCCTCCCTGGTGAGGACTGAACCATCCCTTGACTCCTAGTATTTAACTAATTCCTTATCTGGGCAAGAAACCTTTTAAGTCTCACATGTGAATTATTTTCTCAAGAGTTTCTTCAGAAACTGTCAGAGGCTTCCTGGCTTTTCTCAGCAGGGACTACAATACAATACAATACACCAGGTTGGAAGAGACTTTCAAGATCATCGCGTCCAATCCATCAACCAATCCAACCCACCTCAATACAATACAATACAATACAATACAATACAACACCTAAACAACTAAAAGTGGCACCAAGCACCCCATCAAGCCTCTTCTTGAACACCCCCATGAAGGTGACTCCACCACCTCCACAGGCAGCTGATTCCAGTGGGCAATCACTCTCTCTGTATAGAACTTCTTCCTAACATCCAGCCTAAACCTCCCCTGGCGCAGCCTGAGACTGTGACCTCTTGTTCTGGTACTGGTTGCCTGGCAGAAGAGACCAACCTCTGCCTGGCTACAACCTCCCTTCAGGTAGTTGTAGAGAGCAACAAGGTCACCCCTGAGTCTCCTCTTCTCCAGGCTAAGCAACCCCAGCTCCCTCAGCCTTTCCTCATAGGGCTTGTGTTCCAAACCCCTCACCAACTTTGTTGCCCTTCTCTGGACACGCTCCAGCAAGACAACATCCTTCCTAACTACCAAACTCAAATGATTTTTGATCTCTTGGTTAGAGAAGCATCTAATTTTCCCCAACTTTATCATCTTTACTGAGGTATGAACTACTGTACTTCCATATTATGTTTTCTACTCCTTTGTCCAGTACAGACATCTTACTGGCCTTACTTGTTGCCTAATCTTCTGTGACACCTGCCCCCATCCTCAGTTTTTTAGCTGCATTGTATTTTCAATCCTCACATGTTGGGGCACTAATTCCATGTAGGATCTACTACAGCATTTTTTTCAAACTGTTTTTCTGAGATTAAGGAGTTACACCCTCCTAAACGTCATTTAAGAAACCAACCTCACAACAGACAGGAACAATTATTCCAAGATCAGTAATGAAAAAGCAATGTTTTGACAGGATACACCTGCATACCTGTAATTGCACTGCTGGATTCACAATTTTGACCCAAGTTTAATGATAAAATTAATTGGCTGGCTTGCATGAAGGTGACTGGGGGAGGATTTGTTCTTTAAAATGGAGTTATCTTTCTTGCTTTTACCTCTAGAACCAGCAGAGTGTGAAAGAAGCCTCAGGTATTAATAAGAAAGAAAAATGAGGAAAAATTATCTCTACCACATTCAAGATGGTGAAAGAGATCTTGCCTAAAAAACAACCACAAAATACACTTTTGACTATTACACTTAATTTTGACCACTGCCAAACAGCACCATTCTCACTTCACTGCAGTTTTGTTAGCACCGATCACCGGTAAAGTTAGCAGGTAATTTAATCCTACCTTCCTAAATTAGGAAAGCTTAGATAAGCAATGAGACTTCAAAGCTTTTATCAAGAGCAAGTTTTACAGCCCCCAAGCCTCTTCTATCACCACAAAAGGCAGAAAGTCATGGAAATTTAGCTTAAAATGAGAATTCTGCCAAAGGCCAAATTAATAATCCCTGAGAAAGAGATTCCTTTCTGTACTGAGTGCACACAATACAGCAGTAGTAAGTTCTTGAGTTTGAATACTAAGTGCTAAACCAATTTCTTTAAACATGAGCTGGAGCCAAAAAAGAACTCTGGTTGTTAAGTACGTGAAAACTTCACCTTTGATGAATCACTGCATACTGCAGACCTGTTCTGCCTCAAGTTATTCTCTATTCTAATTCCAAAACAAAATGTGAAGCAATCTGTCTGAGATCAAACTACTCCCTAGCATTTTAAATATAGCATTCGTAGCAATGATATCCTCACCACCACCCTGCAACGAATATGCATGCAGAGAACTACTTCTAAGATATTTTGGTCCCATTGCATCTCAGATACAGAGTTCATGCTTCTGTCTGAAACCTTTCAAGCTAGTCAAACCACAGAAATTAGACTCCACATCAAAAATGTACACTGACATATCAAATGCTATGTCTAACAGCTTTAATGGATTGGATTCGACCTCCTAAAGTCCCTTCCAACCTAAATTATTCTGTAAAGCTGTCATCCCTCTTTGGGCACTTGTTCTTTTAGCAGCCATGATGGCTGCACTTACACTTACACATTTTAGTTTGCAAAAACAATGTGCCTTGGAAGGCAAATCCTCCTGCTATTGCTGCTCATCACACGTTAGCTGAGGCAGCTGGGCAGCTCTGGGGCATCCAAGCTGGGTCCCATTTACATAAAACCAAACTGGACACTTCAGGGACACACTAATGCACTTCATGGTACAGCCACTGAGACGAAGGCAAAGGCTCTACCATTGCAATGCTCGCCAGCGTGATGGGTAGCACAGATGAACCTGAGCTGTGAAGACACCCTGCAGCACCTCAAAATGCTACCTTAAAGAAATAACGGTCTCAGGGCCTTCAGGTTGGCTACAAACTCCAAGCCCTCAATCTTTTACAAATTTGCTACTCACTCAGCATCTACACAACTTTTTTTCTTGTTTAGTAGCATTATTATAATAAACATAATTATAATTATAATTATATATTATAGTATTAAATTTATTATAACAACCATAGTGTAGTTATTCTAATATATACCCTACCTTCTGTGGCCCCTGCCTTCTGGCAGAATGCTGGCCCCTTTCTTTTCATCATTCCCTTCTTTTTCACAACCTTCTGTTCCAGTCAGGGCTTCTCATAATAGCAGTGTCAACCAGGAGCACTATCAACCACAGTTCACCTCAGCTCAAGATGAAGGCCAGGGGACAACAAATATGTCAAGATCTTGAACTTCAGGTAAGAGCACAATAATGAACCTAAAACTCAGGCGTATACCCAACACCTTGGGATACAAAAATCATCACTGAAGAGAGCCCAGCAGCATCCCTCGACAATTCCTAAGCTCACACTCATCTCCACAGGCTCAAATGGGTCTATTAAAGACATGGGGTGGGTTTTTTGGCTAGATCCAAGAAGAGGCTTGATGGGGTGGTTGGTGCCACGGTTTAGTTGTTTAGTTGTTTAGGTGGGTTGTATTGTATTGTATTGTATTGTATTGTATTGTATTGTATTTAGGTGGGTTGGATTGGTTGATAGGTTGGACGTGATGATCTTGACGGTCTCTTCCAACCTGGTGGTGTATTGTATTATTGTATTGTATCCTGATGGTCTAAGCATTGCAGGGCAAGTTGAAGTTTCATTGATCATTCTGAACACTGATTCCCCTGCACTGTTCCAAAAGTACTAAGTCTAGTTGCCCTCTTCTTCCAGCTGCCCATAGAAGAAGTAACCATTTTTTCCTCACTCTACAGATCAAGAGAAAGGTTGCCTCCCCCAGAGAGCAAAGCTCTGTTGTAGGAACTTTCCCTGGCACATTTCTTGTTAGTTGCAGATACTCCTCTCACACAGGTTTTGGTTTTGCCTGAAGGCATGTTTTCCAGGTACTTCATTCAACGGTGAACTTCAGGGGCACCGGGAATGTTAGACGCTCATAGTGAGGATGAAGCTTCACTCCAAACAACTGTCTTCATACAGGATAGACTTTGCTGCTTAGTATTTCATAGGAGGAAGAGTGGGGTTAGTTTCTCAGACAGCATTCTGGGCATGCAGTCTGGCTGTGGGGTGTTGTTGACTCATCATGAAGACAGCCACCTGGAAGACTGAGTAAGTCCAGATAAAACAAATGGTTCATTTCTCCTAGTGACTGAAGAGGTGGTAAGATGACCAAGAGAGGAGTTAGTGCCTCATCAAGAGAAGGTTTCCTTGACAAGGATGCCTCACTACCCTACAAAGCCAGCTCTTCCTTCCTAACTTCTACTAAACATCATTCTCCTGGAGGGAAGCAGCAGCTAACACAGACCACCTTACATTTTCCTTCCTCCGTATCTTCCCTCACTCCTTGCACCTCCAAATGACAGAAAGACAGGAAATAACCCAGCTCCTTCTTTTGTCCCAGACAGCACAGTGCAGCTGCTTGTCAGCTCTAATTTTGTCTCAGTCAAGTGGTCAGACCTAGCCCTGCAAGGTATCGAGAGGAGTGCTAAGCTGGTAGCCACAGGCACACGCTAGTTAAGAAAAAAGTTGTAAGAAAGGCACAGAAAACCTTCCCAAATCAGGGAGGACTGTCTGACCCAGAGCTTGACCCAGAGCTATTGCAAGTTGACTACCACTGAGTGAGGGCAGATGGGGTTAGGAGGGAAGGGGGTTAACCAAGACAGCTGCTGGGAATCTACTGAAGTTCTTTTAAACCATCAAACACAATTTGCTACATTAGACACAGCATTAGCATTTAACCACACTGAATATGCAATAAGCTGCAATTAAATATCCTTGAAAGTGAAGTATAAACATTAAATATAAATCTTTACATCTCTAATAATTTTAAGTTTCAAAGAAGCTAGCTTGGTTTTTTTCACATTTCAACACAAGAAGAAACTGCAGTCATGACATTAATCACAGTATGACCAAGGTTGGAAGAGACCTCAAAGATCATCAAGTCCAACCTGTCACCACAGACCTCATGACTAGACCATGGCACCAAGTGCCACGTCCAATCCCCTCTTGAACACCTCCAGGGACGGTGACTCCACCACCTCCCCGGACAGCCCATTCCAATGGTGAATGACTCTCTCGGTGAAGAACTTTCTCCTCACCTCAAGCCTAAACTTCCCCTGGTGCAACTTGAGACTGTGTCCCCTTGTTGTGGTGCTGGTTGCTAGAGAGAAGAGACCAACCCCTTCCTGGCTACAACCACCCTTCAGGTAGTTGTAGAGAGCAATGAGGTCTCCCCTGAGCCTCCTCTTCTCCAGGCTAAACAACCCCAGCTCCCTCAGCCTCTCCTCACAGGGGCTTGTGCTCAAGGCCTCTCACCAGCCTCATTGCCCTTCTCTGGACACACTGAAGTGTCTCGATGTCCTTCTTAAACTGAGGGGACCAGAACTGGACACAGGACTCAAGGTGTGGCCTAACCAATGCAGAGTACAGGGGCACAATGACCTCCCTGCTCCTGCTGGCCACACTATTCCTAATGCAGGCCAGGATGCCGTTGGCCTTCTTGGCCACCTGGGCCACCTAAATGACATGCAGAGGTCTAGTTAAATATATTTACCAAGATGAAGGCATTTAAAGTATTTTAAAAACATTCTACAGTGCTTCAGGTTCACAAACAGCAAGAAATATTTGTTCTGCTGTAGAATCCACCCATTTCTATTACCAGTATTGTTCTGGGTTTTAATTAAGTTCCTTTGCAAGCAACTTTGTATTAAATATGATGCTAAAGCTTTCACTTGAAAGGAAAAGTTAACTACTGCTAACCTATAATAACAATAAATCTGCTCCTCTTTCCCACTCAAAATAATAGTTAAATTGAGCTCTCTGAAGAGCTCCACTTAATTGAGGCCTCTTAATATCCACAGGGCTACTGTCACCCTACCCGGTCTTGCATTCAGCTGTGTAAACATAAAGACAGAATGATTAATCAAAATGTGGTTTTATTTCCTTGCACTACAGACTCTGGATCATTTTAAAGAACCAAAAGTATTGATCATAATCAAGTCTTTCAGGCCAGACCCTACAGAGGGATGAATCAATGAAACAGAAGCTGCTAATACTGTTGACAGATTATGTGAATATGTCACACCAGAGGATCAAGAAGCCAAAAGATAAAAGGCAATGATTGACTTAATTGTATATTCATAGATTTTTAAGGCTGCAAACAATTATTGGACTCATTGAGTCAGCTCTGTTGCACACAGGACAGAGAAACTGGAAGGAGAATGTTTATATAAGCTAATAATTCTTATTCAAATTACAGCACACCGTTATGAAAGATACCAAGTGAATGCAGCAATCACAGCATATATCTGTGTTATGAAGAAAGACTGAAGGAGCTGGGGCTCTTTGGCTTGGAGAAGAGGAGACCTCATGTTTATAAATATGTGAGTGCCAAGAGGATGGAGCCAGGCTCTTCTAGGTTGTAGTGGTTTGAGCCTTAACTGGAAGTTAAGAGCTCAGGTGGGGGGGGCAAGGCTGAGAATCTCTCCCCCACTCCCCCCCTCCTCCCTCCCAACAAAGAGGGGAGAAAAGGAAGGAGCAAATCCACCAAACAATAATTTGGAGTCGGCTTGGAAGTAGAGAGGTAAAGAGTTGTCTTTAAGCAGTATATATATATATATATATATATATATAAATAACAGGGAAAAAGGTTCACAAGGACAAGGAACTAGGATGGATGGGAGGGGGACAAAAACAAGAGAATAATACAAAACCAGCCTTTCTCTGAGGAAGCGTGGAGGCAGCAGGTCCGACCACGTGGCAGGGGAGCAGGAGGGCAGCTGCAGTAGCTCTCATCCAGCAGAAGCAGAAGCCAGAAAAGCAGAGGGCCAAAAGCTACAATGTCCTGCTTTTTATACCCTAGCTGGGCAGGGAGGGGGGAGTGGAACAGACTCAGCTTCCCAGGCGAAAAATGCCCTGCAGGGAGTGAAAAGTACCTGCAAGCTCTCCACCCTGCTTTGTTCTTTTGTTCTCAGAAAAAAGGGTGTTAACCCACCACATAGGTGATGCCCAATGACAGGACAAGAAGCAATGGGTGGAAGTTGAGTATAGGAAGCTCCATGGAAACATAAGGAACCTTTTTTTCACTGTGAAGGTGAGAGAACACTGCAACAGGCTGCCCAGAGGGGTTGTGGAGTCTCCCTCTCTGGAGATGAGTATCTTCAAGACTCAACCAGATGCATTCCTGTGTGATCTGGTCTAGGTGATCCTGCTCTGGCAGGGGGGTTGGACTGGATGATCTTTCAGGGTCCCTTCCAGCCCTTAACATTCTGTGATTCTGTGATCTAGGGAGGTTACCATGGCCATTTATTGCATTTGTGCTTACAAATGTGTGCTTATATCTACACTTTCTCTCCTTAATGCCTTCCTGAAGCCCCACTGTCCATGTAATTACTTCCCTTTTTAAAGAACAGATGACTGAGTCTGGTTCTCACTGCATGGGCAGTTTTCCAGTTGGCTAATGTACACATCTTCATAGTGTAATGTCACAAAAGCCTTTGGAAAGTAGGCAGCAGAACTGAACTTACTATTGCAATATTCTCTTCACTGCTTGTGTATACAAAAAAGAAAGTTTCTGTGTGGTTTGAGTTCTTTTGCATTACAGTGAAAGTTGGTTGATAACTTACTGAAATATTTCCTTTCAGATTCATGCTTTTATCCTGGACTTAACACATTTGCTCCTAGACAGACACTCGACATTTGGCTGTATTTAAGCACTGCCATAAGACCAAATAATCTTTGGGGAAATAAGGAAGCAAGCTGAAAAAGTCAGAAATAGTAACATGACCATAAGTGCATACATACAAAAGCATTTCAAGTGCTACCATTAAAACCCTTCACTGTAACAGGTTTGTATCAGTCACAAAATAAAAAGGAAAGGAAGAAAAGGAAGAAGAAAAAAACCTTGAACACAAGACAGTAAAATCTATTTGAGGAAATATTATCCCATCAGCAGTTAATCTGTGACCCTTAGCTTCTTTAAGTTTTCTGCATTCTGTCCCTTCCAACTTCCTTTCCCAGTTCCAACACCTGCTCCCCAAACCACCCATACAAATGCTTACACTGTCCCCATATTCCTGACAGACTATCCCTGCAATACTGCCTGTTCTTCCCCAAGTATTCTACTTTCTCTTCTTGGTAAAAAGCCAAGCAAAGGGGAATGTGGCACCAGAGGTATCTTAGTCATTGATGAGTAAATGTGATTAATGCTTGTCCTTGCTGTATTTTGATCAGGACAGAGAGAACAGGAAGAAGTAGATATACTACTCTGATCATGGGCCCACAAAACTCTCTGGCCAAGAAGAGAAATTAGAGCTTTCCTTATTGAAGTTTGAGACAAAGGAGTTATTTGAGGAGATTGCTTTGTTAGGAGGTGAAGGGAAACTATATTGTAGCACCATGGCATTTATGGTGTTTGGTGGTGAATCAGCTTCAGAGATTATCCATCACACACAGAGGTAAAGCTACTTTGCATGCATGCTGATGATCTAGGAGACAAAGGAGAGTAAGATCCAAGAGTAAAAAGCCTCCAGGCTCAAAAATAAGGTGTGTGATTAAAAAGACTAATGCCCAGAAAAACTGACTAAATTAATCCATTGATCTGGAGTGGGGAAATGGAAAAAACATCAGTACAATACTATCTACTAAGACCAAATATTATCAGACAGGGAGAAAGATTATTGTTTACTCTTGCATTAAACCATCATTTTGGCTATTTAAAATATATCCAAGCTGGCCAAACTGGTTATTTATCACACACCAAAATCTTTATAGAGGTCAAGATTTTGCCAGATACATTTCACAGGATCACAGGATGTTAGGGGTTGGAAGGGACCCAAAGAGATCATCAACTCCAACGCCTCTGCCAGGGCAGGATCGTACAATCTAGTTCAGGTCACAGAGGAGCACACCCGGGTCTTGAAAGGCTCCAGAGAAGGAGACTGCACAACCTCTCTAGGCAGCCTGTTCCAGTGCTCTGTGACCCTTAAAGTATAAAGAAGTTTCCCCTTGTGTTGAGGTGGAACCTCCTGTGCTGCAGCTTACATCCATTGCTCCTTGTCCAATCACAGGGAAGTGAGCAGAGCCTGTCCCCTCCCTCCTGACACCCAGCCCTCAGTTATTTATAAACATTTATTAAATTCCCTCTAAGTCTTCTCTTCTCCAGTCTAAAAAACCCCAGGTCCCTCAGCCTCTCCTCACAGGGCAGTGCTCCAGTCCTTAATCATCCTTGTAGCCCTCCACTGGACCCTCTCCAGCAGATCCCTGACCCTCTTAAACTGGGGAGCCTAAAACTGAATGCAATACTCAAGATGAGGTCTCACCAGGGTGGAGCAGAGGGGGGAGGAGAGCCTCGTTCGATCTGCTGGACACAGTCTTCTTAATGCACCCCAGGATCCCATTGGCCTTATCGGCCACAAGGGCACATTGCTGTCCCATGGATAACTTATTATCCACCAGGACTCCCAGGTCCCTCTCCACAGGGCTGCTTTCTAGCAGATCACTTCCCACACCTCACAGGAAGAAAGTGAACTCCCAGAATTTTTTTCCACTGGAGTCTGAGCATGTGAAGGGGCTCTGGGGATCCCACATACACTGGCCTCACCAGTTTTTACCTGGATACACTCTTTCAGTACCATCCCTGTCTTCATGTCCTGCCCTTCCCCAGCATCTCCTTCCAAGGACAACTATCGTACACAAAGTACTCACAAAGTACTACTTTGCCATCCATGGTGTACATCCGAAAACTTCAAACCAGGTTCACAAAGGAACAGCTGAATCACAGAGGGAAAAACAACCTCATTAAAACCTACACCATAATTCTGCAGCTTAGAGAAGACTATGTAGCCTTGTAAGAGCTAATGAGACTCATGTGAGCTAACCACGCCGGTTAAGGATGAGAACTTTTCGAATCATTTCCAATTAGAAAAGTAACTGTGATTGCTCCCAAGAAAAAGCATTATTCCTACAAGAGTTTGGAGAAATTCAGTCATATTAGCAAAATGTTTGATACCTGTGAACCCAGTTGAGACCAATTATTTAGATCTCTAGAATCTCTTTTCTTAAAAAGAAACAACTGATGGTTTTGATTGCATAGGAAAAGCTTTTTATATGCAGGGCTTTCAAGCCTACAAAAGTGTATTAGGCAGCTGCCATTGAACTGAATGCTTAAGTGCTCATTATTTCTGAAGGTTGAAAAACATACTTGGGTGCTTAAAATACGCCTTTAGTGGAAGCACAAAACAATTATAAGAAGGCAGAGAGACTATGAGATGCTAAAGCTGAAGCATAAACAGTTTTGGCTGACTAACTTTTGAGATTCTGGAGAATTCAGAAGCATCTAAGAAATTTCTGTCAAGGAATGCAATACATGGAACTCTGACAAATGCAGGTCAGCAATGGAGAGATGTACTGCATATATTGTGTTGATGTTGTGGTGCTGGAGTGGGTCCAGAGGAGAACGTTGAGGCTGGTGAGGGGGCTGGAGGCAAAGTCATATGTAGAGGCTGAGGGAGCTGGGGTTGTTCAGCCTGGAGAAGAGGAGACTTAGAGGGGACCTTGTCACTCTTTATGACTACCTAAAAGGAAGCTGTAGTCAGGTGGGGGTCTAGCTCTTCTCCCAGGCAACTTGTGACAGGACAAGTGGGCATGGTATGAGGCTGCACCAGGGGGGTTAGGTTGTCTATTAGGAAGCACTTCCTCACAGAAAGGCTGATTAGGCACTGGGATGGACTGCCCAGGGAGGTGGTGGCGTTGCCATCACTGAAGGTCTTTAAGAAAAGATTAGATGTGGCACTTGGTAGCATGGTTTAGTTGATTAGATGGTGTTGGATGATAGGTTGGACTTGATGATCTCAAAGGTCTTTCCAACATGGTTAATTCTATTCTATTCTATTCTATTCTATTCTATTCTATTCTATTCTATTCTATTCTATTCTAATAAGTCCTCACTAACCAGCAGCTTTTTGCCTGGTTCAGTAATTTGATCAGAATACAGAATCACACTGATGCTCAATAAATATTTGATCAGCTTGAAAATAAGGCTGTTAATGAATTCCAAACATTATACAATGTAAAGTCCCACCACAGAAAGCAACTCTGTAGACAACACACAATAGACTGTGGACAATAGAGACTTGAAAAGATGGGGAAATGACAGGTTCCTTGGCTAAACTCAAATAATTTAGTGTCCACAATTAAGCCCACTCCTGATAACAAAGTTTTAAGGAACTCATTACTTGACAGTGAAGACACCACGCTGCTTTAGCTTCATACAGTCAAACAAATTTGGGTCAATTGCTCCATTCTTAACACTTTAAAAAGTGACATAAGGACCATTAAAATTAACATGTGTTCTAAGACACAGTGACTTTGGTGTATTCTGGCAATTTTTTTTTCTTTAGGGAATGAAAGGACTAATGGGAATGATAGTTTTTAATGCATTAGTATTGGTTAGCCAGAAGTAGCAGGTTTTATTGCAAAAATGTTACTGTACCATGATTTGTCTCCTGTGAAAATGTGGCTCGAAGCTATATGAAGTAGAAAGAAAATGGCTATAATTAAAATTTCTTCTGACATATTAGGGCTTAACTGCAATAGCAGACTGCAAAGCAAAACATGCTACTAATATGCACTCTTTTAAATAGGGTTAGATTATGTTTTGTACTCAGGATTTTAACATTTGCATGCAAATCAGGTTTGGAAGGTTAACCTGTATGCAGAAATTAATCTGTTAATATTTTAATAGGTATTTTTCAAATGCTTTTATGAAAAGTGCCTCTGAACTTCAAGTTAATACAATATTTATATTGGACTTCTTAGGTAATTATTAGGCTAAATGTCTTCTGCTTTGCACTTTAATTTAGCTTTATACCTCCAGCTTCATTAAACATCTTGTTTCACAACTACACTAATAGCTTTTCTCAATATTCCATTAAGCAAGGAGAAAAATATGAGGAAATTTTCTTCATAACTAATGTCATTTACATATTAATCCTATTAATATTTGATAAATGAAGTTCAGTTCACAGCCAAATATCCATGTTTATAGAAATCTGAACATAGCAGCCTCAAAATTACTCACTGCACTTTCCTGCCCTTCCCCCTCCCAAGCACATTACTTTAAACAGCAGAAGCCTGTTTTCCATCACTTCATTTTGTATTTGTCCTTTCATTTAATATTATGATCTGGAACTAGAACCCACAACAATTCATCGGGTGCAAACCCACAAAGGTCAATGGCTTCAATTGTTAGCTAATATATGCATAGTCCACAATGGACCAATCAACTGCTGTCTGCTTTCAATCCTGAATTCTATTTTTGGCAATTTAAGGTAACTGTTGAAACACCAAATGCTCCTACATTGTGGACAAAAGACACTTCCTGACTATAGTCCCTGCAGTCAAAGGAACCTGGAGAGCCTGGAGAAGAGGAGGCTCAGGGGAGACCTTATTGCTGTCTACAACTATCTGAAGGGTGGCTGTAGCCAGGAGAGGGTTGGTCTCTTCTCCCAGGCAACCAGCACCAGAACAAAAGGACACAGTCTCAAGCTGCACCAGGGGAAGTTTTAGCTTGAGGTGAGGAGAAAGTTCTTCAGAGAGAGTTGTTAGCCATTGGAATGGGCTGCTCAGGGGCGTGGTGGAGTCAGCATCCCTGGAGGTGTTCAAGAGGGGATTGGATGGGGCACTTGGTGCCATGGTTTAGTAGTCAGAAGGTCCTGGGTGACAGGTTGGACTCGATGATCTTTGAGGTCTTTTCCAACCTTGTTGATTCTATGATGCTCCATGGTGGACACTTAAGACATGAGATTTATATTGCTCTTGATTATTTCTTAATTTTCTTATTTTTCACCATTAAACATGTGCTGTCTAAGTCTTCAGGAAAAAATGACACAATGATAAAAATAATCAAGGTACTTCAATGTGCCTTCTGTTGCTTAATTTAAATCTTCTTTACTTCATTTTGTATTACTCACTTGAACTGAGATGGCCTCAGTGAGTAGAATCATATTAAAGAATCGACCAGCATGGAAAAGACCTCAGAGATCAAGTCCAACTTATTACCTAATACTTAACACCTCATGACTAACTAAACCATGGCTTCAAGTGCCACATCCAATCCTTTTTTGAACACCTCTAGGGACGGTGATTCCACCACCTCCCTGGGCAGCCCATGCCAATGGCCAATCACTCTTTCTATGAAGAAATTTCTCCTCACCTCAAGCCTAAACTTTCCCTGGCACAGCTTGAGACTCTGTCCTCTTGTTCTGGTGCTGGTTGCCTGGGAGAAGAGACCAAACCCCAGCTGCCTACAACCTCCTTTCAGTAACCACAGTGTAAGCTGTCACCAAGATGCCAAAACAGCTACAGAGTACCATTGTATTTACTTCTCCAGATGAAATTTTCTTCCAAACTAAGTTTCACAATTAAGAGCTTCAGACGTATATTAATATAATGGAAAAGATCAAGTCTACATAATGTTTCTTCAGCCATGTATTGTTAATTCCACTCTGCCTCTCCCATAGAAACACAGATAAACAAGTTCAGAGGTAAGAAACTAAATATATTAAAACAACTGTCCACAAAGAATGATGATAGTTAAGCCAAATTAGTGATTCAGCCTAATAGTGCCCCATGCAATATAGATTGAAATAAATCTTCCTTCATTTCCATCCACCTTTTCTCCTAAAACAATCAGCTACTTCCTCTGGTGGCATCAGGAAAAACTTTTCTTCCTAAAGATTTAAACACAATCACTGTTAAAAACTACAGGATTTAGATCTTTCCTCAAATGTTTTTAAAAAGGTCACAATCATTGAAGACTGCAGCACCTGCTTCCCACATGACAAGCAAAGCAAGATGAGTATCTGAAGCGTTCCTGTGCAGCCTGCCCCAGGTGATCCTGCTTTGGCATGGTGGCTGGACACAATGATCTCTGCAGGTCCTTTTCAACCTCTAACACTCTGTGATTCTGTGAAGCTTTACACATATGTACATATCCAATGGAGGAGGAGAGGACTCCCTGTCACTTACTCCTCCTCACTAAATGTATCTAGTACTTAGGCCTGACCTAGTGCCCTTAGAAGTACTAGATCATGCCCTGCTCTGTATTTTCAGATTCAGATACTCATCAACTCATGCCTGAAAGGTTCTAACATTTCACAAACAAGATTTTTCACAGTTGAGACCACTAATGCTGGGCTTTTTTCTGCTGTTCTTTCAGCCCTACTTAGGTATTAATATACTGAACAGTATACACAGAAGTGTAAGATAAGTACAGAGTCCTGCATCTGGGAAGGAATAATAAGTTGCACCAGTTCAGGCTGGGAGGTGATCTGCTAGAAAGCAGCCCTGTGGAGAAGGACCTGGAAGTCCTGTTGGATAAGTTATCCGTGGGATAGCAATGTGCCCTTGTGGCCAAGAAGGCCAATGGAATCCTGGGGTGCATTAAGAAGAGTGTGTCCAGCAGATCGAGGGAGGTTCTCCTCCCCCTCTACTCTGCCCTAGTGAGGCCCACCTGGAATATTGTGCCCAGTTCTAGGCTCCCCATTTCAGAAGGGACAGGGATCTATTTGAGTGAGTCCAACAAAGGGCTGCAAAGATGATTAAGGGACTGGAGCACTGCTTTATGAAGAAAAGCTGAGAGACCTGGGGCTTTTTAGTCTAGAGAGGAGAATATTGAGAGGGGATTTAATAAATATCTGAGAGCTCGGTGTCAAGAAGGAAGGGACAGCCTCTTCTCACTTGTGCCCTGTGACAGAACAAGAGGCAATTGATGTAAACTACAGCACAGGAAGTTCCACCTCAACATAACGAAGAACTTCTTTATTGTAAAGGTCCTGGAGCACTGGAACAGGCTCCCAAGAGAGGTTGTAGCGTCTCCTCTGGAGACGGTCAAGACCCATCTGGATGTGTTCCTGTGTTGGACTCAAAGATTTCAAGAGGTCCCTTCCAACCCCTAACATCCTGTGATCCAGTGGTCCTGCAGCCCTCTGCAGTGACAAGCTGCAGGTCAAACAGTGCAAGGAAGGAGCAATTTTAATTCCATTTTATTAGCTGATGTATACTGATGTACTACTTGAAATTTAGGAAGCAACGTAGGAAAATGCCTTTGCACAACTGTATTTCTAGATACCATGAGAATGCTCAGCTGATGCTTTCTGTGTGTACAACAAATAACCTTTCAGAAGCTATTCTACAGTTGTTAACTTCAAACTTTAAATGTTAATATTCTCCTACCACTGTATGTTTAGCATGACTCTATCCAAATTCATCTCCAGAGGGCTAAGACACTACCTCCTAACTGACAGCTACAGAAGTTGCTGACAAAGGGGGAAAGGGTGAGTCTGAAGCAAATTGCTGGAAGAATGAAGATAAAACCTTCTCCTGCTCCTTTTTTTCCCTTTACACTCCTAAAGTTATGCTTATTATTCTTCTAGCCTACTGACCAAACAAATTTTTGAAAGAGTGTTAGGGAGATCATCTTCCTTCTTAATCCTCCTTTCACACTTTTACTGTGGAAAAAACCCTCAGTTGCCAGAAGCCAAGGATGTTGGAGAACATAGTACTTTTCATTGCATAAAGGGCTAAGTACAGTTGCTCCATTGGATCACTTGCTTTATGAGCCTTACACTTCATGTCCCTTTGCATGTTTAAAGTTTTGTATGTATCAGCCCTAAATCTTCTCTCGCTTCTCAAAGCTTTGTGGCCCAAATTTCTCCCCAACTTCTGTCCTTTGATTTTTACTACCTCTGTCCCAATTCAAGCTTAAGTGTAGTCACTTGAATTTACACCAGAGAGGGAACTCAGTCTCTCAGAGGACTTAGGGCTTTGTAGATGGCTAGTTTGTGATCAAAGGCTCCTAGAAATCTCGCAGAAGTTGAGTTGGATCAGCAGGAAGTATTCAGTGCTTGAAGTCTGACAGCAGAAACATCCCCAGCGTAACAAAAGAATTTCCATGAACAGAGCAGCAGTGCTCTTGGCTGGCTGACTCACTATGATAATCTGATTTGGAAGTTGGGTCATTTATCAGCATTAAAGACCACATTTGCAGGAGCTACAACCCGTAAATTGAAGGCTTCATCATAATATTGGCTTTGTTGACATTTTTCTTAAGCTGCGATCAAAATCGGTATCCCAGGAAAAATATTTCAGCAAATCACCTTATCCCTCAAGAAGATTAGGGAAAAACTACCAATCCCGAACAGAAGGATGCAAAAATATATCCCAAAATACTTCTCGAGGAATGCCAAGCTTGGAAAACAGAACAAAGCCTTACAGCAAGAAGCAAACAATGGCATGCAGCTTTAAGCGAATCTGAACACCAGGAGAAACGTACAAGCACAAACTAAGAAATTGCAGCAAGCTGGTCTCAGACGTAGTCTAATTTCTCTTTTTAATTCCAGAGCTAAAAAGCCCCTAGAGCTGAGCAGATATGCATGAAAGATGATGCACAGAATTGCCAGCAGGATTTTTTTCCTACATGGTGCCAAACGCCAGTTACACAAAATTGTCATCAAGGGCCAGCTTATTACATTTTACAGGGCTACAAATCTCCTTGAATTAAATATTAATGAGTCTCTCTTGGAATATTGAATCCTGTGCTATTTCATAAGGAACAACAGAAACCTGCCTTTCCAACTACATATTCTAATATATAAACTGTAACCGGATGAATTTGAATCATATTAAATCCATCATTACCTGTATGCATTAAAACAGCAAACCTCGTATTTTACATCCTTAGTTTCATAAGAAAACACACATAAAACATGAGAGCTAATCTAACCAATAGAATTACCAGTCCCAGTGCTGGGTGCTGCACTTTGGTCACAACAACCCCATGCAGTGCTACAGGCTGGGGTCAAAGTGGCTGGAGAGAAGCCAGGCAGAAAGGGACCTGGGGGTGCTGGTTGACAGCCAGCTGAACACGAGCCAGCAGTGTGCCCAGGTGGCCAAGAAAGGCAATGGCATCCTGGCATGCATCAGAACTAGTGTGGCCAGCAGGAGCAGGGAAGTCATTCTGCCCCTGTACTCTGCACCGGTTAGGCCATACTTTGAGCAGTGTCCAGTTCTGAGCCCCTCAATTTAAGGAGGACATTGAGACCCTTGAATGTGTCCAGAGAAGGGCAAGAAGGCTGGGGAGGGGTCTGGAGCATAAGCCCTACAAGGAAAGGCTGAGGGAGCTGGGATTGTTTAGCCTGGAGGAGGCTCAGGGGCGACCTGATTGCCCTCTACTACTACCTGACGGGAGGTTGTAGCCAGATGGGGGTTGGTCTCTTCTCCCAGGCAACCAGCAGCAGAACAAGAGGACACCATCTCAAACTGCAGCAGGGGAGGTTTAGGCTCGAGGTGAGGAGAAAGTTCTTCACAGAGAGAATTGTTAGCTATTGGAATGTGCTGCCCAGGGAGGTGGTGGAGTCACCATCCCTGGAGGTGTTCAGAAAGGGATTGGATGTGGCACTTGAAGCCATTGGTTAGTAGCCATGAGGTGTTGGGTGACAGGTTGGACTTGATGATCTTTGAGGACCTTATTGATTCTATGATTCTAATTCAGCATGCGCTTTGCAGTGCTTTTACTTTGCAAGCAGTAAGCTGGTGTGACTGAAGAAGAAAAAAAGGCAAAGTAGAAACAAACAAGTACACTGGGGAAAAAAAACACAAAACCAGCCTGTAGTTTATCTTTCAAGTTTGCCATAAAACAGACTTAAAGCAGCATTTTCAGGAGAATAATTTGGATAGTGAGAAGGGAAAACTCCCTAGGAAAAAAATAAAATCAAAAAGCAGCATGCCAAAGGAGAAAATGAACAGGCCTTGTATGCTCTCTGTGAGAAATTAATCCTTGAAGTTCTGACTTACAACAAGCAAGTCAGTGGCTGTGGGTAAGAACAGGTTGAGTTTCACAAGGTAGCTATTTCCTGAGCACTGCAACTAAAGGGAAAAGAAGTGCAGGCTGCATTTTAATGAAAGCCACTCACAGAACTCCAGTTGCTGTAAAGACAAGTTGGTGTCCTCAGGGAGCTACACTCTCCCATAAAAAGCATTGGTTCTGCTACTGGTTGCTAATCTTGCCTTGTAACTGAAGTGAAAACACAACAAAACAATAGTTTGACCACATCAGATGTTTTTACCCATTCTACAGAGCATGACCACACAAATGTTGACAAAAATGCCACTAGGTCTCTGGTTTGAATACCGGGATTGACCAACTGCTTTGAAGAGCATCTTCTAACTCCTTTGCTGCTGGCAGGGGAACTTTCATTCTGTTACTGGCAGAAGAGTTTCAGACAATTACCAATCTCTATCACTTTTTTAAATTTCTTTCCCTTCTCTTAAATGTTTCCATTTCTTTAATTATACCAAATGTTACACTGCCTGATTTTGTAGCTATGTTGAGCAAGTAAGCAGCTGACGGTGCAGAGATTAAGGGGGGGGGAAGTAACAATTACAGTTTGCAACAACAAACGTCAACAGGTTTAGCAGCTTTTATCATTGCTAAAAGCAACGTGGTGGAACTGAAAGAACAGTCAAGCAAAGCTTTTCCACAAATGTAGAAAACATTTAGAAGACAGAATAGCACTTCTTAAGAAAGAGAACTGCTTTTCATGGGGCAAATTCCCCATCCATCAAGCGAATACTGAAATGTTTGATGTGCAGACACTGGACACTTCTGGAAGAAGAATGCCCGTGCCAATTCACAAGAAGCTTTTCTTCATATCTGATATCCATCTAAAAGGTTTTTCCATTTACTCAGTTTCCTATGCACTGTATTTTGCTAATGTCATAAAAAGACAATAGTCTTTCCTTTAACCTCTGGAACAGAGCTTAGTATCTCCATCACAACAGAGAAGGACAGAGGGGAAAAAAATATCAAGTTCAATCAAGAATCTGTAACAACTTCAGAAGGTATTTTATAAATCTCCTCCCACCTCCAACATAAAGTGAGTTTATCATCCCAATGTACATACCGCTGAAGTGCAAAGGGAGAATAATGAGCATACCAGTATGAACCCTGAGCCAATAAACTGGAATTCCATGAAGCACTGGCCTATTTGTGAAATAACTTTAACAGAATCATTCAAAAATGTTCTCATAGCAGAGTGAGGGGAGGTACAGTGAAAGTGAAGCAAAGTGAACAAGTGTCATCAATTCAGCAGGTACTCCAACAAGGGTCTGAGACTTGCGCGGAGCCACAACTCTCTTGACACCAAAATCAGTAAGTGCCATGATCATTCTACAACCTGTCTTGAAAAACAAACCAAACTTTTCCACTCTGTGTCATGCCCTCACAAGAAGGAGAACATGAGTTTTTTAAAAAGCAAAAGCATGCATTATGCTATTTGCTATTATGCTATTTGCTGAAGCTAAATTATTCTAAAGCTTGGACAAAGAATCTGAACCTTACAGTTAGCAGATGAGGAGTCGGTTTTGGTGGAAAGATCTAGAAATTCAGTTCAAATGGAAACCAAAGATACCTCAACCAAAAATAAAACCATGAATGTGTGTGGTGGGGTGAGAAAGTTGCCTCCCCTCACACAAAGAAACCACAGCTAGCTCAGTCGGAAAAGCAGATGAAAGCTATATTTACAGGCATAAATGGAACGCAATGAATATGTACACAAATACACAATATTTACAATATATACAGAAATATACAGCAATGAACGTAATGCAGAAGACTTTTTCCCTCCAGTCGGCCAGGGGGGTTCCCTGAACCCCCCTCTCTCCCTCCCTACCTCCCCTTTTTCCCAAAAAGGGTTAGAGAGAGAAAGAGAAAGGCAATTAAGGAGAAAAATTCTGTTAGCTCAAAGCGAATGCAAGAATTAGTTTTCTTATCTGGTTAGGTTTGTTAACTCAAGGTCACTCCTGTCCAGCAAAAGCTCTTGCTTCAGAGAGAGAGAAGCCGATCAGCCCACACAAACAGAGGAGCACAGACTGAACTCAGCCAGAACCCAGACCAGACTGGCAGAACCCAAACTCAAAGCTGCATTCTACCAATCCACCAATGAAATTAGTTTAGACTATCTTGTTTTTGTTTAAATATCAAAAACATTCAGCCAGAGTGTTCAGCAACTGTCTCTTTCTTAAAGGCACAGCCTCAACCGGTCACAATCCACCTCTTCTAAACAATTTCATTGGCTGTTCATACTGTCCATCCAATCTAAAACAATATCTACAATTTGCAAGTAAAGTTTATAGTCCATTCCAGCTATCCTCAGGTGTAGATAATTCAGAAGTCCAAGAAACAAGAAAAAATGGAAAACAAGAAAAAATGGAAAACCGGTCACAATGTGAAGAAAGGTGAGAAAATATATTAGGTGAAGTACCATCCCTCACTTACCAAAATATTGAAATATGTGGACCAAAATACTTAAATATGTGGACCTGGAAGCCCCGTCCCTAGAATTTTTTAAGGCCAGGCTGGATGTGGTTCTGAGCAACATGATCTAGTGTGAGGTTTCCCTGCCCATGGAGGGGGCTTGGAGCTAGATGATCCCTGAGGTTCCTTCCAGCCCTGGCAATTCTATAAATGTTATTCTATAAAAGTTTTGTTGCATTAAATAGACAATTCTTAGGTTTTCAGGCTTCTGGGAGTATTCTTCCCTCAGCTGCATAAGTGTACTTGGGCCTTCAAAACGTGAAATTTACGAAAAAGATTAAAAGTTTCCGAAGGGGCATTCAGCTCAAGCCCTGAAAACTGTTTGTAACAGCTGTAAAAAGACATGACAGAAGAATCTGCTCCAAGAAGGTATCATAAAAGATTAAATTTTTAGACTCCTGCTTGCAACTGGGGGGCAGAAAAGGAAGATCATTAACAAAAATCAAGCAAACAAACAAAAGCAACCAAACAAAAGCAAGCCAAACAAACCAAAACAAACCAAGCCCAGAGCACTCTAGGACACTAATTAGAACAGAAGAGTGGTATACAAAAGGAACAACAGCCAACTGTTCTGTTAGGAACAGAAGGTAAGCAACTTTGTCTTAGGGATGGTATAAGAATACTGAATGGTGTTTAACTCATTGCACAGGAGAGAATAGGACAAAGAGCAATGGTCAAGGAACGCTACTAATCCCTATCTCCTATGCAAGCACCTGAAGACCATACACACCTGTATTTAAATATGTACAATCCTGCAGAAGAGAACTGACAGTAAGAAATGTTCAGTGCAGGAGAAATGTGATTCTGTAACGCAAAAGCTGCCTGTAGGTTACCATGATATTGATGTAACACTTACTATAAAGAAACACCCCTATGATTTTCACATCTCAAAAGCACTTCTTTCATCCTCAGAAAAAAATAGCTTTTGTAATTTACCCTTAGGGCAATAACTGATTCTTGAACAGTGAGCTACATCATGGCTTGATCTAAAATTTTAATGCTATCCAAAATTCTGCTCCAGCATAAGGCAGGTCCCACAGTGTAAAGCTATTAGCTATACAGCTAAACACCCTTTTTTTGCCCACCAAAATCAGTAACACTCTACTTCAGCTCCTTACTAGCTCCAGGCCTTTTAATTAACCAAAACATATACAAGTGGAGTAGTATATATCCAGTTAAAATAAAGGTGGCATATCTAATGTAGTTAAAAATATTATTAACAACTCTTGCCTTCTGGGTGCTAAAAGATTGAATAACTTTTTTCCCTCCATTTTTTTCCCCTGCCCAGTCCACTCACCATTAATACTCCTAAGGAATTAATCTGTATTTCCTTGCAGTGAGGCACTGCAGAGTTTCAGAAGTAATGGAGTAACACCCACCAAATTTGTTAGAGGACAAAACCCCACTTCTTTTGAAGGCCTAGCAAAATATGCAAGCAAATGTCATGGAAACAGAAGCTCTCTCCATGGTAACATCATCCCTGGTATGGTAGCTAACCACTCTGATTTCCAACATGCTCCAAGACAAGGTATTAGCTTCATTACAGTTTTCACTTGTTATCTGTTCCATAACATTCCACATATCTAGTAGCTGTAAAGATTTATTAAAATCTCCAGAAGTTCACAAGCATGCAGTATCAAAGCCAGACGTAAGGGCAAACTGATTACCTGTGACAAAGCAAGTCTGAATAAAATGGTCTTTTGGAACAAAAAACAAACAGGAGACTGATGGCACCATAAAGAATCATTACATTACAGCTGGCTCCCATCATACCATCTGACGCCATGCAACAACTGTCAGATGTGCAATCATGTTTCGCACGACATACAGATGGAGCTACAGAATAAAAGGGCACAGTTCATAATTACAGCTAAGCGAGCCTTGGTACCTGCACCTAAGCGAACCCTGGTACCTGCAGCTAAGCGACCCTGGTACCTGCACCTAAGCGACCCTGGTACCTGCACCTAAGCCACCCCTGGTACCTGCACCTAAGCCACCCCTGGTACCTGTCTTCATGGACAATTTGATTTTTTTTAATCAACCAACCCAACAAACAAAATTTTCAATACCAGCTGAAGATCCTTACCAGTATTGTATCTGCTCTCCACAGAGACAGACTGGCTTAATGGGTAGCAATCAGAGCCATGGGAATGGCTTTCAGATTAGGTCCTGTTTGTGACCTCTCTGTATGCAGCTCATGACTCTGACAAAAGCTACTATCCCAGCTCATTTTCAAGCAATGATTGCTAAGTTCATTTTCTGATGTGATCACCAAGGTAAGTTTCACTTATCTGATTGTGACTAGATACATGGCACATGGTACTCCATGCTCCTTGGGTCTAGAAAACAAAAACAGTCAGCAGTGCAAAGTGTAAAAAAATGAATTCCCACAATATTTTTGCAATTCAAATACCAGGTCCTGCATAAACAGAAAAAATAGCTTTTGCTGCAGAAGCCTCTTAAAACATGAACAAATATTCACAAAAATGATCTACTTGGTTGTTCTGCTTCATATGCATCTTATGAAAGTACGCTCAAGTTCTTCACGTGTTCAAATGTTTTAATTAAATGTAACGTTTGAACCAATGAAAGCATCATGATTGTATGTTTCATAGTTTCATAGTTTCAGTCAGGGTTGGAAGGGTCCACAAGGATCATCTAGTTCCAACCCCCCTGCCATGGGCAGGGACGCCCAACACTAGATCAGGCTGGCCAGAGCCTCATCCAGCCTGGGCTTAAACATCTCCAGGGACGGGGCCTCAACCACCTCCCTCGACAACCCATTCCAGGGCTTCACCACTCTCATGGTGAAGAACTTCCTCCTCACATCCAGCCTGAATCTCCCCACCTCCAGCTTCATTCCATTCCCCCTAGTCCTATCACTCCCTGATAGTCTGAAAAGTCCCTCCCCAGCCTTCTTGTAGGCCCCCTTCAGATACTGGAAGGCCACAATGAGGTCACCTCGGAGCCTTCTCTTCTCCAGACTGAACAGCCCCAACTCCTTCAGTCTGTCCTCATAGGAGAGGTGCTCCAGCCCTCTGATCATCCTCGTGGCCCTTCTCTGGACATGTTCCAGCATCTCCAGATCCCTTTAGGCTAAGGGCTAAGGGCTGTTGTAGGCTAAGGGCTATCTGCTGGACCCTGAGGTGAAACTGAATTCTGGTGGGTGGAAAACCCAACCCAGGGGGCGGCACCAGATCATGTCATTCCCTTCCCTTTCCTGCATACCTTCTATTTAAGGGGCAGGAACTTCCAGAGTGCTCTCCTGCGTTTGCTTTTCCTGCATGGTGGGCAGCTTCTTGTGCACTGGGAGCTGTTTTGCCACACGGTGGGGCCTGACCCATTGCCGATTCTGGTTTTGTATATACTTCTGCATCTATTCCCTTCCCTGATATCTCTGTAAATCCCTTTCGCTTTACTACCTTTTATTTTCTTGGTGAAATTACTTTTTAACTTCCAATTCAGTTATCCCTTTTGTTACCCCTTTACCTTCCCCTACTTATATTTTCCTTACAGGAGTGATGGAAGGGGAGAGAGGGGGCTAGCCTACAACCTGGTTAATTCTATTCTACTCCTATTCTATTCTATTCTATCTATTCTATTCTATTCTATTCTACTCTACTCTACTCTATTCCATCCTATCCAGTGGGCTTTAGCCCTGGAAGCTCAAACCAGGATATTCTATCACTTAAGGTGTCTGAAAATGCAGAAAACCCCCCAAACCTTTACCAACAGCCCTCACCTGAAAAATTACATAGAATACCTTCAGTTTTGTTCATCTACCTCATCAAACGGAGAGCTATCTTTTCTACAGCCTTAGGGCATGGAAACAGTACAGGGCTCTGTATCTTAAACAGTGTTCTTGATTCTCTTTAAAAAGAAATCAAATACATTCTTCCAAAAGCATGTTAGTGCTCTGGAAAAATGTCTTAAAGGTTTCAGAAATATAATCTGTCTGATATGGTCCACTACACAAATGCTTACTTGTATTACAGAAAAATCTTTATTACCTAAAACTGCTCTTTCTTGTCTACAATATTCTGTAAATAACACACAAAGCAATAATGCTTATGTCTACTGTTCTTTCATATTTGGCCTTTGAGCCAGTTGTGCAGGGTGGGAAAAAACTCACAACCAACTACCAAAAGCCACATCTGAATTTGCTTTGCTTGACTTGAGCTGTTGCTAAGGCTGTTGTAAAGGAATAAGCTGCCCAAAAACTAGCAAAAAATGACCTCTGCCATTCTTTTCTCCAACTAAACTTCCATTTTTTTTCCTCACCTTTGCTCACTGTAGTATGTACCAGATACCTTGTAGAACACATTTAGACAGAAAATTGGAATGCTTGGGATGCTTGGTGCCATGGCTTAGTTGATTAGATGGTGTTGGATGATAGGTTGGACACGATGATCTTGAAGGTCTCTTCCAACCTGGTCTGGTCTATTCTATTCTATTCTACTCTACTCTACTCTACTCTACTCTACTCTACTCTACTCTACTCTGTCTTTTTAAAACTAGAAGGATAAATAGTAAATTCATTGCAAATTCAGAATATTGGATGTCTGAGTGAGGCAGAAACAGGCTAAATGGAACCTAGGTCAAAACAAACAGTACATTTGGAAACTGTATTTTCATTCCAATCTTCAAATAAACTAGGTGGAGGTAGAGAGTTAAACATTGGAAGGGAGAAGCAATGGTTTGGGTTTTGGGGTGAACACAGCCTAACCCTGGCTGAATTCCAAACACTTCAACTTCCAACCTTATGGAAGGTGCTTCCTCCTGTATTCCTTCACTTTCAAAAGCTTTGTATTTGCACCCTCTGATTTTACAATATGGTGGTCTTAGAATTCTTTTCCAACCAAAACATTTCTATGATTCTACAGTTTTTCATACCTGAAGAGAAAAGGAACAGCCTTTAAATTCTTGTTCTGCTAATCACATGGCAAACATTTTTTCACCTGTTGAGAGTACATCCTATAAGCACTGGATCCTGAGATCAACTTAAATCTGTTGAACAGCTGAATGTTTCAAAACTACTTAGATTTATCTTTTGATATTATACAGAATAGCACTGAGTCACAGGATGTTAGGGTGTGGAAGGGACCTCAAAAGATCATCCAGCCCAACCCCCTGCCAGAGCAGGATCACCTAGACCAGATCGCACAGGAACGCATCCAGGCAGGTTTTTAATATCTCCAGAAAGACTCCACAGCCCCCCTGGGCAGCCTGTTCCAGTGTTTTGTCACCTTCACAATGAAGAACTTTTCCTCATGTTTACATGGAAGATATGTACATATTCTGTTGTTCCCTTTCCTCAGAACCCTTTCCTATTTTCCCCAGAACAAACCATTCTTTCCCGTAACAACAGCATCCATTCACAATCTGACAAGTCCCTAAGACACACATTTCAATTGCTCTTGTAAGTTAAAAGTTCTCTCTAGAGAATCCTGTATTGCATAAATCACTTATTTCAATGGTTGGGTGAATATACAGATTCTTGATTTTCTTGGGATTTCCAGTGATCACTGTTTGGAAACAAGCAGCCTACTGTTTGTCATTTCAAACTTGTCAAAACTTCAAGATAGGATTTAACAAGCAACACTAATTGATTCCTTAAGGAACAATTCAAAGAGCACAGAACATTTGCATTTGGGAAATCTGGGATTTCCACCTAGGGCATTTTCCCCTTTTGTACTAAATCAGCAGCTATGTTGGGAGTTACACATTCCTCTAGGTCAGTGGAAAGCTTCAAGAACAACATGGAGGAGAGAATTTCATTTCAGAAACACAGCTAGCAGCATGACAAGAAAATGAGCTTTTGTTCAATGAATATCTGAACTAATTAACCAAGTAGTTTTAATCTTGTTTCTTATCTCTGACTTTTACAGTTATGGCATGAAGTCCAGCACGGCTTTTCTAACTCCATACTTAGAAGAGTACAACCTGTATTGTACAATCACATCTGAAATATTCAGCATGTACACCAATGCAAGACAACAGATTTATCTTTGAAGTAATTTATAGCCTTCACATCAAGCTCAAGACTTCCATTGTTAATGGTACTGGTTCACCATAATACAATACAATACAATAATACAATACAATACACCAGGTTGAAAGAGACCTTCAAGATCATCGCGTCCAACCCATCAACCAATCCAACCCACCCAAACAACCAAACCATGGCACCAAGCACCCCATCAAGTCTCCTCCTGAACACCTCCAATGATGGTGACTCCACCACCTCCACGGGTAGCCAATCCCAATGGGCAATCACTCTCTCTGTATAGAACTTCCTCCTAATATCCAGTCTAAACCTCCCCTGGCGCAGCCTGAGACTGTGTCCTCTTGTTCTGGTACTGGCTGCCTGGGAGAAGAGACCAACCTCTGCCTGTCTACAACCTCCCTTCAGGTAGTTGTAGGGAGCAATAAGGTCACTCCTGAGTCTCCTCTTCTCCAGGCTAAGCAACCCCAGCTCCCTCAGCCTCTCCTCATAGGGCTTGTGTTCCAAAACTCTCACCAACTTCGTTGCCCTTCTCTGGACACACTCCAGCAAGTCAACATCCTTCCTAAACTAAGGGGCCCAGAACTGGACACAGTACTCAAGGTGTGGCCTAACCAGTGCAGTGTACAGTGGCACAATGACCTCCCTGTTCCTACTGGCCACACTGTTCCTGATGCAGGCTAGGATGCCATTGGCTCTCTTGGCTGCCTGGGCACACTGCAGGCTCGTGTTCAGCCCACCATCAACCAGCACCCCCAAGTCCCTCTCTGCCTGGCCACTCTCCAGCCACCCTGACCCCAGCCTGTAGCATTGCATGGGTTTGTTGTGGCCAAAGTGCAGAACCCGGCACTTGGATGTGTTCAATCTCATACCGTTGGATTCTGCCCATCTGTCCAGCCTGTCGAGGTCCCTCTGCAAAGCCTCTCTACCCTCCAGCATTTTACAAATGGTAAAGACAAAGGAAGCTAATGAGTGGAACAGAGAGTACAGTAACTGAAACTAAAGTCATTGGTGGTCAAAATGAGATCACATTATCAGGACTGTGTTCTGTGGTACCTCCTCAATACAAAATACTACTCTGCAGGCAGCTCTCAGCCTTGTAGAGCATACTGGTCTGCACATTGCAATGCCTATGATTACTTTAAACATATTGTCACCAAACACACACAGTTACTTTTGCAGATTTATCTGATAATACATGCTAGGACCTCACAAGCATATTTTTATAATGACAAAACTTCAGTTACCTTTTGGGGGATATTGTTCATCTGTTTAAAAATTTTCTGTTTATAAGAACAGTGACCCAGTAAACATTTACAGTCCTAACTGGGTAACACAGAATAAACCATTATGCTTTTTAAACTGTTTTGACCATCCAGATACCACAACACTAGCAACCCTGCTTTCACAAAACTTAGGTAAATATTTCATTTTCCTGAAATGCTGGGCTATTGCTTACAATAAAACACATCAGGATGAAGACCTAGTAAATATTCTGCATTGTCCTGATACAAATCACTATTTCTGCTTTACTGCTGTGCTCCTGACTAATAAAAAGTCTGAATCTTTTATTAACAGATCTTCATGGAAACCTAAGCGGTTTGTTCCCTATCTGCTTCTGGCATGTACAGGAGAAAGGACTGGCAGAAAGCAGTCACAGCAAGGTGGTTTTTCCAGGTATTTTCCTTGTATCTTTTCAGTTTGATAGAAATAGTATGGATAGAATAGAATAGAACACAATAGAATTAACCAGGTTGCAAGAGACCTTTGAGATCATCGAGTCCAACCTATGATCCAACACTATCTAATCAACTAAACCGTGGCATCAAGCACCCCATCCAGTCTCTTCCTAAACACCTCCAGGGATGGTGACTCCACCACCTCCCTGAGCAGCCCAATCCAATGGCCAATCTCTCTTTCTATGAAGAACTTCTTCCTAACATCCAGCCTAAACTTCCTCTGGCACAGCTTGAGATTGTGTCCTCTTGTTCTGGTGCTGCTTGCCTGGGAGGAGAGACCAACCCCCACCTGGCTACAACCAGCAATAAGGTCTCCCCTGAGCCTCCTCTTCTCCAGGCTAAGCAAACCCAGCTCCCTCGTGATGAATCATGTATGAAGCATTCTGTTTATTGATAGCTAATTCAGAGAAAGTGTTGACAAAATACATTAAATACTGTATCTTCCAGTTTCAAAGTAATTCCTGATCTAATGACTTGCATGTAATATTAGAATATAGTATTTCAATATCTGATGGGGACAGGAAGGCTGGGGAAGGACTGTTTAGAAGGGCTGGTAGTGATAGGATGAGGAGCAATGGTTTGAAAGTGGAGCAGGATAGATTTAGGTTGGACATAAGGAGGACGTTCTTTACAATGGGAGTGGTAAAATACTGGAACAGGCTGCCCAGGGATGTGGTTGAGGCCCAGTCCCCAGAGACATTTAAGATGAGAGTGGATGTGGCCCTGGGCAGCCTGATGTAGTTGAAGGTGTCCCTGCTGACTGCATGGGGGCTGGACAAGATGACCTTTGGCAGCCCCTTCCACCCCAATGCAATCTGTAAAACTGTAAAACGTCTCAGGCCTGGAAAAACTGTTGCAAAGTCCAGAATGAGTAGGAGCACTGTCATGAAGTCAACTGACCACTTCATTAGCCTATGTTAAGCATGAGAGCTGAATCAACTACTCTGATGATTCATTAAGGAGTTCTCACTGACTGGAAGCAGAACCTCTAGATTTCCCTAACCAGACACAGAAGACTTTTGTTTTCCAAAGCTGATCCACCACACATATAAATTAGTGTAATTTATGGAATACAGATTCACCCCCTTAAAAGCAAGTATTTTTTGCAGAAATTGAGCAATTGCTTTGATATTCTCACCCAGTATCACACTCACAGTATATTTTCCTAACATTTATTTTAGCTGGAAAGTTTGTGCCATCTGACACAGCTGGAAGCATGATACCAACTGCACCCAAGCTCCTTGGCATATAGCTATCCAAAAATCACATTTGACAGCCTTTGTGAATGATGATTCTGCCTATCCCAATACAAAATAAAGCTTTATTTTCCCCAACATTTAGAACAGCAGCATCCAGAAAAAGCTATTTTTTTGCTCTCCCTAAACAACACCTGCAGAGAAATCACCATATTAATGCCAACTGACAATCCTGGGATGACTGGGACATATAATGCAAAATGTAACAAAGATCTTTCCTGCCTAATGCCATTGGCAGGCAGGATGATTAAACTGCACAAGAGAAGTTCAGGAACCTATTTAGACAGCATCCATAAATGGAATTCATTGCCTGAGAAACCAGAGAACATCAGATGGGATAGGTCATAAGCAAACAAATGAGCTAAAATACCAGCTAGAACTAATACTTTCTTTAGGTAATCAGACTCAAGGCACTGACATATATTCAGACAGACATAACAAGGCAGTCACATCAACCAGTTTGGGCAAACAGCATATATATTTGCATCTCTAACTCTACTAGAGGATCAACAGCAGAAAATTAAAGAGGAACAATTTTTACTACCCCACTGCATTACTACATTCAGAGCTAAAAATGACTCATATCTCCCCCCCCCACCCCGCTTCTTTTTGGCCATTTTTTGGTCAAGTGAGTACACTAGGAGTTTGTACCTGTCAGAAATGTTCCCATTTCCTGATGTGTGAATTACCTCAGCTTCTTGGAGAGTAAGGGGAAAAATCAGTAAATTCTACTATGTTCAAAAATAATCACATTTTTATCTAGGAGTGTTAACAATTTAATTAAACGAGTTCTAATTAATTTAACTTAGACCTTATTTCTTGCTGTCTAAGTTAGCATTTCTGTTGCTATTTTGTCTTAAGTTTCCAGAGGGGGGAAAGAAAAAAAAGTAGAAAACAAATCACTTCAAGACAGTAAAGACAAACTCGAATTGCTACAAAAATTCGACTTGCAGAGTCACAGAAAAACTGCCAAAGAAGTACTGTGCATCGCTAATAAATTTGAGCATGTTCATAAAACATATGATAGAGAATGGTGTATTTGAGATATGACTAGCTATTTAAGAGATGAATTGCAAGGAACATTACCATGGAGATTGAATATAACAACTATTCATAGGCAGAAAAGAGTTGTAAAGCTCAGTGGCATTTCAGGAGATTGACAGCAAGCTCTCTGTTAAAGGAAAAACTATAACAGCACAAAAAGTGCACACTGACATGACAACAGCATCCTCTGACTAGTAAGAGATCCAGTCATGAACATTCCTCTTGCAGAAGAAATCTCATTTAGCAGAGATATATCTGAAGATACAAGAAAGGTTTTAGTAATGAGGGTAATGATGAAGCTTATTCTCTCTAGATTCTCGACCCTACTGCTGCAAACTCTAGAGGAGAAAAAAAATAATAACCAAGCAGTCTTAGCATTTATGTGAAAGGATAGGATAGGGTAGGATAGGGTAGGATAGGATAGGATAGGATAGAATAGAATAGAATAGAATAGAATAGAATAGAATAGAATAGAATAGAATAGACCAGACCAGACCAGACCAGACCAGACCAGGTTGGATGAGACCTTCAAGATCACTGCGTCCAACCTATCATCCAACATCACCTAAACAACTAGACCATGGCACCAAGCACCCTATCAAGTCTCCTCCTGAACACCTCCAATGATGGTGACTCCACCACCTCCCCGGGCAGACCATTCCAATGGACATTCACTCCCTGTGTGTAAAACTTCCTCCTAACCTCCAGCCTAAACCTCCCCTGGCACAGCCTGAGACTGTGTCCTCTTGTTCTGGTACTGGCTGCCTGGGAGAAGAGACCAACCTCTGCCTGCCTACAACCTCCCTTCAGGTAGTTGTAGAGAGCAATAAGGTCACCCCTGAGTCTCCTCCTCTCCAGGCTAAGCAACCCCAGCTCCCTCAGCCTCTCCTCACAGGGCTTGTGCTCCAAACCCCTCACCAACCTTGTTGCCCTTCTCTGGACATGCTCCAACAAGTCGACATCCTTCCTAAACTGAGGGGCCCAGAACTGGACACAGGACTCAAGGTGTGACCTGACCAGTGCAGTGTATAGGGGCACAATGACCTCCCTGCTCCTACTGGCCACACTGTTCCTGATGCAGGCCAGGATGCTATTGGCTCTCTTGGCTGCCTGGGCACACTGTAGGCTCATGTTCAGCCTACCATCAACCAGCACCCCCAAGTCCCTCTCTGCCTGGCCACTCTCCAGCCACCCTGACCCCAGCCTGTAGCATTGCATGGGGTTGTTGTGGCCAAAGTGCAGAACCCAGCACTTGGATGTGTTCAGTCTCATGCTGTTGGACTCTGCCCATCTGTCCAGCCTGTCGAGGTCCCTCTGCAAAGCCTCTCTGCCCTCCAGCAGATCAACTACTGCCCCCAGCTTGGTGTCGTCCGCAATTTACTGATGATGGATTCAATGCCCTCAGACAGTGTCAAAGAATGAAGGTGCTGATCCTTTTTCCCTGGTATCCAGTGACAAGACACATGGAAATGGTTCAAAGCTGCACCACTGGATATTAGGAAGCATTTCTTTACCAAGAGGGTGGTCAAACACTGGAAGAGGTTTCCTAGGGAGGTGGTTGATGCTCCAAGCCTGTCTTTGTTTAAGAGGCATTTGGACAATACCCTTAAATAACTTGCTTTGACTTTGGGTCAGCTTTGAATTGGTCATGCAGTTGGACTGCATGATTGCAGCTGGATTGCAGGTCCCCTCCAACCGATATTGTCTATTCTATTCCATTGCTTCCATATCTTACACAAACCACTGGAAAAAAATAGAAAGCTAAATCCAGAAAATTGTACATTTTTTAGAAGCAAAAATTTGTTATTGCATGATTGTTCCCAAGCCTTTATGGATCAGCTTTGGTATATAGAATAGAATAGAATAGAATAGAATAGAATAGAATAGAATAGAATAGAATAGAATAGAATTAACCAGGTTGGAAAAGACCTTTGAGATCATCCAGTCCATCCTATCATCCAACACCATCTAATCAACTAAACAATGGCACCAAGCACCCCATCCAAACTCTTCTTAAACACTTTACCCCTGAACTCTGTACTGGTTAGGCCACACCTTGAGTACTGTGTCCAGTTCTGGGCCCCTCTGTTTAAGAAGGACATTGAGACACTTCAACGTGTCCAGAGAAGGGCAGCAAGGCTGGGGAGAGGTCTTGAGCACAAGCCCTATGAGGAGAGGCTGGGGAGCTGGGGTTGTTTAGCCTGGAGAAGAGGAGGCTCAGGGGAGACCTCATTGCTGTCTACAACTACCTGAAGGGGGCTTGTAGCCAGGAAGGGGTTGGCCTCTTCTCCCAGGCAACCTGTGACAGAACAAGAGGACACAGTCTCAAGATGCCCCAGGGGAAGTTTAGGCTCGAAGTGAGGAGAAAGTTCTTCACTGACAGAGTTGTTAGGCATTGGACTGGGCTGCCCAGGGAGGTGGTGGAGTCACCGTCCCTGGAGGGGTTCAAAAGGGGATTGGACGTGGCACTTGGTGCCATGATTTAGTCATGAGGTCTGTGGTGACAGGTTGGACTCAATGATATTTGAGGTCTCTTCCAACCTTGATACTGTGATATTTCCAGTGATGGTGACTCCACCTCCCCCTGGGCAGCCCATTCCAATGGCCAATCACTCTTTCTGTGACTGTACCTGAGTCTATCTAAAGCCATTCTTGCTATTGCAATAGAAATATTTAACAATAATTGATGCCCCATCAATAGTAAAAGTGATGTCCAAGTTTCAAAAACATGCCAAATATTGACTTGACCTAGGTTTGAAAATTCACAGACCATTCAATAACTCCCAGAGTGTGGAAAAAAAGGCTTACCAATTATATAAGATTATTTAGGAGAAGCTGGCACTGCTCAATGAAATAAAACATGGCCTTCTGGAGATACTGCATTTGGTTGTATCTTTTGGAGATATTTCATTCAGTGTTAACTTCAGTGACTCCAGTATCTTAAGGGGGCCTACAAGAAAGCTGGTGAGGGACTTTTTAGGATGTTGGGTAGTGATAGAACTAGGAGGAATGGAGCAAAACTAGAAGGGCTAGATTCAGATTGGATGTTAGAAGATCTTCCCCCTGAGGGTGATGAGACATTGGAACAGGTTGCCCAGGGAGGTGTTGGAAGCCCTATCCCTGGAAGGTTTTAAGCCCAGGCTGAATGTGGCTCTCAGCAACCTGATCTAGTGTGAGGTGTCCTTGCCCATGGCAGTGGGATTGGAACTAGGTGACCCTTGAGGTCCCTTCTAGCCCTGACAGTCCTACAATTCTCTGGTTTTGGATGAACTTTTACAATGACAGAAAATAACATAGCCTATTATACAATGGGACCAGCACAAATAATTAACAGGCAACCAAGCATTGCAGATCACCATTAAGTCTGCCAAGGGCAGGGAAGGAAGTTACATTAAAAACTCATACCATGTTAGTCAGTAATGAAACCCTGTTCATTACTCTCCTTTCATATTAAAGGATAAGCTTTTTGTTAGTATTCAGTATGGAGATTTGTGTGTTAAATAATATAGCCATTCTTTAAAATGACACTTATCTTGGAAGAACAGAGCTCAGCAGCTGCCCAAAATCCCAAACCCTCACAAATGGACTTTATTCCTCATCCAAAATAAGATCATGGAGAAGCACCAAACAGAGATCAGCCTGAGCCAATGCAAAAACATCACAGAACTCAGAAGACAAAGAAGATGGAACAGAAGAGAATAAATTCTGATACAAGCTTTCCACAGATGCTCAAAAAAACTACCAACTTCCTAACTGATGGCCAGTGAGCCTTCTTTCAGGCAGGTCATGTAAGAAAATAATCCCTGCATCATTTTCCCAAGCATGAGAAAATAATAGCTCTAGGTAGCAGGAAAGTCAGTTATGAAAGAGTTTTCTAGCATAAAAATTAGACAGTCTGAGATATCTAGCAAAGGTATGATTTACAAGGCAGATACCAAAAGTAATTTCACTGATGAGTGGGCATAGATCAGGGAGCCGATTCTGCCACTGCAAGATAAGAGGCCTTTTTGGAGCTTTCCATTAAAAACACACAGGCTGGCAAACTGCAAGTGCTCTAAAACAAATGTAGAAGTTGCTCACTGTTTTCAAGTAACCTTTTAGAAAGAAAAAAAAAGAAAAAGACTGAAAACTTCCAATCTTTACACAAGTATCCACAAACTGTGAATTACGTGTTTGGCTTTTACCTGCAAACTAATTCACTCCATGTCTGGGGCATGATCACAGTGTGACATACCTGTCCATGAAGTTTCCTGCTGGCCTGTTTCACTCCTCCTAATTAGCACTTAGCTTCAGTCCCTGCTCTGCCAACCTGTTACACATAGAGGGATCAGAAAGCTGATCAGATGGAATGGAGCTGACTTAGCCATATGGGAGCTATATCAGTCTTAGCTCAAATGGATAGAAAATGATGCATTAGGGAGAAGCGACATAAAAGGGAAAGCAACAGGAATGTGGGAGATGGGCTACTGGTTAGAGAGGATGCATGAAAAGGAAAAAGAGGAAAGGAAAAGAGTACAAAGGGAAGAACAGAAACACTAGTAAGAAAACATTGTCTTGTATTTGTCTGTCACCATGGAGTGGTTAGAGAATGGAAGGTTAATGGAAGGATGCGCAGTGGAGAACTATGAAGCACACATCACATCAACTCCTGAAGGAAGGTTGTAGACAGGTGGGGGTTGGTCTCTTCTCCCAGGCAACCAGCACCAGAACAAGAGGACACAGTCTCAAGCGGCACCAGGGAAGGTTTAGGCTCGAGGTGAGGAGAAAGTTCTTCACAGAAAGAGTAACTTGCCATTGGAATGTGCTGCCCAGGGAGGTGGTGGAGTCACCATCTCTGGAGGTGTTCAAAAAGGATTGGATGTGGCACTTGAAGCCATGGTTTAGTTAGTCATGAGGTGTTGGGTGACATGTTGGACTTGATGGTCTCTCAGGTCTTTTCCAACCTTATTGATTCTACGATTCTATGAAATCACCTACAAAGCATTCTTAAACCCAGAATGAGGCAAAAACCCTCCATCACTTCCACTAAACATGCTCTTCTTATGATCTGCAAAAGCCTTCAGAGAGTCTTTCAGTCTCTGGAAAGGGAGTGAAGAGGAAGAAGGGAGGCCTCAGTTGTGCCTTTCAATTGTCAGTATGAAATTAAAGTACTTGTATACCCTGGGCAATAACCAACACAATTAACACCAGTAACTGCTGGATTAGGAATAATAATGCTCAGTTAGCATGACCTTGCAAAATAAACTAACCTGCCCAGGCAGAAAACAATTTCCTTACTCCTTAATGTTGTTGCTAACATCAGCAGTCACCATGCAAACAACTTCTGCTTCAGCACAAGAATCTTGCTATCCATAATATGAGTTTCAATGGGAATACAAACAGAAGTAAAATAGCCCTTTAATATCTACCTGAAGCCCTACATATGGCACTCAAACTTCTTCACAAATCCCTTTTCTTTAAAGCATGCCAATGTCTTAAAATGGAACCAGTTCACAGGCCTTGACACAAAACTCTTCAAACTCAAAAGTGAGAAAAAGAAAGTGGCTAAAAGTGTAAATCACATCCCCAAATCATTCTGAGTATTTTGATTTTTCCTGTAAATCAAAATCAAACCAAACTTAAAACCAATAAACATTGTTTCTCCACCCATGTTGACTCCCATGACCAATGATGCCTATAGCTAGTGGGGAATATATCCATAAGCAAAGGTCTAGATGCCTGTGTCTAAAGACTAGAGATCATGAGGAGCACCTCTGCAAAAAAAATAGAACAAAACCACAGAAAAGGCTTTCAAACAGACTGAACTAATAAGCTCAACATCCTTTCTATTGCATAGTTGATTTCTGCTTTAACTAATAAAAGTATGTCAGCTATGGGTATTTTCTTGTCTGCAAATGGCCACATTCCATTCATCCTGCTCTGCTGCCACTTTATCTTTTTCAATCTGCTCCAGTTCCTCTCTACTTTTGTTTGCTTCTCAAATGGCACATGACACTTCAGGAGCTCCCAAAAGATGTTCTTAATTTTCCCTGAACTTCTAAACCTCAGCATCATTTCTGTCAGCCTCTTTTTCTGCAAGACCAAACCTGTCAATAAAAATGGTTATTAGCAATTATTCTCTTCTTGATATGCCATGGTCTCTTCACTTGAGACAAACTGGTTTTATAAAGTGCCATGATGGCTAAAATTCAGGTCTCTACCCCAAATACAGCAGGTATGCTTCTCTGTGAAATGATGGTGATCCATGAGAACTATAACTGCAACTATAATATAAAAATTATTTTGGTTAGCATTCTCAAGGGATCATCTCTGCATTGTTACACACTGCTGCCCTTGCATTGTGGCCTATTAATATTTATGCACCCTGTAACACAATCTAAGAAAGCAGTACCATAGTATCAGTCAGGGTTGGAAGGGATCACAAGGATCATCCAGTTCCAACCCCCCTGCCATGGGCAGGGACACCCCACACTAGATCAGGCTGGCCAGAGCCTCATCCAGCCTGGGCTTAAACAGGTGTTCAAGAGGGGATTAGACGTGGCACTTGGTGCCATGGTCTAGTCATGGGGTCTGTGGTGACAGGTTGGACTCGATGATCTTCGAGGTCTCTTCCAACCTTAGTGATACTGTGATACTGTGATACCTCCAGGGATGGGGCCTCAACCACCTCCCTGGACAACCCATTCCAGGGCTTCAACACTCTCACGGTGAAGAATCTCCTCCTCACGTCCAGCCTGAATCTCCCCACCTCCAGCTTCATTCCATTCCCCCTAGAACTATCACTACCTGATAGCCTGAAAGTCCCTCCCCAGCCTTCTTGGAGGCCCCCTTCAGATACTGGAAGGCCGCAATAGGGTCACCTCGGAGCCTTCTCTTCTCCAGACTGAACAGCCCCAACTCTTTCAGTCTGTCCTCACAGGAGAGGTGCTCCAGCCCTCTGATCATCCTCGTGGCCCTTCTCTGGACACCTTCCAGCACCTCCAGATCCCTCTTGTAATAGGGGCTCCAGAACTGGAGGCAGTACTCCAGGTGGGGTCTCAGCAGAGCTGAGTAGAGGGGGAGAATCACCTCCCTTGACCTGCTGGCCACACTTCTCTTGATGCAGCCCAGGATCTGATTGGCTTTCCGGGCTGCAAGTGCACATTGAGAGCTCATGTTGAGCTTCTCGTCCACCAGCACCCCCAAGTCTCTCTCCTCTGGGCTGTTCTCCAGGCAGTCACTGCCCAGCCTGTATTTGTGCCTGGGATTGCCTCAACCCAGATGCAGGACCACCTGTCTATATCAGCTTCACCCTTTTCAATCAGCTTTATTTGACAGGTATACAACATTTTATTTTGCTCTAAATATATGATTTTTGTTTTCTCAACTATGAGGCCAGTGAGAAAATTGCACAGTGCTTGACCCAGGAAAAATCAGTTTAATAGCATGCAGCAAGCTTCCATTCTATAAATCCTGCAAGAATTCTGAAATGTGTACATTAAAATAGACTACACAAATATATCCTGTATTTTAAAGATTAAAAACCTTCATAAGCATTTCTGCAAAATTAGGGCCTTTGTTGGGTTATAAATTTCTCAGTGTGCTAAATTAGAAAACACAACTTCTAGAAAGATAAACCACACCAAATATTAATTTCCTGTAACAACAGCAGAGAGACATTATTCAGTAACTTCCTTTCAGCTAGAGAAGGTAATTTCAAATTTATCTGTAGTAACTCTACACAGCTTAACCTCTAATATGCATGAAAGTAGCTCTGAGAAGGCTTTACAATTGCTTTAGATTTTAACAATATTCTAAGACATAATCAGGACTTCTTATGAAAGTATTAATTTTCTTCCCCCTAGTAGTTTTGCTGTACATGGGCAATATTTACAGAATACAGAATTAGCCAGGTTGGAAAAGACCTTCAAGATCATTGAGTCCAACCTATCACCGAACACCATCTAATCAGTTAGAGTAGAGTAGAGTAGAGTAGAGTAGAGTAGAGTAGAGTAGAGTAGAGTAGAGTAGAGTAGAATAGAATAGAATAGAATAGAATAGAATAGAATAGAATAGAATAGAATAGAATAGAATAGACCAAACAAGACAAGACAAGACAAGACCAGACAAGACAAGACCAGACCAGACCAGGTTGGAAGAGACCTTCAAGATCATCACATCCAACCTATCATCCAACACCACCTAATCAACTAAACCATGGCACCAAGCACCCCATCCAGTCTCCTCCTGAATACCTCCAATGATGGTGACTCCACCACCTCCCCGGGCAGCCCATTCCAATGGGCAATAACTCTCTCTGTATAGAACTTTCTCCTAACCTCCAGCCTAAACCTACCCTGGCACAGCCTGAGACTGTGTCTTCTTGTTCTGGTGCTGGTTGCCTGGCAGAAGAGACCAACCTCTGCCTGGCTACAACCTCCCTTCAGGTAGTTGTAGAGAGCAATAAGGTCACCCCTCAGTCTCCTCCTCTCCAGGCTGAGCAACCTCCTCCCTCAGCCTCTCCTCATAGGGCTTGTGTTCCAAACCCCTCACCAACTTTGTTGCCCTTCTCTGGACACACTCCAACAAGCCAACATCCTTCCTAAACTGAGGGGCCCAGAACTGGACACAGTACTTGAGGTGTGGCCTAACCACTGCAGTATCTATGTACAATTTTTTTTGAAGTATATGGTTTAATTCCTCAGCTAGTTCATGGTTAGCTGATGTAGAGTTTGTAACAGAGAAGTTAATCTTATTTTCAGATGCGAGTGCCATCATGCTTGCTGAGCTACAACAAGGGAAGAAGACCAGAAAAAACTGTTTTATCTGGAAAATAAATACAAATGTTTTCTCTCAGTAACCGTTAAGGGTAGAAAAATCTGTTGAATTTCAAATAATCAGAAACAATTCCTTGGTTTACAAGCTAATGAAAAGCCAACATGGACGATGTTACAGTCACTATCTATGCCAATATACAGTGCAATCTGCAGTCAACAGGAGCACTAGTAGGATGGATGAGGCCATGCTACTGAGTTCATGTAAAGCCACTCTTCCTGCTGGAGAACCATTTACACTACATTTTTCTGGTTGTCTGTAGTTCTTGTGACTTTTCCCCAGCCCAGTGGTATCCCTTTATACTGGCAGACATGGCTCAAGAATATATCATGCTTTAATCACACTAAAACTTGAATCACAGATTTTATCAAAATTTTAAACCTCTGAACATCTTTGAGAAAGCAAAATTATTTGAAAGCTTAAATTAATGGTCAAAAGACTCAGAGTAAGAAATAATCCCCTCTTATTTTCGCAGCACGTTATAGAACACACAGAGAAAACCCCACGAGCGGGTTCCTGACAGTTACCTGCATGAATGAATCTGAAGTCACACATACTGCAAAGTAGGTTGCAACCAGTTGAATTTAACAATCAAAACAAACAGTGAAAAGTAATTCTCACCAAAACAAGGATCAGGTAGCAGATGGGAGGATGAGTGGGGAAGGGGGTGAGAATTTGACTGTGAAGGGAGTAAAATCCACTTTTATGCTACTTACTCCAGTAGGCTGAAATATGAGTCCATCCACCTCATGGCTAACTTCTCTAGCAAAGCTTCCTTCCAGGAGCTGTAGAACAAAAGGAAAATAAATCTTTTTTTTTCCATAAAGAAACAATCAGCTTAGAAGACTGCACATCACAGCAGATTATACATTACCACAGCAATCATCTGCTAGTAAACTGCTCCTTTAGGGTTTAACATTAGAGCCTGGGAAATGTCAGCACAGAAAGCTTCAAGAGATTAGAAGTTTTTGCAAAGAACATTCAAGGCTGAAACAAGTTTCAGGGAGATGAGCCTTACAGTTTTACTCATGGAAAAAGCTTTTGTCCAAAAAGAAATATGGAGAAACCAAGACAATCCTATAAACTAAGATAAAGAGAAATCAGTTCTGATACCAGACAGCACCCATTTGTGGTGCAATTAAAAACACATTTGCCACTTTGACACACAAGGGGAATTTACTTTATACTGAAAATATGTACTGAAAAAATATTTCAGGGTATCATTCAAAATTCATAGATTCATAGAATGTCTTGGGGTTGAAAGGGACCTTAAAGATCATCTAGTTCCAGCCCCTCTGACATGGGCAGGGACACCTTCCACTAAACCTGGTTGTTTAATGCCTTGTCCAACCTGGGCTTGAACAGCTCCAGGGAGGGAGCATCCACAACCTCCAAGGGCAACCTGTTCCCATGTCTCACCACCCTTACTGTGATGAATTTCTTCCTAATACCTAGTCTAAATCTCCCCTCTTTCACTTCAGTCCATACCTTCTTGTCCTATCACTACAAGCCCTTGTAAAAAGTCCCTTCCTGGCTTTCTTGTAGGCCTTCTTCAGGTACTGGAAGGCAGCTATAAGGTCTCCCCAGAGCCTTCTTTTCTCCAGGCTGAACTACCCCAGCTCTCACAGCCTGCCCTGTAGGGGAGGTAGTCCAGTCCTCTGATCATTTTCATGGTCCTCCTCTGGACTCACTGCACATATGGCAGAGTACCTAACTGGGGCATGATCCATTGAAACAGCTGTGCTACTGCAGAACAACTGTCTGGATTCATTTGAAGCTTGAATATTCTGTGAATTCCATGTGTAGGTGAATACATCCATCACAACACATTTACCAGAGAAAAATCACCTAACTAAACAAACTAATGAAAGCAGCTGGTCAACAGTTACGAGTATTGATGATGTACTTCCACGTTAAATTATGACTTGCCTAAGGGAAAGCAACTAATCAATGAGAACTGCAATTGACAAGTAATAGCAAAAATTAGGAGAATTACCAGAACACCCCATTACTCATTTCAATTTATGAAGAATCTGACCTGAAGTTGCAGATGCTTCTAGTAACAGTTGAAATCAAAACCACAAAACCCAAACTTGGATGTCTAAGAAACTGTATGGTCATAAAACAGAGCAAATACAAAACTCAGAGCTATAAAATGCAAGGTAATCCCTCTCATCAATCTGACACCCAGTTTCAGACTCTAACTGACTTTGTCCCCTTGTACTCAGCTCTGGTGAGGCCACACCTCGAGTACTGTGTTCAGTTTGGGGCACCACAATGCAAGAGAGATGTGGAGGTGCTGGAGCCAGTGCAGAGGGCAATGAAACTGGGGAAGGACCAGAATAAATCTTATGAAGGGTGACTGAGAGAGCTAGGGCTGTTTAGTTTGGAAAGGAGGAGGCTGAGGGCAGACCTCATTGCTCTCTACAACTACCTGAAAGGATATTGTAGAATATACTGGTCTCTTCTCACAGGTAATTAGTGATAGAACAAGAGGGAATGGCCTCAAGCTGTGACTGGCTAGGTTTAGATTGGACAGTAGGAAAAAATCTTTCATGGGAAGAGTAATCAGGCATTGGAATGTGCTGCCCAGGGAGGTGGCTGAGTCACCAAGCCTGGATATGTTTAAAGGTTGTTTGGATGTGGTGCTTGGGGATATTGTTTTGGGGGTGAACCTTGTAGAGCAGAGTTATTGGTTGGACTTGGTGATCCTGAGGGTCTTTTCCAACCTGAATGTTTCTGTGATCCTGTGATTCATTCTCAGTTTGGTGGTTCACAGTGTTCTCACTAAGACATCTCTTTCTAAGTGCCAATTAGATATTAAAGAAAAAAGGATTCTGAAACTAGAGCAAGCTTCAACAGGTAACTAAAGCTCTTTGTACCCTGCCTAGTTAGTTACTCTCCTGTCATTCTCAGTTATGCTGTTTCATTCTCATTGTGTCAGTTACAAGTATTTGGTAACACTCTAGTAAGGAATTTTTACTAGAAATTATTAGTGTCTGTGGCAAGGGGGTCAGAGAGGGAAGTGGAAGGCAAGGAATGGCAACAGCAGAATACATGCACATTAAATATAGAAGAAAATAGAGGTTTAACATATAAGGAAGTAATTTTTACACTAAAAAGAAACATTGCTATGATTTCAGCTTTATGAATTTAGAATGCAGATAAATCAGTTCATGTTTTTAAAAAATGATGTCCAACTCTTTCCACATGCCAAAATTCCTAATTGAGTTGAACAGTACAGTCCTTTTCAATCAGCACCATGATAAATAGCACACCTGCTTGACCAGGATGACTGCCAGGGCTCAGATAAAATGCAATGCATCTCAATGACATTTTATAGAGGATGAGTAAAGGATGCATGTGAGCCAATTCTTCTGGCAGGCTATTCCTTGTAGCCTTGTGGCATCTTTTTCCACCTGTGAACCCCCTTGTTCACTCCTTGCAGCTTCCTGCTCCCTCATTAAAGTCTATCCTTTTACTGTGGTTTACTCTTTCACAGAATCACAGAATGTGAGAGGTTGGAAGGGGACCTCCAGAGATGGGATGGGATAGGATAGGATAGGATAGGATAGGATAGGATAGGATAGGATAGGATAGGATAGGATAGGATAGGATAGGATAGGATAGGATAGACCAGACCAGACCAGACCAGACCAGACCAGGTTGGAAGAGACCTTTGAGATCATTGAGTCCAACCTATCATCCAACACTATCTAATCAACTAAACCATGGCACCAAGCACCCCATCCAGTCTCTTTCTAAACACCTCCAGTGATGGTGACTCTACCACCTCCCTGGACAGCCCATTCCAATGGGCAATCACCCTTTTTTCTATGAAGAAATTCTTCCTCACATCCAGCCTAAACATCCCCTGGTGCAGCTTGAGACTGTGTCCTCTTGTTCTGGTGCTGGTTGCCTGGCAGAAGAGATCAGCCCCCACCTGGCTACAACCTCCCTTCAGGTAGATGTAGACAGCAATAAGGTCTCCTCTGAGCCTCCTCTTCTCCAGGCTAAGCAACCTCAGCTCCCTCAGCCTCTTCTCATAGGGCTTGTGTTCCAAGCCCCTCACCCACTTTGTTGCCCTTCTCTGGACACACTCCAACAAGCCAACATCCTTCCTAAACTGAGGGGCCCAGAACTGGACACAGTACTCAAGGTGTCATCAAGTCCAACCCCCCTGCCAAAGCAGGATCACCTAGGGTACTCCACAAGGAATGCATCCAGGCAGGTTTTGAAAGTCTTCAAGGAAGAGACTTCACAACCTCTCTGGGCATCCTATTCCAGCGCTCCATCTACTTCACTGTAAAGCAGTTTCTCCTCATGTTAAGGTAAAATCTTCTATATTCAAGTTTGTATCCATTGTTACTTGTCTTATTAGTGTGCACCACTGAAAAGAGATTGGCCCCATCGGCTTGACACCCACCCCTCAGTTATTTATAGACAGTGATCAGATCCCCTCTTCGGGTAGTTGTTTTGCTCCATTCCCATAGCCCTATCACTACCAAACACCCTAAAAAGACCCTCACCAGCTTTCTTGTAGGCTCCCTTAAGATACTGGAAGGCCACAATTAGGTCTTCTCCTCTCCAGACCCTCTCAGTCTGTCCTCATAGGAGAGGTGCTCCAGCCCTTTGATCATCCTTGTGGCCTTTCTGTGAACACATTCCAGCACATCCAGATCTTACCCAGAACTGGATGCAGTACTACAGATGGGAGTCTCACTAGAGTGGAGGGGGAGAATCACCTCCCTCAACCTGCTGGCTATGCTTCTCTTGATGAAACCCAGGATGTGATTGGCTTTCTGGGCTGCAAGTGCCCACTGCTGGCTCATGTTGAGCTTCTCATCTATCAGCATCCCCAAGTCCTTTTCTTCAGGGCTGCTCTCAAGCCAGTCACTGTCCAGCCTATATTGGTGCTTGGGATTGCCCTGACCCAGTTGCAGGACCTTGCACATGGTCTTGTTGAACTTCATGAGGTTGGCTTGGGCCCACCTTTCCAGCCTGTCAAGGTCCCTCTGAATGGCATCCCTTCCTTCCTTTCAAGTCATGATACAGCAACTCTGCTTGCATGAGTCCCTAAGCATGTTTTCAGACCAATCTTCAACTGACTGAAGATCTTCCTTGTCCTCATTGTTTATAACTACATGAAGGGTGAATGTCAGCAGGACTGAGCCAGGCTCTTCTCAGTGATACCCAATGACAGGACAAGGGGCAATGGCTGCAAGCTGCAGCAGAGGAGGTTCCACGTGAACATAAGGGAAAACTTCCTGACTGTGCAGGTGACAGAGCATTGTAACAGGCTGTCCAGAGGGGTTTCAGAGTCTCCTTCTCAGGGGTTCCTATGTGACCTACTCTAGGTGATCCTGCTCTGGCAGGGGAGTTGGACTAGATGATCTTTTGCGATCCATTCCAACTCCTACCATTCTGTAATTCTGAGTAATATAAAACTTATTTTCTTCAACACTGGTTGCTGGTGTATTTAAAACAACCCAGAAGGAGTTTTACACCCTAAATTACATGTATAAATACAATGGTTTAGCAACATTCAACAAAATAAGCCTGAATTTAATGTATCTGCTACTAAAAAAGTTTTTTTATCATAATTTTGCTCACTCACAAGACACAAAATATTGATCTCTGTTATTACAAACAGAAGCCTTTGAAGAATGATCTATGCAGACCTTGGCAAAAGGGCAACAAAGTTGGCGAGGGGTTTGGAGCACAAGCCCTGTGGGGAGAGGCTGAGGGAGCTGGGGTTGCTTAGCCTGGAGAAGAGGAGACTCAGAGGAGACCTTATTGCTGTCTACAACTACCTGAAGGGATGTTGTAGCCAGCTGGGGGTTGGTCTCTTCTCCCAGGCAACCAGCACCAGAACAGGAGACACAGTCTCAGGCTGCACCAGGGGAGGTTTAGGCTGGATGCTAGGAAGAAGTTCTTCATAGAGAGAGTGATTGCCCATTGGAATGTGCTGCCCGGGGAGGTGGTGGAGTTGCCATCATTGGAGGTGTTCAGGAGGAGACTTGATGGGCTGCTTGGTTGCATAGTTTAGTTGATTAGATGGAGTTGGATGATGGGTTGGACTCGATCTTGAAGGTCTCTTCCAACCTGGTCTATCCTATCCTATCCTATCCTATCCTATCCTATCCTATCCTATCCTATCCTATCCTATCCCATTCCACTCCACTCCACTCCCTCCACTCCACTCCACTCCACTCCACTCCACTCCACTCCACTCCACTCCACTCCACTCCACTCCACTCCATTTTATTCTGTGCATCACAAACCCAGCTGAAGCTCTGTGTAACAAAACAAGCCTTTCCAATGGGTAGTCTCCCTGGATTTAACTTTAAAACTAAACAACAAGAACAAAATCTAAACCAGATAAACACACTAAAGAAGCCCACACAACTAAACCCCTGCTTGAGAAAACCGTTTTGCTTGAAAATCAGAATTGCAATCTGGACCTCCTTTGCTATGGGTAGAAGAAAAACAAATAGCCTACTACATAACACTTTCAAAAATCCTGGGTTTGAATGACATCAGAAATCCCACAGAAGCCATAAGTCAAAATGGTGCAAAAGTAGTCTGGCTCTGATTCATTCTATCACATTTCCCTAACTAAATACCTCAGTAACAGGTAATGATGGAGTCATCATCCAAATTACAAGCATTGTAAAGTGCAGCTTTTCAACATTACATTTTTAAAAGCAGGCATCCTGGGAAAGAATTAAACCTGCTGTTTGGGGGAGGAGTAAAAGCTTTCTTCCAGATAATACACAACTACCGTGCAATGCTCGAAAATATTATCAAACACAGCTTCAAGTCAGGCACAGGAAGCTGCTCCCTCTAAGCTAAGGTTGCAGCCTCTGCTCCTTCCTTCTCCCCAGAATCTTTACACTTTCCCCTGCCCTGCAGCATAATTTCTTTCTTGGTTTGCTTTGTTTCTAAAAGCAGAGAAGGTATCAAGAATTAAACAGCTGCTTTCAGTCTCAAATCCAAAAAGCATCAACTAGCATGTGAGTAACGATACACCAGGGAGGGAAAGGGTTCATACATTATTTAAAAAGAAAGTTCAAAATCTCAAACTTTCCACAACCAAAAGTTGATTCATTCACATTTTTAAGAGAAATGGAACCTAAGATAAAGCATTAAGAGAAGTTTTTGTTGTGGGTCATTGACTGTAATTACTGCAAATATGTTATAAACCTTTGCAAACTGTCTTCAGTGATTCTGGAGAATCCACTCCACGTTTGGGGGATTAAAGGGAGCACACAACTTCTGAAAAATGGGGAAGAAATGGGAAAAAAATAATCTTCAAACAGAATCCACTCAGTTTTTTATCTTTTTCATAGCTGAGATACCACCCACCTCACCTAGCATTAGCATTTGAAGTGAAATAGCTGACATAAACAAATCTTGTGTACATTAACAGTCTAGGGGGAGACAGGAGATCAAAGACATACCTCTGGCAGTCCCACTGCTCCCCTCTCTGCTCAAACCCAGACATAGCCTGGATCACCATTTCAGACTAACTTTCAGACACCTATGAGGATGAAACCCTCTCCTCTCATGCATATTTAAGTTCCTCTTCCAGCAATATACTCGAGTGCCAGTAAATTTGGCTTGAAAACTGTGCAGTCTGAAGTTCCAGCACACTGTGATGGAGAACCACATTCTTCATGAAGTTTGTCTGGCAAAGTTTTCCATGTGCAATTAAAAATTAAGGCCTATTTCTCAGCTTTTTTTTTTTTTTAAATTCCATCCATGTTTCTTCCTTGTTCCTCTAGTTAGACACTGATCAAGACATCTCTTAGAAGCTTTGCACACAAAGAAACAAACTTAATGTTTCAAACATTTCACAAGGAAGGAGCAGAAAAGTCAACATGCCCCTGTACTCTGCTTTGGTTAGGTCACACCTTGAGGACTGTGTCCAGTTCTGGGCCCCTCAGTTTAAGAAGGACACTGAGACTCTTGAACGTGTCAGGAGAAGGGCTACGAGGCTGGAGAGAGGCCTCAAGCACAAGCCTTACAAGGAGAGGCTGAGGGAGCTGGGGTTGTTTAGCCTGGAGAAGAGGAGGCTCAGGGGAGACCTCATTGCTCTCTACAACTACATGAAGGGGGCTTGTAGCCAGGAGGGGGTTGGTCTCTTCTCCCAGGCAACCAGCACCAGAACAAGAGGACACAGTCTCAAGCTGCACCAGGAGAAGTTCAGGCTCAAGGTGAGGAGAAAGCTCTTCACAGAGACAGTTGTTAGCCATTGGAATGTGCTGCCCAGGGAGGTGGTGGAGTCACCATCCCTGGAGGTGTTCAAAAGGGGATTGGATGTGGCACTTGGTGCCATGGTTGTCATGAGGTCTGTGGTGACAGGTTGGACTTGATGATCTTTGAGGTCTCTTCCAACCTTGGTAATTCTGTGATTCTGTGCTATTCGAGACCTGCCTGGATGTATTCCTGAGTGATCTGGTCTAGGTGATCCTGCTCTGGCAGGGATTTGGACTGGGTGATCGTTCAAGGTCCCTTCCAGCCCTTCACATTCTGTGATTCTGTGATGCAGATGGAAATCTTCAAATATTTCAAGAATTTCTACTCTAAACTCACAGTTGCCATTGCTGTCATCAATTGAAACCATCTCAGCCAGACTAGACAGGATATTCCAGAAGGGCTATAGCAGCAAGAAAAAACTGCTCTCCCTCTTCTCTTCCAGTGGAGTCTGCTTTCAAGGAGACCTCTAGATACATGAACATTTGCCAGAGTATTTCACCAGCCAATGACTCATCACAGCTGGCTGCCTGACTCAGAGTGGCTCTTTCCAAATAACTGTGATGGCCCTAAAATCACGCTCCGTGGTCCCAGGTGCGTGACTTAACATATGGCCATACAAGTGTGCATGTCTGCTTGCACCTTGTGATGCCAAAAGCTATAACTGGCATTTCAACATTAGCATGTATTTCTCTCACAGAAAATCCAGTGATCTTTCTCTCATTTATATGACTTCATGGTTTTCTCCAAATCACCTATGCAAATCATAGAATCATAGAATGGTCTGGGTTGGAAGGAACCTCCAAAGGTCATCTAGTCCAACCCCCTCTGCAGTCAGCAGAGGCATCCTCAACTAGATCAGGTTGCCCAGAGCCCTGTCAAATCTTACTTTGAATATCTCCAGGGATGGGGCCCCAATCATCTCCCTGGGCAACCTGCTCCAGTGTTCCACCACCTTCATAGTAAAGAATTTCTTCCTAACATTCAATCTAGACCCACTCTTCTCTAGTTTGAAGCCATTGCCCCTCGTCCTATCACTGCAGGCCTTTGTAAACAGTCTCTCTCCAGCCTTCTTGTAGGCCCCCTTCAGGTACTGGAAGGCTGCTATTAGACATCCCCAGAGCCTCCTCTTTTCTAGGCTGAACAATCCCAGCTTCCTCAGCCTGTCTTTGTAGCAGAGGTGTTCCAGCCTTTAACATGACCTGGTTTCCTTCACGTTACTCTCATTTCCTAAGCAAAACATGATATGCTGCCACCTCACGTCAAATAAACGAGGTAGAAACAGTATCAGTTGATGTGTATCTTTACAGCAGGTTAAAGTCCAATTCTATGATGCATTGTATTGGGCTATATTTGGTCTGAAAAATTTGGAATTATTCCTTGCTGGGAAAACAGCAACAAAAAGGCAAGAAAGGAAATGCAGTCTGATAACTGAGAGTACAGTCAGAAACCCACAGCTCATACTAAATATTCCTAAGCTAATAGACTAAAAAAAATCCTGAAGTTAGAAACTATTTCCTGGCCCATGCTAATGGTCTGAAATACACATAAAGGAAGAGTAAGATCAAAACCTGTGTAAAAGAAATTTAAAATGAACTCCCTAAGAAGTAATTATTTAAAGAATACTAGTTAAAACCTAATGCATAATGAAGAGCATTTTCAGTAAAGCAGTGAAATTATCTACTCTGCCCCAAATGCAAAAGGAATACAAAGCAAAAGCTTCTAATTGGCTTCACGGAATCACAGAATATACCTGGTCGTAAAAGACCTCCAAATCTTCCAACTTTCAACCCAGTTGACCCCCTAAAGGGTCAACACTAAACCATAGAATTATAGAATCATAGAATCTATAAGGCTGGAAAAGACCTCAGAGATCATCAAGTCCAACCTATCATCCAACACCTCATGACTAAACCACAGCTTCAAGTGCCACATCCAATCCCCTCTTGAACACCTCCAGGGATGCTGACTCCACCACCTCCCTGGGCAGCACATTCCAATGGCTAACGACTCTCTCTGTGAAGAACTTTCTCCTCACCTCCAGCCTAAACCTCCCCTGGCACAGTTTGAGACTGTGTCCTCTTGTTCTGCTGGTTGCCTGGGAGAAGAGACCAACCCCCTCCTGGCTACAACCTCCCTTCAGATAGTTGTAGAAGGCAGTAAGGTCTCCTCTGAGCCTCCTCTTCTCCAGACTAAATAATCCCAGCTCCCTCAGCCTCTCCTCATGGGACTTGTGCTTGAGACCTCTCCCCAGCCTTGTTGCCCTTCTCTGGACACGTTCAAGTGTCTCAATATCCTTCTTAAATTGAGGGGCCCAGAACTGGACACAGTACTCAAGGTGTGGCCTAGCCAGTGCTGAGTACAGGGGCACATTGACTTCCCTGCTCCTGCTGCTCCATGTCCCTAAGTGCCAGGTCCCCATGGCATCGGAATTCCTTCAGGGATGGTGACTCCACCACTGCCCTGGGCAGCCCATTCCAATGTTTGAGAACCCTTTCAGTGAGGAAATATTTCCTAATACCCAACCTAAACCTCCCTGGCACAGCTTGTAACCATTTCCTCTACTCTTGTTGCTTGACATCAAGGAGAAGAGGCTGCCCCCTCCTTGCTACAACCTTCCTTCAGATAGTTGCAGAGAGCAATGAGGTCTCCCCTCAGCCTCCTTTACTCCAGACTGAACAACCAGCTCCCTCAGATGATCCTTGCAGGCCATGTGCTCCGGGCCCTTCACCAGCCTCATTGCCCTTTATTACTTTACCTGCTGCTCACTTATTACTTTGAAAGAAACGTGATGCTCTTGGGCTGTAAAATGGGCATCCAGTTCAAACTGGATGAAAATTCTTTCTAAAAAATGTATTCTGAAAGGTCAAATCCTAACTTTCACACAGCCATCCACTCAAAATCCTAACACAAGACAGAAGCAGAGAAATTCAGCTGCAGACATTGCTGTCTCTCTATGAATACATACATGTTGAAAGCACTGGACATTAACCAACAACTCGGTGCTGAACAAGAAGAGGCTAAGTAAAACTCCAAAGGTTCATCTGTTCAACAAACCCACAGCTATTTTGAGCTGTGTGATCTGTGGCAACAGCTGAATTGTCCTGTGATGACAACTGTACCCAATGACTGCCAGAAGGCAGGTAGGAATTTCCTCAGCTGATAAAATCTTCTAAACACATAGGTTTTGCAAAATACTGTTTTATGAAAAGCCTTTTGGTTTGTTAATTGACTAGAAGCTCTGAAACCAATCATATTGAAGGAGTAAATAAAACCTCTTTGCCAAGTTAATCACACAGAACATTTTGGCTCAAAAGATATTAAAAACACCTAATTACTGCAATGGATTTGTTCCCTATAAGAATGAAAGCAGATAATGGCAGCAATGTGAGACTGATGTTCACTAATATGATCAGGTGACTAATTATTATCCATGAATCATTTGTAGCATACAGAACTTGATTAATGTCAGGTCAAGTTTAACATGTGATAGGTTTTATTAGTAATGCTTGGCTATCCCACAGCTTGTCAGTTGAAGCGAGTGCCATCTGTTAGGTGCAGCAATAGCCAACAGCCACAACAAAAGCACACTGGATACAACTGGTCACTGAAGAACGTTTGAAGAATTCCACAAGGGAGCTGCCCTGGTAATTTTAAATACACTAGACTAGAATCCAGCTCACAAAGACAGGAAATTTGTAGCCCCAAAACAGTGAACATATAAGAGGCTGTCTTTGCTTATTTTAAAGCTTGACCAAAGGCATGCTTAGAAATGTTGGATTTAGCTTCACAGATTGACCAGTCTCTAGTCATAAAAATTCTTTTGCAAGAGGAATCACAGAACCACAGAATCAACCAGGTTGGAAAAGACCTCAGACATCATCAAGTCCAACCTATTACCTAATACCTAACACCTCATGACAACTAAGCTATGGCTTCAAATGCCACATCCAATCTTTTTTTTTAACACCTCCAGGGATGGTGACTCCACCACCTCCCTGGGCAGCACATCCCACTGGCCAATTACTCTTTCTGTGAAGAACTTGAGCCTAAACCTCCCCTGGCGCAGCTTGAGACTGTGTCCTCTTGTTCTGACACTGGTTGCCTGGGAGAAGAGACCAACCCCCACCTGTATACAACCTCCTTTCAGGTAGTTGTAGAGAGCAGTAAGGTCTCCCCTGAACCTCCTCTTTCTCCAGGCCAAACAACCCCAGGAATGTGCAGAGCTTCCTTGCTATACTCCTTCACCATCTTTAGGCAGCATTCCTGTAGAGAATATACTGGTTTACCCTTTAAAGTATCCTTCATGGCATTCAGGTATGTATGGCACAAACTAAAGGGGAGGGTTAGGCTGGATGTTAGGAATAAATTCTTCACAGAAAGAGTGCTTGGCCATTGGAATGGGCACCCTGGGGAAGTGGTGGAGTCACTGTCCCTGGAAATGCTTAAAAAAAGACTGGATGTGGCACTTGGTGCCATGGTTTAGTTGATTAGATGGTGTTGGGTGATAGACTGGACTTGGTGATCTCGAAGGTCTTTTCCAACCTGGTTAATTCTGTGGTTCTAGGTAGCAAAACAGAATTAGAAGACAACGAGCCTGAGATTCATATCCCACAAGAAAATGTTTACTGCTGGTCTCCCACTCATTACAATTACAGACAACAGCAAGAAAAAATCCTTTCACAGCAGGCTCACTTTCTAGTATTTCACAGCACCTTGAGGGTGGTCAACTTTAGCAGGGGTCACCTCTCCCATGTACACCCCAATGTACAGCTCTTGCAGCAAAACAGGAACTCACCTGCTACCATAAGAGTTCACCTGGGCACCTCCACTGAACCTCCATGAGCTCTGCACTAATAACAGCGGGAGCAGCAAGGCTGAAATAACATGAAGTGGCAACAGACAGGTGCGTGCACAGAGAGGAAGGAAGGTGACCTAATACTACCTGGGTTTGCTCCGGCACTTACCTACTCTCTGCTGGTCTAAAACTAGTTAGAAACTCAGCAGGGGCACTGAAAGGGACATTTATTTACCTCACAGCCATCACAGCTACAACAGCCCTCTCAGATGTATTTTAGATTTGTTCTCATTTGAGGGCTTTCTTGTTTACTAAGTGGATGAAACCGAAAAGCTGTGAATTAAGGCTGCCACTAGCATCACCACAGTCTGTACTTCAGCCCCAAGTGTCCTTCTTTCTGGCTAAGAGCATGATGGGCAGGGCTCACAGATTCTTTGACATCTTGATGTAAAAGCCCATAAATACTATCATAAGTCAAAAAAAAAAGGTAACTATTGTACATTTCATTCCTCAAAACATTTGTCCATATAATTTCACAGCCGATGACTGACAGGGTCCCAAACCTAGTGCCTGGGCATTAGCATTCTAACTGATGATATGATACCACTCTTCATGGGTTGTCTTTTGGAAGAGCAACTCTACAGGAAGTCTTTCCTGGAGTTTATTCATTCTTTCCATAACAGGAAGGCAACAGAAATTCCTGTTTATATTTCTGTGATCAGAAATAAGCAAGAAAGCCAAAGAGACTCTTTTCTCCTACCTGCAACTTCCTTCACGTCATGATTGAGGCACTTAAAAAATACCAACAATGAGTTATTCCATATGCTGGACTCTCAGAGTTTTCCCAAGTCCTGCTAGAACTGCCAGCTTCACAAGGGCCTGTTGCAGTCTGCTTTTTTTCATTGATAATTTACAGCAAGAGAAATCATATAGATCATCTTCTGAAACTGCTGCAGCCTTAATCTTTCCAGAAAAAGCCATTTCTAGGTACATGATGAGCTGGCAGTTACTGTAGTCTGTGATGGGAAGCAGCTTCTGATACTGAGCAGGTGGAATAACCACAGTAGCTAGATTTACCCATACACAAGGGAAAAAATGCTATAGCAAACAATCAAATATATTGCAGAGGTGGCAAGGAATAAAGTTTGATGGGTTTGGGGATATTTTTAATCACTTCTTGCCTTTTCAGGTGATTCATGAACTGCACTCTTTAAAGATGCCTCTACCACTAGCTGTATGCTATGATCCTTAATCATTCGGATAGAGACATTTAAGGAAAATGTGGAGCACGCTGCAGTAAAAGTCCCACTGAGCTCCCCCTCCCCAGTTTGCTGTTCTGAGTGAACAAATCCAAAGGTCACGCACCTAATATATTCAAAACAACACCCAGGAATACCAGGGGCGTTATGTGTGCTAATGCTTAATGTGACAGCACATCTGCATTCGTGAATGCAAAATAAGCATTAAGCATTTCTCCCTGTCAATCTCTTCTCCAAAGCACAATTGAGAAATTGACATCAATTAACTACAATGTTTTCAAATGCTTCAAATAGGAGAAATAGGCTGCTTCACGAAACTTTAATTGACTTTTGTGAGAGCTTCAAAACAGGAGAAACATGAATCTCTTGAGGCTGTGAGGGAATGACCCTGCCAAACAGCAACGATATTTTGTATTTACTTGACCTGGTGAAGAAACAGAGCAATAAATTTCACAGCTTAGCCATTAATTTACGTTGCTCTTGCCAGTTCTCTGTTTCAACCTGCAAGGTACCCTAGGTTCTTCTGTTAGGGATTGGGTTATTGTTCACAGCATTTTCCCCACGCTCTCCTACCTGACAGGGCTCACTTGCTAAAGATCAGAGTCCCGCTGGACCTGAAGGAGGTTTAATAGATGCCATTAGGAAATTCTTTGACCTATTTACAAATGATCTATGACCTGCAGCATTCCTGAATGGATGGCTGACACAAAAAAGTCTGTTGCCTGATGTCCTCAGCCGAGCATGTTCCTTCATGCTTATGTTTAGAAGTCCCCTAATACTCCGGGTTTGAGCAAACATTCAAAAGCTGTTCTGATATGGGGAGGGAAATAACATTGAGTTGAGTGCAACTGGGCCAAGAAGACATTAATTTGCTCTCTGAACAATCTTCCATCATTACAAACTTAATAGGTTTTATCTATTATCCAGCCCCTGTGTGAACTGCTACAACATAATCCAGTCTCTGGTTGTCAAGAATGCGGACAGGCCTGTTTTAATTACATCAGATAATTAAGGATTATGTTTTATTAAGCATTTCCACTAGGACTTATCAACAAAGACCAATTTGTATATACAACAATTCAATTAGACTCAAAAAGGATATTCAGGAATATGAAGTCTTCATACATTTATTGTTGTGACAATGCTGATTCAAACCGGGCTAATGTATTCCACCAGGCACCGATGCAGTAGTTTTAACCCAATAATGAAGACAATGTCGCATTCTGGAAGCCTAAAAACGTCTGATTCTTCTGCAGTGCAATGGCACTTATGGGCTTTATTTGCTATGAAGTTGAAACTAACACAGTCTCAAGCTGTGCCAGGGGAAGTTTAGGCTGGATGTTAGGAAGAAATTCTTCATAGAGAGAGTGATTGCCCCTTGGAATGGGCTGCCTGGGGAGGTGGTGGAGACACCATCACTGGAGGTGTTTAGGAAGAGACTTGAAGGGGTGCTTGGTGACATGGTTTAGTTGATTAGATAGTGCTGGATGATGGGTTGGACACAATGATCTCGAAGGTCTCTTCCAACCTGGTCTATTCTATTCTATTCTATTCTATTCTATTCTATTCTATTCTATTCTATTCTATTCTGTTCTATCCTATCCCATCCCATCCCATCCCATCCCATCCCATCCCATCCCATCCCATCCCATCCCATCCCATCCCATTCTAAAACTTGCCACTGTAAGGCCATAACAGTGAAATGATAAGATTTTATTATTTCTTGGCTTTAAAGAAAAAATACTGCTTTTGCACAGTCCCTTGGGTTTGGTGTTTGTTGGGGGTGGGGTTTTTTTGCAAAAATGGGAAAATCACAGGTAAATAAGCTAGCAGGGATGTCCTGCAATGCACTGCTCTAAATTTCACCCCCAACCTTACAGTTTTCCTTTGTGTTTTTCTTAATTTTCTCCAAATTGAGCGCATGTCCCTCGAAACATCATTCCAAGGTGAGCAGCCTGATGGCTTCCCTGCGGAGCTTTATTGCCAGGAGGCAGTTCGGAAAGTGACAGGCTGTGAAGTGGCACAGCGGACAATATTAAACAGTTGCCCCTCAATTAATGAGTGGGGTGACCCACTTAGTCACCACAGCTGAGTCCTCCAACTAATTCAGAAGATATCAAACATACCATTCAACTGCCCATGCTAGGAGACCAATGGGTAATTAGGTCCAAATAGATTTGCATTTTCTCTCTTTTTTGGTAATGCATCACAAAACTGGAAGTAGAAATCACTGTTAAGAGACATTTTCCCTACTTAGAAAGGCAAATTATTTCCACTGCAAGAAACACAGAAGAAATAATTTGCAACAATGTTAGAATGTTCAAAGCTAGTGTTAAAATGTTAACTGGAATATCTACCTTTCTGATGTGTAAACTCACGACGTGCACCAAGTAAAATTCTCCTTCCATATGCCTTTATTTTGCCACTGGTCTCATTGTTTTCTTTCCTCCACTACAGCTTGGCAAGTCAGAACTTAATTATGTTCCACATCTGAATTAGTCTGAATTCAATTTGTACCACTAGAAACATCTAACTAGCTGTAACAAAACATCCTTTGTGGAAACATTCAAGACTTTGTTTTAACTTCAGTAAATCATTCTCCAGAAAACATGAAATGTAACTGATATGTGAATAATTTCTTAAATCAACAGCAAAAACTCATTCTTTTCCTAACCAAAATTACACTGTGCTGAAACATTATACTCGACCTTCAAAACCACAAATAATAATAATCAAAAGCAAGTAGCCTCATCCTCTTTTCTTAATTCTAGGAAATGAACACAGTCTTGTTCATGAACAGCTCTCCTCAAGTGACTCCACCAGAGCAAGGAGCAGTTAGCTCTAGCCGAGTCATATTTTTTTCCCTAGCACAAGGGAAAATCTCTTGGTGTAAAACAAATCTAATCAAATAACTGCAGCCTCAGTGCCCCACAGAAAGCAAAGGAACCATAGAATCACAGAATGTTAGGGGTTAGAAAAGCCCTCCAGAGATCACTGAGTCCAATCCCACTGCCAAAGCAGGATCACCTAGGGCATGCAACACAGGAATGTATCCAGGTGGGTTTTGAAAGTCACTAAAGAAGGAGACCTCCACAACTTCTCTGGGCAGCCTGTTCCAGTGCTCCATCACCCTCACAGTAAGGAAGTTCCTCCTCATGTTGAGGTGGAACTTCCTGTGTTCCAGTTCATTCCTGTTGTTCCTTGTCCTGTCACTGGGTACCACAGAAAGGCGACTGGCACCTTCCTCTCCACTGGCACCTTCATGTCCAGAACAAAAGTCTCAAGCTGCACCAGGGGAGGTTTAGGCTGGAGGTTAGGAAGAAATTCTTCACAGAAAGAGTGATTGGCCATTGGAATGTGCTGCCCAGGGAGGTGGTGGAGTCACCATCACCAGAAGTGTTTAAAATAAGAATGGATGAAGCACTTAGTGCCATGGTTTAGTTGATTAGATGGTGCTGGGTGATAGGTTGGACTTGATGAACTCAAAGTTCTTTTCCAACCTGGTTAATTCTGTATTCTATATTCTGTATCTTGCCACCCACCCTCAGATATTTATAAACATTAATGAGATCCCCTCTCAGCATTCTCTTCTCAAGACTAAACATCCCCAGCTCTCTCACTCTTTCTTCACAGGAGAGATGTTCAATTCCCACAATCATCTTTGTAGCTCTCCATTTTACTCTCTTCAGCAGATCCCTGTCTTTCTTGAATTGGGGAGCTCAAAACTGGACATGGTATTCCAGGTATGGTCTCCGTAGGGCAGAGTAGAGGTGAAGGAGAACCTCCCTAGACCAGCTGGACCCAAGAATACCCAGAGGCATCTGGACACCCCACCAGCTTTGGCCTACAAAGCCCTTGCTACCCTCATCCTCCCACTGCCAGAAATTACATTTACCAGTGTCCACATCATTCCAGTGAGTTGCCTGAAACAGCTCCAATTCTAGCACTGAATTTTAAGTGGCAGTAACATTCAGCTCAGGAGCTACAGTTGGGTCACCTATTTCAGATTACAATTTACAAAGCTTCCATGGGGTCTCATTGGCTGTCCTCACCCTTAAAAATCACATGGTAAGATAATTTTGAACAATGAGCTTGAAGTCCTACATGCTGGGATACAAGACAGCTGCCAAGAGAAGATTTCAAATTCTAATATAAGCATAAGGAAACATCTTTACATCTTCCTATTGACTGGTTGTTTACCAGGTTCCTTGGCTCAACCACTATTTGCATTTACAGGAAGAAGAAAAGGTCAACCATTATTTGCATTTACAGGAAGAAAAGCTCTCCAGAAAGATCTGAGTGAAGGTAACAACCACCACCTAAGGGTGGAACAAGGCAATACTGCTTTTACAACATTTGACTTTCCATTTCTGGGGAGATGAAATAGAACAAAGGGGAGAAGAAATATATGAAGTAAAGAAATAAAAGCAAACAGAAACAAAAAAGTAGAGGGGTGATGGGCTAGCAGATAATTAAAAGGGGGAGAGATGATAAGCAGGCCAAAAACCTGGAACAGAACAGATGGAGTGAGGACTATGGTGCAGGCCAGACGCTGAAGAGTGACTGCCAACTTCAGGAAATGCAGGACTGAAAGGTGAGTCGATCAAGCTACTCCTTAAGGCACAGAAAACAAAAACAGAGGAAACAAGTCTTTTTGGCATTAAAAACCATCCAGATGGTAACATTCCACCTCCAACAAGATGAGGAATGAGGAATTCAATATCCCAGATAAACAGATAGACATTATTTGACACTTCTGCTGCTGCCATTGTTGCTACTGACTGCTTTCATCTTCTGTCCCGTGACTGCAAACCTTCACCACATTTTTGTCTGTAAGCTACTCAGCAACATACAGCAGGGTTTTGTGATCATTTATAGTCTGGTTTTGGCTAACAGCTCTTTTGGCAGACATGGATGACCTACCTCCACATATTCTCCCCCAGCTGCCTGCAAAACACCTCACACCGCCGTCATCAAGCTGTGTACTCACACAATCTCCTTCATCATCAGAGGTTCACAACCACTTAATTTTCCAAAGCAAACCACCTCAACAGTAGCTATAAATTTACTGGCACAAACTTTAAAACATTTCACCTTTTTTTCCTACAATAACAACAGTTTAATAAAAACAAACAAACCAACCAACCAACCAAAAAAAAACCCCAAATGTCAAATAAACCAGGAGAACAAAGTACGTGATCTGTCAGTTCACAGACTGACTGAAAACTTTCAAGATCCAAGACCATTTAATCTTCTTGCAGAGATTACTCACCTTCATTCTAATCCCTCTGGGACAAGCTGTCATTTTAAAAGCAGATAATAGTCTAAGAACTGACAAGTCATTGACATAGAGCATGCTAACATTTGAAAAAGGTTGTTCATTTGACCTGTATTATTGTTTAACCTTTAGCCCTATTGTTCCATTGAGAGTGATGGGCATAATTCTCCATGGGACCATGGACTGCACAAAAAGGAACTTTTTTTTTCACCTATTCCTGCCAGACAGCATTTGCACAACACTACAGGCTTCAGTGATGACATCCAGGCTGGGACTGACCACACAAAAAATCTTTGCAAAAGGATTGTGGGCTGGTTTAGGCAATGAAAGTCAAGACTTGCATTATATTCACAAGTTTCATTATTTCTGCATTCCCATATTTTCTGTTTAATATAATTAAGATAATTTCTTTGTTGAAAATACTGAAATATTTGTAAAAATAGAAGGCCAAGGCTCCAAGGCTAAGAATACAAATACAGGCTGGGCAGTGACTGGCTGGAAAGCAGCCTGGAGGAGAGAGACTTGGGGGTGCTGGTGGACGAGAAGTTCAACATGAGCTCTCAATGTGCACTTGCAGCCCGGGAAGCTAATCCTGGGCTGCATCAGGAGAAGTGTGGCCAGCAGGTCAAGGGAGGTGATTCTCCCCCTCTACTCAGCTCTGCTGAGACCCCACCTGGAGTACTGCATCCAGTTCTGGAATCCCTAGTACAAGAAGGATATGGACGTGCTGGAAGGTATCCAGAGAAGGGCCATGAGGATGATCAGAGGGCTGGAGCACCTCTCCTATGAGGACAGACTGAGAGAGTTGGGGCTGTTCAGTCTGGAGAAGAGAAGGCTCCAAGGTGACCTCATTGTGGCCTTCCAGTATCTGAAGGGGGCCTACAAGAAGGCTGGGGAGGGACTTCTCAGGATATCAGGTAGTGATAGACATGGGGGAATGGAATGAAGCTGCAGGTGGGGAGATTCAGGCTGGACGTGAGGAGGAGATTCTTCCCCATGAGAGTGGTGAAGCCCTGGAATGGGTTGTCCAGGGAGGTGGTTGGGGCCCTGTCCCTGGAGGTGTTTAAGACCAGGCTGGATGAGGCTCTGGCTGGTCTGATCTAGTGTGGGGTGTCCCTGCCCATGGCAGGGGCGTTGGAACTAGCTGATCCTTGTGGTCCCTTCCAACCTGGACTGATACTATGATACTATGAATACGCAGCATTAGCCTCACTGCTCTTTAATACTTTAGCTTTAAAAGAGTCTAAACCTTCAGCTTCCTCCATAGACTGCTGCTATTGTATGAGGAGTGGGAGAGCTGGCAGATTCGACCATGTCATGTCCTTGAATTCGGATGCAAGCTAATAAATGAAAATAAAGCAACCTTATGCAATAAAAGTGACCAATCAGGAAAGTGTAGTCGCAAACAGCAAAGATCCAGCATTGATCAAAAATATCTTTCCAAAGGAATTTGGAAGTCACATTAAAAAGCAAAATTGCTCACAGAGAACAGATATTCCCATTTTAAATTAAAAGAATAAACTGTGCTAAATCACAGAAAGTTAGAGGTTGGAAGGGACCTCCAGTGATCATGCAGTCTAACCCCCCTGACAAAAGCAGGATCACCTAGGGTAGTCTGCATTCAGGTGGGTTTTGAAAGTCTCCAGTGGAGACTCCACAACCTCCCTGGGCAGCCTGTTCCAGGGCTCAGTCACCCTCACTGTAAAGAAATTTCTCCTCATGTTGATGTGAAATCCTCTATGTTCAAGTTTGTATCCATTGTTTCTTGTCTTATTACTGTGCACCACCGGAAAGAGCCTGGCCTCCTCCACTTGACACCCACCCCTTAGATATTGATAGACATTGATCAGATCCCCTCTCAGTCTTCTCTTCTCAAGACTAAAGTGCCCCAGGTCTCTCTTCATAGGGAAGGTGCTTTGATTACAGAAGCAGACAAATGTAGTGATACTGCTTTCTACATCACCAGTATCAACGTTCAACAAGGTAATGCTTTGAGAGAGCTGAAGCATACACAAGCTGTCTTCAGGTGACTGCCCCCTTATAAAGCTGTAACGTTGGAAAGACACAGCCCTTATCTCCAAAATCTAGTGCCCACAATAAATGTTGAGGCACTACTACAAATGCTGTCATATTTTACAATTGCAATTTCAAAGTCTGTTTCATTTCAGAATAAATTGGGTTTCAGATTAGAGAGAAAAAAATAATCCTCCATCTAAGAACAATTTCACTCTTGGACATAAAATATAACACAGTAAGGAGTTTACTGCTGGTTCAAGTAATTAATTGCACATTTTCACTGTAAATAACTAAACCTAGGTTGGACACTTTCCTGGTATAATTAAAAGTATTCTGCTATTAAATACAGCACTGAGACTCCTGGCTTACAATCCACTCAAGCTAAGGGACATCTACTGATGCCTGCTATTGTTAATAAGAAGAAAGGCCAACAACAAGCTTTCAATTTGGAACACTATGTCTTAAGTCAGGTCATAGAAAGGAATGATGGAGGGAGGCTGTGAGGGGAGAAGCCTACAATACTTCATTTTCTAAGAACAAAACTAAGATGTGTTGTGTGCTTCCAGCTGCAGTAATTCAGAAGTACACTTCATTTTTTTTTTTTTCACTTGACCCTAAGTAAAGCCCAACTATGCTTCAGAAAAAACTACTCCAAGAATTCTGACCACTGCTATGGGTTTTCTCCAGTGTTTCCAGTCCTGAACATGCTGTTGCAATCACAGATCCACCTTATCTGTGACCAAAGACCAATATGTCCACTGGACATATTGGAAAGAAATTCTTGGGGGGTGATCAGAGAAGCTCTATCTTCCTTCTGTCAGAAGAACTAGAGCTAAGGAAGAAACTCATGATTAAGAAAATTCTGTGATCACTCAAGGGTGTAATATATTTAAGGACCCATAGTCAAAAAAAGAAGGATCCTGCTAGAGCCGTACTAAAGGTGAAAGGATTCTAAACAGCTAACTGAACATAAAGAACTGATCTACCTACGCAAGTCACATCTGTCAGTCCTTCAGCATCCATTCAGCTGCCACCATCTCTGGAGACAGATTGATGGATATGCTGAGTTAATCTGAGCATAAGCAGATTTAGAAAGTAGAAGGAATCCCTTGTCTCCCTGCAGACCTTACTGTGCTGCACAGAGAGTTGGTAAGCCCTGTCAAGACATGCGTCAGTGATGCAAAAGAAACCTAGCTTGCTCTTTCAGCTATACTAATGAGATATTCATCACCATGAGGACATTTGTTGCTACAGCTGCAGAGATGACTGAATAAACATAGGAAGAAGATCTTTTGGGTAAAGCAATCCTGGTTTTCAAGAGACCTCTTTCAGAGTAGGGCAATGCTTCACAACAATAGTCTGCTCCAACCATACATATGGAGAAATTCTGTTCATGGAGGTGCGATGACTACGAAGGTGCAATCCCTATTTCATTATCTCCCTATTTCACTATCCTAAGGAATCACACTAAGTCCACAGAAGTAAAGAAACAACAAGTTATTTTTCAGGTAAATAGGAGCAAGAATAATTCTTGGTCTAAATATTATTGTTTTGAGACCATAATTTGATGGATACTAGCCTTTTCACTAGAGATTTCAAATATAATTTGAATCTATGATAACTTCCCTTAAACATTTACTAATATTGTCTTAGAGAAATTTCCACATCAGTAGTGGTAGTACTATCCAAATCCTCTTCCAGTTATCATAAGGCATGTAAACAACTCTTAAATATTGACACAAAGCTTCTTAGTGACTGAAAACAATGATCAGATGTAAGGCCTCATTAGAAGCCTTCTTTTATAGCATGAGCATAATAAACACATTTCACTAGATTATGGTGACTTCAAATGAGGACAGAGATTGTTTAAATCCTGTAATGTACCAGTGTGGAAAAAGAAAATTTTAAAACCTGTGGCTCTTTCAAACACAAAATGTAGAAAGCTTTAGAATCTGCTCTGCTTGCCACTTCAAAATCAACCAACCAAAAATATCCAACGACAAACAAACAAACCAACCCCCCCCCAAAACTACAGTAACAACAGCCCCATAGTGAACTCAAAACCCCCAATAAATTAAAAGCATATAGACACTCTTATCTCAAAGATGCTTTTAAGATTATAGCACATCAGGGTGTGAATTTGTTGACAGAACTGCATTTGGACATGATAATCTCAAATGTAGGTTGCAATGTCCTTGAACTTTGAGCTGGGACTGCAGGCTTCCTGATACATTCAAACACTGTTTTTCACAAGCTTGAGAGAACAAACAAAAGCCACAGTGACAGCTATGCTTCACACTTTCAGATGCCCTGCTCTAACTGCATAAGCCACCACTGTATTGTTCCAAGAGTACATCCAAAAGCAGCAAAACTCTCAGACGAAAAGGGTCTCTTAGAGAAAGAAAAGGCTGGGTGCAGAGCAGGTTAAGAGCAGCTCTGAAGAAAGAGATGTGGGTGTATTGATTGATGAGAAACTCAACATGAGCCAGCAGTGCACTCATGAAGTCCAGGAGACAAATCGTATCCTAGGCTGCATCAAGAGGAGTGTGGCCAACAGGTCAAGAGAGGTGATTCTGCCCCTTTACTCTACACTTGTGAGACTGTGAATACTGCATGCAGTTCTGGTGTCCCCATCATAAGAACAACACAGAGCTGCTGGAGCAAGTCCAAAGGAGGGCCATAAAGATGACCCAAGGACTAGAGCACCTCTGCTATGAGGACACACTGAGGGAGCTGGGGTTGTTCAGCCTGGAGAAGAGAAGACTCTGCGGGGACTTTAGAGATGCCTTCCAGTACCTAAAGAGATCCTACAGGAAGGCTGGAGAGGGACTTTCCATAAAGGTGTCTAACAATAGGACAAGGGGGAGTGGTTTTAGGCTGAGGTAGAGTAGGCATAGACTGGATCTTAGGAAGAAGTTCTTCAGTACAAGGTTGGTGAGAGACTGGAATAGGCTGTACAGGAAAGCTTTGGATGCCTCCTCTCTGTGGATATTCAAGGCCAGGCTCAATGTCTTCCAAACTAAGCCATTCTGTGATAAGTGTAGCACAAAGCAGCCATTGACTCACTCTAAATGGGTGTGACAGTTAACTCATGAAAAGCAGACTTGTTGAAAAAACAGTAATTTTTGAACATGTTTAGTTTAATAAACCCCAAGATACTACTCTTCTCCTTTCTTTTCCTACCAATTTACAATGCTGCTCTTAGACAATCCAAAAACGTTAACGACACCAATGTAGAGAAATTATCAAAACATTTATAGCTCTTTATTCACACTAATTTCTTGTCAAATTGTTTGTGATTTAAAATTACCCAAGACTGTTACTTGGACAGTTTTCCTTTGTTTGTTTTTAAAGAGTAGCTTACGACTCATCTCATTATCTCTCTCTACAACTACCTGAAAGGAGGTTGTGGACAGGTGGAGGTTGGTCTCTTCTCCCAGGCAGCCAGCACCAGAACAAGAGGACACAGTCTCAAGCTGCACCAGGGGAGGTTTAGACTGGATGTTAGGAGGAAGTTCTATACAGAGAGAGTGATTGCCCATTGGAATGGACTGCCAGGGGAGGTGGTGGAGTCACCATCATTGGAGGTGTTCAGGAGGAGACCTGATGGGGTGCTTGGTGCCATGGTCTAGTTGTTTGGGTGGGGTGGATTGGTTGATGGGTTGGACGCGATGATCTTGAAGGTCTTTTCCAACCTGGTGTATTGTATTGTATTGTATTGTATTATTGTATTGTATTGTATTGTCAGCCACCACTGGCACAGCCAAAATACCATTACTGCCCCTCATGGGGCAAGATTTATTACCAGCTACAGAATCAAGAAAATGGCAAGAGTGAATAGAAGCCACTGATATGGAAATAGACTGAGAGTTGGGGCTATTCAGTCTGGAGAAAAGGCTCCAAGGAACCCTTATTGTGGCGGTCCAGTATCTGAAGGGGGCCTACAGGAAAGCTGGTGAGGGACTTTTTAGAATGTCAGGTAGTGATAGACCAGGGTGAATAGAACAAAACTAGAAGTGGTTAAGTTCATAGATTCATAGAAGGGTTTAGGTTGGAAAGGATCTTAAAGATTGGATGTCAGGAAGATCTTCACCTTGAGGGTGGTGAGACATTGGAATGGGCTGCCAAGGGAGGTAGTAAAAGCCCTATCCCTGGAAGTTTTTAAGGCCAGGATGGATGTGGCAACCTGATCTGCTGTGAGGTGTCCCTGCCCATGTCAAGGGGGTTGGAACTAGATGATCCCTGAGGTCCCTTCCAGCCCTGACAATTCTGTGATTCTATGACTCTATTTCCTTGCTTTGAGTTGATCACAGTATCACAGTATCGCCAAGGTTGGAAGAGACCTCAAAGATCATCAAGTCCAACCTGTCACCACAGATCTCATGACTAGACCATGGCACCAAGTGCCACATCCAGTCCCCTCTTGAACATCACCAGGCATGGGGACTCCACCACCTCCCTGGGCAGCACATCCCAATGGCGAATTACTCTCTCCGTGAAGAACTTTCTCCTCACCTTGAGCTGAAACTTCTCCTGGCACAGCCTGAGACTGTGTGCCCTTGTTCTGGTGCTGGTTGCTAGAGAGAAGAGGCCAACCCCTTCCTGGCTACAACCACTTTTCAGGTAGTTGTAGACAGCAATGAGGTCACCCCTGAGCCTCCTCTTCTCTAGGCTAAACAACCTCAGCTCCCTCAGCCTCTCCACACAGGGCTGTGCTCAAGGCCTCTCCCCAGCCTTGTTGCCCTTCTCTGGACACATTCAAGTGTCTTGATGTCCTTCCTAAACTGAGGGGCCCAGAACTGGACACAGGACTCAAGGTGTGGCCTAACCAATGCAGAGTACAGGGGCACAATGACCTCCCTGCTCCTACTGGCCACACTATTCCTGATGAGACACGGAACCACTCCCAACAGCAGTGCTGAAAAAAACCAAGTTCCTCTAGATGAAAATATTATCCAGGACCCATTTAATTCACAGAAGAGAATAGAAGTATTTTAAAGAATGTTAGGGTATGTCTATACTGAAGAAAAAAGTCCACAATGAAAGGTAGGAACCATATATATTTGCAAGTCGTATGCATTACTTGAGAAGACCTAGGGCAATTTTTTTAATAAGTAAAATGTGGAGACATTAACTAGAATGGGCTCTTAGTAATCAAAGTGGGAGTTTCAAGCACAACTCATGATTCTTAGACTATGGCCAAATGGGGAATGGAAGTAAAGAGAACATTACATTCCCACCTACAAAGGAGGACAGCGTAAATAACATAGCTCTCGGACATTCCATTGAGCTTTGAGACATTTTGGAGCTATGCTATTACCTTCCATATTATCACTCAACATTATGGAAATAAAGAAGTGGGGTTTGCTAAGGGACAGTTAGTAAATACAAATGGCAGAAGCAATAGGTAGCCTTAAACCACTTTCCAGAATATACCAGAATCATAAAATGATCCAGGTTGGAAGGGACCTCCAAACGTCATCTAGCCAACCCCCCTGTGCAGTAAACAACTACATCATGTTACAATACAATACAATAAACCAGGTTGGAAGAGACCTTCAAGATCATCGCGTCCAACCCATCAACCAATCCAACCCTCCTAAACAACTAGACCATGGCACCAAGCACCCCATCAAGTCTCCTCCTGAACACCTCCAGTGACAGCGACTCCACCACCTCCCCGGGGGCAGTCCACTCCAATGGGCAATCACTCTCTCTGTATAGAACTTCCTCCTAACATCCAGCCTAAACCTCCCCTGGTGCAGCCTGAGACTGTGTCCTCTTGCTCTGGTGCTGGCTGTCTGGGAGAAGAGACCAACCTGTGCCTGTCTACAACCTCCCTTCAGGTAGTTGTAGGGAGCAATAAGCTCACTCCTGAGTCTCCTCTTCTCCAGGCTAAGCAACCCCAGCTCCCTCAGCCTCTCCTCATAGGGCTTGTCTTCCAAGCCCCTCACCAACTTCGTTGCCCTTCTCTGGATATGTTCCAGCAAGTCAACATCCTTCCTAAACTGAGGGGCCCAGAACTGGACACAGGACTCAAGGTGTGGCCTAACCAGTGCAGTGTACAGGGGCACAATGACCTCCCTGTTCCTTCTGGACACACAGTTCCTGATGCAGGCCAGGATGCCATTGGCCCTCTTGGCTGCCTGGGCACATTGCAGGCTCATGTTCAGCCTACCATCAACCAGCACCCCCAGGTCCCTCTCTGCCTGGCCGCTCTCCAGCCACTCTGACCCCAGCCTGTAGCACTGCATGGGGTTGCTGTGGCCAATGTGCAGAACCCGGCACTTGGATGTGTTCAATCTCATGCCGTTGGATTCTGCCCATCTGTCCAGCCTGTCGAGGTCCCTCTGCAAAGCCTCTCTGCCCTCCAGCAGATCAACTACTGCCCCCCAGCTTGGTGTCGTGCACAAATTTACTGATGATGGACTCAATGCCCTCATCCAGATCATCAATAAAGATGTTAAAGAGCATGGGGCCCAGCACTGATCCTTGGGGCACACCATTAGTGACTGGCCGCCAGCTGGATGTGGCACCATTCACCACCACTCTCTGGGCTCAGCCCTCCAGCCAGTTCCTAACCCAACGCAGTGTGCTCCTGTCCAGGCCATGGGCTGATAGCTTGGCCAGGAGTTTGCTGTGGGGGACAGTGTCAAAGGCCTTGCAGAGGTCCAGGTAGACTACATCCACAGGCCTCCCCACATCCACCAGTCAGGTCTCCTGATCACAGAAGGATCGTGTTGCCCAGAGCCCTGCCTTGCCTCGAATATCTCCAGCAAAGGGGCATCAACCACCTCCCTGGGCAACCTGTTCCAGTGTTCCACTACCCTCATGGTAAAGAGCTTGTTCCTAACATCCAAACTAATTCTGCTTTTTTCCAGCTTGAAGCGCCCTCGTCCTATCACTGCAGGCCTTTGTAAATAGTCTCCCTACATCCCTCTTGTAAGCCCCCTTCAGGTACTGAAAGGTCATTATTAGGTCTCCCCAGATTTTCAATTTCTGAGTTAAAAAAGTCAAACATCCCCCCCAGATTTTACTGAACATTCAGCTAGCAGAGGAACTCCCTGGAAGCTAAAAAACCAGAGGTGTAAACCAACAACAAGCACTGCTCTGCTGCCTTCGGTGCCACAATAGAAACACCAGAAATCAAGGTTACCTTTCTAGAAGCGTAGATGTCGAAGAATGGTTTGTTCCGAACGCTGAATGGTTCCTGTGCTTTGTCAATAAGACCACTTTTCACCTTTTCATGTCGTGGAAATATGATCTCTTTCTCTATGCATGCAAGCCGAACGTTAAAATCACAGTCTCCAACAGGCTGTCCCTGCCAAGTTACAAACATCACTATTAAAACCAAACACAACATTATTTGAACAGCCTAAGCTTTCCTTACACAACAGTCAGCATCGTAAGCATACATAAGAACATTATCAAATCACTATGTGGTTTTGACAAGTAGAATCATACTTCATTTTCATACTTTTTTTTCAAATATTTGTCTCAGGCTTTAAGAGATTTAATCAAATCAAAGGCCACAGAAAGATAACAACCCATAATACAGGTTCTAGTGCATACGAGTTAAATACCTAAGCACAGTGAAGGCCAACAATTTAAATATTCCCTAATTGTAGCTTTGGATATAGCAGCTACACACTTGTCCACACAGGTTTCCTCTGAAGCCATTCACAGAATCACCAAGGTTGGAAGAGACCTCAAAGACCCTCAAGTCCAACCTGTCACCACAGACCTCATGACTAAACCATGGCACCAAGTGCCATTCAGCTTTATTTTGTTCATAGTATCTTTTAATGGCAATGCAACAACACAATTTACACAGGTCAGGATTCTGATTGATTTAAAGGGCCTATATTGATGCCTTGAAAGAAGCATTAATTACAGAAATGTTCACTTTTCTGTCATAGCAAAGACAAAAACATACCCATAGTGGGAAAATGTGCCAATAAACAGTGGCTGTAAAAACCTGCAAGGTATGTGATGGTTCAGGTGAATGGTGCCACATCTGGCTGGCAGCCTGTCACTAGTGGTGTGCCCCAAGGATCAGTGCTGGGCCCCATGCTCTTCAACATCTTTATTGATGATCTGGATGAGGGCATCGAGTCCATCATCAGTAAATTTGTGGACGACACCAAGCTGGGGGTAGGAGTTGATCTGCTGGAGGGCAGAGAGGCTTTGCAGAGGGACCTGGACAGGCTGGACAGATGGGCAGAGCCCAAGGGCATGAGATTGAACACATCCAAGTGCCGGGTTCTGCACATTGGCCACAGCAACCCCATGCAGTGCTACAGGCTGGGGTCAGAGTGGCTGGAGAGCGGCCAGGCAGTGAGGGACCTGGGGGTACTGGTTGATGGTAGGCTGAACATGAGCCTGCAGTGTGCCCAGGCAGCCAAGAGGGCCAATGACATCCTGGCCTGCATCAGGAACAGTATGGCCAGAAGGAGCAGAGAGGTGATTCTCCCCCTGTACGCTGCACTGGTTAGGCCACACCTTGAGTCCTGTGTCCAGTTCTGGGCCCCTCAGTTTAGGAAGGATGTTGACTTGCTGGAACATGTCCAGAGAAGGGCAACGAAGTTGGTGAGGGGTTTGGAACCCAAGCCCTATGAGGAGAGGCTGAGGGAGCTGGGGTTGCTTAGCCTGGAGAGGAGGAGACTCAAGGGTGACCTTATTGCTCCCTACAACTACCTGAAGGGAGGTTGTAGCCAGGCAGGGGTTGGTCTCTTCTCCCAGACAGCCAGCACCAGAACAAGAGGACACAGTCTCAAGCTGCACCAGGGAGGTTTAGGCTGGATGTTAGGAAGAAGTTCTATACAGAGAGAGTGATTTCCCATTGGAATGGGCTGCCAGGGGAGGTGGTGGAGTCATCATCATTGGAGGTGTTCAGGAGGAGACTTGATGGGGTGCTTGGTGCCATGGTTTAGTTGTTTAGGTGGGCTGGATTGGTTGATGGGTTGGACGCGATGATCTTGTAGGTCTCTTTCAACCTGGTCTATTCTATTCTAGTCTATTCTAGTCTAGTCTAGAAGGTAGCAAAAACCCTTCTCTAAGTCTCAGTAGTGCACCTCTGACCTTATAAGATCTGAAATAAAACAGCAGCTTTACATTGCTCTTTTTAGGTTTGGTGCATTGCACCAGATCAGTATGAGTGCTCAAAATGCACATCTGTCAGATGAATAATTGCTTGTAACAGAGTTTATTGTATGCTGAGCATTTGGAGGGTAGGTCATAAGGGAAACACACTGTAGGTATTGCTAAGAGAAAATAAGCAAATAGCAACTTATAAATTCTGAAGTTAATTTCAATCAGAAATGTGACTTTCATAGCAATCAGGCTCAAAACTCAAATTTGCATTGTTACAAGCATGATCCATCACTGGAATTTATTTACCTGAGATCATTCTGCATTCTGTCACCCCATTAATATTTAAAAAAATAAATAAATTTCAAAAGCCATCCCTTTCATGCTCCACAGAGAATAAGATCATAAAGCTTTGACTTCAAAACCCGAATTTTTCAGAAGTTGAAAGCAAGGAGCACAGCAAACTGAGAAGACATGGGAACTGAAACACCAACGGCAGCCACACAGATGCACAGGTGAGCCAGCAACCAGGCATTTCCTGTACTAAACACAGCTAGAAGAGATGTGGCAAGAGAATCTGAAAGGAAAACAAGCCCTGCTCTAGCATGCATCAAAGAGAATCAGAACTGGTCCACTGGAAAGAACACAAAGGAAAAGGCAAAGTGACATACTGAGAAGGCATACAAACACCAGAGAAAGGAGGAGCAGCACCTAAACAGATCCTTTTATGAGGAGAAAACTGGATGCCCATTTTAGACCAACACAGTTTAATCATATCCTTTCCAAACTCATCCTGGCTTTAACCACAGCGTTCTGCATGCCCTTCTCCCACAGGACCATTAAGTTTCTCTTAGATTTCTTGCCAGCATGAGATCCTTGCTAGACCTCTATCTAAAGTCCTCAAGTGCTCATTGCAATAGCTTTTAAGAACTATGCATTGCTCCCATAATGTATGTAATTCACAACCACTTTATTTCAGGACTCAGCAGGGCAGACTTAGGGTAGACATAAGGAGGACATAAGCAGGGCAGACAGGGTAGACATAAGGAGGAAGTTCTTATCAATAAGTAAAATACTGCAACGGGTTGCCCAGGGATGTGGTGGAGGCCCCATCCCTGGAGGCATTCAAGGCCAAACTTGAGGGGGTCCTCAGCAACCTAACCTAGTTAACAATGTCCCTGCTTACTGTAGGGGGGTTAGACAAGATGACCTTTGAGGGTTGCTTCCAATGCAGTGCATTCTATTTCAGAATAGAATAGAATAGAATAGAATAGAATAGAATAGAATAGAATAGAATAGACCAGACCAGACCAGACCAGGTTGGAAGAGACCTTCAAGATCATCATGTCCAACCTACCATCCAACACCATCTAATCAACTAAACCATGCAACCAAGCACCTATCAAGTCTCCTCCTGAACACCTCCAGGGATGGTGACTCCCCCACCTCCATGGGCAGCCCATTCCAATGGGCAATCACTCTCTCTGTGTAGAACTTCTTCCTAAACTCCAGCCTAAACCTCCCCTGGTGCAGCTTGACACTGTGACCTCTTGTTCTGGTGCTGGTTGCCTGGTATACCAGGAGGTAGCCCAGCCTCCAACACTTGAGGGGGAAGCACAGCCTGCACAAAGGAAGTGCTAACATGGGTGAAGTGTCTCCTAATCTCTAGTCATTGATCCACACTTGTGAAGAAGAAGAAAGCCTATCTGGCTGTTAATTTTGCCTTCAGTGCTGCCTTCTTTCATACATGAAGGTGCTATTCGCAGAGAGCCATTCAAATTAAATAGAAAATTAGAGCATGGAAAAATCCAAGGAGCAGGAGAGTGGCTCACTCTTTATTCATTTGTCACAGAACACAGCTGCATGATCTACACATTTTTAAGTGCCACAGACAAAATTCTGGAGAATCGTTCTTTCTTCCCCCATGTACAGCACGCTTGAGAACTCATCTACACAGTGATTGTCCTGGTTCAAATATCTAACTGAAATACAGACAATGCATCTTGACCTCTGTAACAACTGACTGAAGAAGTGATTGAAGAATTCTTTCCTGGGAAATGTATATTATTATTTTTTTTATACTTTCCAAAACCACCTTAAACTGATGTCTAGATACGCTGCAGCAAGATCTCTCGAGATCATCCAGTCCAACCTCTCTGCTAAGTATCTTTTTCTACTCAGATACATTTGATGAGTAGGCCTGGAAAAGCAAATGAGCTAATTAATGTTTCAAATATCTGAGCTTCCAACAAGCAGGAAAGTTACTTAAAGATCTTCTTCATTCAAAAATGCATAGCAATTCAAATTTATTTCAGTCCCTTAACAGTTAGATTAAAAGCTGAGACCATTTCATATGCACCATAAACCAGCTGAATCACCTTCTTCTCCTTTAAATAATCCTTCCACTTGTCCCATCCACTTGGAACTAATTATTTCCTGCAGCTCTGCCAATCATATATTTTTATTTCAAAGGTTGTTAAGCACAAGGGTATATTACCACTAGGTTCCATATTATAAAGGTCAGAGCTAGGTTGACATAAGGCTATACAAGATGGGAAAACACAGATAATGCTGCTGAGCAACTTCTTGAAACAGGGAACTACTTGAGACAGTCAAGCACAGAGCCACAAAAATGATAAAGGAAGTGAACATCTTCCTTATGAGGAGAGACTGAGGGAGCTGGGGCTCTTTAGCCTGGAGAGGAGGAGACTAAGGGGTGACATTCATGTTTATAAAAATGTAAAAGGTGAGCGCCAAGAGGATGGAGCCAGGCTCTGCTGGGTGATGCCCAGTGACAGGACAAGGCGCAATCGCTGGAAGTTGAGGCACAGGAAGTTCCATGGAAACACAAGGCAAAAAAATTTAAACTGTGAGGGTGACACAACACTGGAACAGGCTGCCCAGGGGGTGGTGGAGTTCTCCCTCTCTGGAGATATTCAAGACCCACCTGGATGTGTTCCTGTGTGATGTGGTCTAGGTGATCCTGCTCTGGCAGGGGAGTTGGACTGGATGATCTTTCAAGGTCCCTTTCAGCCCCTAACATTCTGTGATTCTTCACCAGCCAAGTCAACTAAGATGTTAAGTAAGGAGTGTTTCATTCTCACAAAAGCATGGGGCAATGGCAATAAGAAAATTATGAGATAACACTGAATTTGAACCGAGGCCGTGCTGAATAAGCCAATATTGGAGGAGATGGGGCTTTTCTTTGTTGTTAGGCACTTCTCACAATTACCAAAAATGTTGGTAATATGCAAGCATGTATGCCAGACAAATCCAAACCCTTCAACTTCCAGCTTTTAGCAAAGAAGTAGGAGGGTAATGTAGGTTGCAATAAATAATTCACAAACCTTGACAAAACCAGGAAGAGATTATTTAGTATATAAAGCACACTTGTAAAAGTTGTTCACAAATAAGACATTGATGTAAGTGTAACCTACACTGAGGTACCAAGTACTAATGTGTTTTTGGGCAATGCATTTGTTTTATAATGGTGTTATATCAATGTGTAAGTTTTGACTTGTCTAAGAATGGTGAGGGTCACCACTGCCCAACAGTAGTTACTGAATTGCATTACATGATAACTCTTGTCCTAGACATTTTTAACCTCAAACAAGTTTGTTAGCAAGGGGTAAAACAAAATTAACACGCAGCATGTGCTTCCCATCTATGCTAGAAAGTTACACTCCCCCCTCTCTGTAATTAAAATGCATCCTCAAGCATTTAGACAAGCCTCAAGAGAGGAGTCATCTGTTGAATCAACACCTCTTCCTTGAGCAGCTGAATTCTCTTCACCTGCTGAAACCATGCACTGCACCAAGAGGTCACAGCAGGAAGTGGGCTGTAACACTTGAAAATACTACTCTGGTTGCAAGTGCAATCCTCCACACATCCTCAAGATGAGATTTCTAGTGAGCTTTGAAATCCACTCAGAACTGAACATTTCTGAAGTTAAACTTACACTGTACCTCAAAAGAACTTCTCAACAGAGCATATTCACAATAAGTCACACAAGAACCCACTGATCCACAAAAAAAGAAATATGTAATAGAACAGAATAGACCAGGCCAGACCAGGTTGGAAAAGACCTTCGAGATCATCGAGTCCAACCTATCATCCAACACCATCTAATCAACTAAACCATGGCACCAAGCACCCCATCCAGTCTCTTCCTAAACACCTCCAGGGACGGGGACCCCACCACCTCCCTGGGCAGCCCACTCCAAGGGCCAATCTCTCTTTCTGTGAAGAACTTCTTCCTAACCTCCAGCCTAAACCTCCCCTGGCACAGCTTGAGACTGTGTCCTCTTGTTCTGTAGATAGATACCATCACTCTTTAGGTTTGAGTCTCCCTCCCCCTGCCTCTAAAGTTGCCCCTGTGGCTACAGCTCAGTAAATTTGGTGAGCCTTACATGGCAAGTACTTTACCTACATGGATGCAGTGCAGATAACAAAAGGTGGTATGTAGGTGCTACATTCCATCACAGTAACATCTAGAATTTGATACTATTCAGCTTTTTCCCCAATGCAGCTGTAGGAAAACCAAAAATATAACACCTGAGCCTGTGTACAGAGCTGATAACTAGCTTGGTTTGGGATAAACCGACAATTTATATTCTCTCCCTCCACGTGATACAGTTTGAAGCCTACCTGCCAGCAAAGTGCATGTCAGTTGCTCTCCCAGAGCTGTACCTTGGAGATGTACAGCTGATAACCAGCTTGGTTTGGGATAAACTGAGAATTTACATTCTCTCCCTCCACGTGACACAGTTTGAAGCCTACCTGCCAGCAAAGTGCATGTCAGTTGCTCTCCCAGAGCTGTACCTTGGAGATGAATAATTCAGCACATGCACGCAGATGATCCACACACAGCTTCACTTACTGAGCCATAGCAGAACATATGTCACAACTGTCTTGGCTTTCATGAGTTTGAGAGAGGAATAAAGAATAAGCTCAGGCAGATAGTCTACCCTGTGTTTAACATTATTATTGACAATTCAAGGCACCAACAGCTGACATCTGCATTTCCAATGGAAGCCCATTATCAGTTCTTGCATCTTCTGAAGAGCAGGCAGTCTAGTGCTTTGCAATTTATATTAATGGCCTGGCACATATCTCTTCTGAGCCTGATTTACAGATGCTATTTTTTGATACACATAGCTTCATGTAAAAACAATCTGAATAAGATTATTACCATATTCAATCACCTAAAAGGTTTTGTTTGGTTTTGGTTTTTTTTTTCCTTTTCCAACATTTTCTTTTTAAAACAGGATTACAAGTAAACCATCAGAGAAATTAAAAACTTTGTGAATTATGACTCAAGTTTTCGTTTCTAAAAGGCTATGTCCTACCCATGGAGATGGTTAGGTACCAGAGTGTACAAGGAGCTGAATGGTCCAGCCCCAGTAGGTGGACAGAGGAAGTTATGTTATTCCATCCCCATAATACTTGATCTTTATCTTCCCTTAATAAAGGAACAGTACAAGCTGTTTGGCCCCTTCTCCTCTCCCTGCTCCCTTCCCAACGCGGACTGCTATCTGTTGTGATGCAGGAGAGTGGGGCCTGGTGATGGCAAGCTGAATTTTTATCTACATCATTAAGCTCTGGGCTTAATGAGGTCCTGTGGTAAGCCCAGAAAGAGAGTTGGGCTGAGACTGCTTTGGGTTTTTATATATATAGTTGTGAATAGTACTTCCATTTAGAACTCCAATTCTTTCCAATCCTGTGTGGAGTGTTTTCTTTTACCCCTTTTTGGGAGGCATAAAAGAGTATCTGTCTCACTCCTATAGGCTATAGGCTACTGGAAGGCTATAATTGTAGCCTTCCAGTATCTGAAGGGGGCCTACAAGAAGGCTGGGGAGGGACTTCTCAGGCTATCAGGTAGTGAAAGGACTAGGGGGAATGGAATGAAGCTGGAGATGGGGAGATTCAGGCTGGACATGAGGAGGAAAGTTCTTCACCATGAGAGTGGTGATGCCCTGGAATGGGTTGTCCAGGGAGGTGGTTGGGGCCCTGTCCCTGGAGGTGTTTAAGACCAGGCTGGATGAGGCTCTGGCCAGCCTGATCTCGTGTGGGGTGTCCCTGCCCATGGCAGGGGGGTTGGAACTAGATGATCCTTGTGGTCCCTTCCAACCCTGACTGATACTATGATACTACTATGATACTATAAACCTAAGACAAAGGCAAAACAACTTTAATGATCTGAAAATACATTTTAAAGTGGGGTGGTTTTTTTTCTAACTTTTATCACTCCCATACTCCAAACTGATATGGTAATGGCAGTGAGTTGCAAAATGGTTTCTAAAATTTATCTTGGCATCAGTGAGGTACAGCATGTGAAATACTGTTTCAATTGTAACAATTCAACCCATGTGCTGCAGGAACATAATTACTATTTATATGTTGTCAGCTTATACAATGGAATATCACTTTGATTCACTACAGAACAAAAATGGGTTGGGGAATCTGACCTATTAAAATAATATTGTTTAAGACATGTATTCTATTATTTGTATTTCCTTTAAAGAGAAATAAAAATCACTGAAGATACACTCTAATATGTATGAAACAAAGAAGTTTGTAGCCCCTGCATAAACTTCAATGCCTAACAGAACATCAAATAAAGCTCCACTTTGCTTTGTTCTGTTGGGTTTTTTTTAAGTGAGCAAACATAACTTGAACAAAACAGGCAGACCGTCAAAACTGTAACTAAACAGGTGAGATCATAGTATCAGTCAGGGTTGGAAGGGACCACAAGGAACATCTAGTTCCAACCCCCCCTGCCATGGGCAGGGACACCCCACACTAGATCAGGCCGGCCAGAGCCTCATCCAGCCTGGGCTTAAACACCTCCAGGGACGGGGCCTCAACCACCTCCCTGGACAACCCATTCCAGGGCTTCAACACTCTCACGGTGAAGAATCTCCTCCTCACATCCAGCCTGAATCTCCCTACCTCCAGTTTCATTTCATTCCCCCTAGTCCTGTCACTACCTGATAGCCTGAGAAGTCCCTCCCCAGCCTTCTTGTAGGCCCCCTTCAGATACTGGAAGGCCACAATGAGGTCACCTCGGAGCCTTCTCTTCTCCAGACTGAACAGCCCCAACTCTTTCAGTCTGTCCTCATAGGAGAGGTGCTCCAGCCCTCTGATCATCCTTGTGGCCCTTCTCTGGACACCTTCCAGCACCTCCAGATCCCTCTTGTACTAGGGGCTCCACAACTGGATGCAGTACTCCAGGTGGGATCTCACCAGAGCTGAGTAGAGGGGGAGAATCACCTCCATTGACCTGCTGGCCACACTTCTCCTGATGCAGCCCAGGATCTGATTGGCTTTCCAGGCTGCAAGTGCACACTGAGAGCTCATGTTGAGCTTCTCGTCCACCAGCACCCCCAAGTCTCTCTCCTCCAGGCTGCTCTCCAACCAGTCACTGCCCAGCCTGTATTTGTGCCTGGGATTGCCTCCACCCAGATGCAGGACCCTGCCCTTGGTCTTGTTGAACCCTGTGAGGTTGGCTTGTGCCCATCTCTCCAGCCTGTCAAGGTCCCTCTGGATGGCACCCCTTCCCTCCAGCGTGTCTGCTGCACCACACAGCTTAGTGTCATCAGCAAACCAGGAAAAGCAGATCATACTACAAACATCACTCCCTTCCTCACTCTTCTCCTTGGATTGCTCAAAACAGAAAACAAATTCAAGATAAAAAAAGAGTATGACTACAAGCGGATGAGAGCTTTGCTTCACGGGTGTAAAGGCAACACATATAAGGTGCAATACTTACAATCAGCTGAAGTGACTCAATTATGATTTTCACCATTACTGGTGTGCAGTAGAGGCAGACTTGCAGAAATGGGCATCTCCCATGGATGAATACCTAAGACTGTCTTTTATAAACTAGGCTCCAGTTAGGCGTCGAAAGCTTAGTAGATGCTATTTTGGGAGCACAGACAACTCAGTCCACTTCATTGTCTGTTTTCATGTACAGTGGCTTCACTTAGGATCTTTATAATCCTTATAAATCCTTCTGAGCCTTCAAAACCAGAACTCAGTAAGGGGATTTTAGTGGGAGTTAAATGATTAAAACTAAATGGAATTGTGTTCTGTCTAGACTGGCTGCCTACCCCAAGTAACCTGAGCAGACCACAAACTTCCCACTTTAATTACAGAAGTAAATGTCATAATTTCAGTAATCCAAAACTATAAAATGGATTTGCCATCATCAGCATTGGATATCTGCACACAAGACAACTGCACATGGCTCTCCTGGGGGAATATAAATTTAACTCATTTATTTTGCACAGAGTTCAGGCTATCTGCAAAGTCAAAAGAGTGAACACAGGGCTTCACTGCTACTGGGGTTCTCCCCCTCATTTTTCCTAGTGTTGCTGTTGCATATAGTATGGAGGCATCTTTATCTTAATTGCAACAGGAGTTCAGTGGCCCAGTCAATAATTTCTCTCTCTGCTTCTACTTGCCTCACACTCTCTTCTTTCCTACCAGCCATTTTCATTGCCTATTCAAGAGAGTAGTTTTCACTCAGGTTGATGGGGTTTTACAGGACTGTCTTCATGACAAAGAATTATCACTCCAGGGAATGAAAGCACCACAGGAAAATTCCTACATCTTAAAGACATTATTCATGGTGTTTCGTATTTGGAAAGATTGTGACACTGGTTTGTTTGTTTTTAGAATATTTAGAATTTTTAGAATATTTAGAATATTGTTTTTAGAATAGGAGGGAGGTTGTAGCCAGGAGGGGGTTGGTCTCTTCTCCCAGGCAACCAGCACCAGAACAAAAGGACACAGTCTCAAGCTGTGCCAGGGGAAGTTTAGGCTAGAGGTGAGGAGAAAGTTCTTCACTGAGAGAGTTGTTAGGCACTGGAATGGACTGCCCAGGGAGGTGGTGGAGTCACTGTCCCTGGAGGGGTTCAAGATGGGATTGGACATGGCACTTGGTGCCAAGGTTTAGTCATGAGGTCTGTGGTGATGGGTTGGACTTCACGTCCTTTGAGGTCTCTTCCAACCTTGGTGATTCTATGATTCTGTAATATAAATCACTTCATATTATTTAAAATAAGACTGCCCAACATGTTAAGTATAAAGTCTCCTACAAAGTAGAAAGATAAAAAAAATAGTAACAATCAGCACTGACCCATAAATATCTTAGAAAAGGATCCACCTACCTTTCCTAAACCATGACAGAACTAAAGTACAACCACCCTTCAGGTAGTTGTAGAGAGCAATGAGGTCACCCCTGAGCCTCCTCTTCTCCAGGCTAAACAACCCCAGCTCCCTCAGCCTCTCCTCACAGGGCTTGTGCTCAAGGCCTCTCCCCAGCCTCACTGCCCTTCTCTGGACACGTTCAACTGTCTCAATGTCCTTTTTAAACTGAGGGGCCCAGAACTGGACACAGGACTCAAGGTGTGGCCTAACCAGCGCTGAGTACAGAAGCACAATGACTTCCCTGCTCCTGCTGGCCACACTATTCTTGATGCATGCCAGGATGCCATTGGCCTTCTTGGCCACCTGGCACACTGCTGGCTCATGTTCAGCCAGCTGTCAATCAGGACCCCCAGGTCCCTTTCTATTTCACTGTGATCCATAGTGCCTCCTGGATTGGGAAAAGGAGGATCTAACTCAGATGTGCAATGGAAAAGTAGTAGTGAGATGTATTTTTCACACAATCTAACCAGCAAGTAAACCACTCAACCTTCAAACTAATTACAACACTAAGGAATTGTTCCCCAACAAGAAGCAGCTTTTTAGACAAAAAAAAATACAAAATGAAGAAGACAAAAAAAACCCACCAAAAAAATCTCCTGGTCAGCATGTACTAGTTATCACTCTTCAGCAATAATTTACTTCTTTTAGGCATTATAGCAAAGGAGTTTTAAAAAGAGGGATGCAAAGATGCATAAAAATGCCATTTTTCAACTGCAGATGCACTTTGCTCCTCGACAAGCTGCCCCTGCTCTCAATAAATTGCATTATAAAAAGAGGCAGCGGAGGGAACAGCCTCCTTAATGCATCTCCCCCGGTGTGACACCATCAAGCAAAGCGAGATCCAATTGAGTACACACTCTTTATTTCATTTACCTGACACCTCTGAGCCGTGACAGAATTAAGGGATATACACTCATTTGGAGAACTTAGCATGCAGTAGGAGCACTGACACAAACAGATGCATCCCACAGTCCTTAGGGAATTGGCTGATGGAGTTGCTGAGCCACTCTCTGTGGTATTTGCAAAGCCCTGGCAGTCAGGTGAGGTCCCTGGAGACTTGGAGGGGAAACACTGCACACATTCATAAAAGGCATAGAAAGGAAGACCCTGGGAAATACTGACCTGTCAGCCTCATCTCTATGCCTGGAGAGATACAGAATTAACCAGTTTGGAAAAGACCTTTGAGATCATCGAGTCCAACCTATCATCCAACACCATCTAATCAACTAAACCATGGCACCAAGCACCCCATCCAGCCTCTTTTTAAACACCTCCAGTGATGGTGACTCCACCACCTCCCTGGACACCCATTCCAATGGCCAATCACTCTTTCTGTGAAGAATTTCTTCCTAACATCCAGCCTAATCCTCCCCTGGTGCGGCTTGAGACTGTGTCCTCTTGTTCTAACACAGGTTATCTGGGAGAAGAGACAAACCCCCACCTGGCTACAACATCCCTTCAGGTAGTTGTAGAGAGCAATAAGGTCTCCCCTGAGCCTCCTCCAGGCTAAGCAACCCCAGCTCCCTCAGCCTCTCCTCATAGGGCTTGTGCTCCAAACCCTTCCCAGCTTTGTTGCCCTTCTCTGGACACGTTCCAGCACCTCAACATCTCTCCTAAACTGAGGGGCCCAGAACTGGACACAGTACTCAAGATGTGGCAGATAATAATGGAGCAGATCCTCCTAGAAGCTGTGATAAAGCACATTAAGGACAGGGAGGTGATTTGCAACAACCAGCATGACTTTATTAAGGGCAAGTCATGCCTCACCAATCTAGTGGCTTTCCACAATGAAATGACTACATCAGTGGACAAGGGAAGGGCAATGGATGCCACCTATCTGGACTTCTGTAAAGCCTTTGACGCAGTTCCCCACAAGATCCTCCTCTCTAAACTGGAGAGATATGCATTTGATGGAAGGACCGAGTTCACTGGAAAAAGAAATTGGATGGATGGTCACATCCAGAATGTAGTGGTCAATGGTTCAATGTCCAAATGGAGACAGGTGACCTGTGGTGTCCCTCTGAGGTCCATAGTAGACCCACTATTGCTCAATATCTTCATCAATGATATCGACAAAGGTGAAAACAAGCTAAGTGGTGCACATGATAAGCCAGAGGGACAGGACGCCATCCAGAGGGACCTGGACAAAGTATGGATGTGGGCCCAGGTGAAAATCATGTGGTCCAAAAAAGCTATGTACAAAATCCTGCACCTGGGTCAGGGCAATCCTCATTATCAATACAGGCTGGGGGAGGATGAGATTGAGAGCAGCCCTGCAGAAAAGGACTTGGGGGGTATTGGTGGACAAAAAGCTGGACATAAGCCAGCAATGTGCACTTGCAGCCCAGAATGCAAATCACATCCTGGGGTGCATCAAAACAAGCGTGGCCAGCAGATCAAGAGAGGTGATTCTACTACTCTGCTCTAGTAAGACCTCATCTGGCATACTGTGTACAGCTCTGGGGCCCTCAGCACAAGACAGACATGGACCTGATGGAGGGTGTCCAGAGGAGGGGCAGAAAAATGATCAGAGGACTGGAGCACCTCTCCTAAGAAGACAGGCTGAGAGAGTTGGGGTTGTTCAGCCTGAAGAAGGCTCTGGAGAGACCTTAGGGCAGCATTCCAGTACCTAAAGGAGGCTACAATAAAGCTGGGGAAGAATTGTTTGCAAGGGCATGTAGCAATAGGACACAGGGCAATGGTTTTAAACTAGAGAAGGGTAGGAGGAGACTTGATGGGGTGCTTGGTGTCATGGTTTAGTTGGTTAGGTGGGTTGGATTGGTTGATAGGTTGGACGCGATGATCTTGAAGGTCTCTTCCAACCTGGTTTATTCTATTCTATTCTATTCTATTTAGATTGGATATTAGGAAGTTCTTTATGATGAGAGTGGAGGAACACTGGAACAGGTTGCCCAGGGAGGTGGTGGAGGCCTCATCCCCAGAGACATTCAAGGTCAGGCTTGATGGTGCTCTGTGCAACCTGACCTACTTGGGCATGTCGCCTCTTAATGCAGGGGTGCTGGACTAGATGACCTTTAAAAGCTCCTTCCAAAGCAATGCATTGTATGATTCTTTTGGGGCACTTACTAGGTGCATCTCCAGAAGAAATAATAGGAAGAGCAGAGGAGCAAACATGTACACAGCACCCTCATCTTTCCAGAGTATTATTCCCTGTTGAACAAGGAGCAGCCAAGGGAACTCAAGTTGTTTAGTCTGGAGAAGACAAGGCTAAAGGGAGATCTTACTGCTCTCTACAACTACCTGGAAGGAGGTTGGAGTGAGGCTAGTGTTGGCCTCCTCAGGTAAGTAACTAGAGACAGGACAAGAGGAAATGGGCTTCAGTTGTGCCAGGGGAGGTTTAGATTGGATATTGGGAAAAAGTTATTTACTGAGAGACTGGTGAGACAGGCTGCCCAGGGAGGTGGTGAGTTGCCATCCCTAGAGGTGTCCAAGAAGTGTGCAGATCTGACACTGAGGATAGAGTTTAGTGGTCATGGTAGCTAGGTTACGGTTGGATTCAGTGATCTTAAAGCTCCTTTCCAACCTTAATGTTCTAAAATTCTATGGGCAACAAAATCATTTTAAATCTACATTTTGAGGTGGCGCCATTGTATTGTATTTAGGTGGGTTGGATTGGTTGATGGGTTGGACGCGATGATCTTGAAGGGCTCTTCCAACCTGGTGTATTGTATTGTATTGTATTGTATTGTATTGTATTGTATTGTATTGCATTGTATTGTATTGCATTGTATAATATCAGAATTCAAAGTAAGAGTATTGGTGTGACTGGCAAGGAGGTGCATCTGTAAACAGAAAAGATGCAATCAAGCATTTGTGTCTCTGAACTGTGCCCTCGGAATTGTCACTGTACTTCTTTTTAAATAAGGTTAATAGGCTGATAAATGAGACCCAGCATGCACTGTGAGCTCCACATCACTTTCAAATGAGGTTTGCATAAGAACATTCAGACATGCTAATATTTTACAGGGATTTAAAAGCAAAAAAAAAAAGAAGTAGTCATGAATTAATTCAATGAGCACATTGGCCATGGGCAGAATTTATGATCAGCATATATGTCTACCATGACAAATTTTATCTACTATCTACATCTTTTTTTTTTAATGCAGAATGGCAAGCAAAGTAATTGTGCTCTTGACTTAATTTAATGCACAGAGTATCAGGAAATTTAATCAAAATTATACTGCCTTTCTAAACACTAAAATAATTACTCTCTTTCAAGAATCCAGTCTATTCTTACCACTGCAATCTGGTCTCATGAAAACTTGGCTAGAGTTTAAAAAAATTTAAAGGCCAGGGATGCACAGGAAAATTATTCATCTTCAGTGTTTTAGCTAAGAATGCAATAATCAGATCCCATATTATGCCAGTGTTACTTTTTATTACTTAACTTGGGGGGGGGGGGAAATAGTTGCTTAAGTTTAGTGTCTGTACATCTACACATAGCAATTGAATATGATCTGAGAAAAAGCTTCTCAAAATAATGTTTCTCAGAAGAGCATAGAATCACAGAATCACAGAATCAATAAGGTTGGAAGAGACCTCAAAGATCATCAAGTCCAACCTGTCACCCAACACCTCATGACTAAACCATGGCACCAAGTGACACATCCAATCCCCTCTTGAACACCTCCAGGGACAGTGACTCCACCACCTCCCTGGGCAGCACATTCCAATGGCTAACAGCTCTCTCTGTGAAGAACTTTCTCCTCACCTCGAGCCTAAACTTCCCCTGGTGCAGCTTGAGACTGTGTCCTCTTGTTCTGGTACTGGTTGCCTGGGAGAAGACACCAACCCCCTCCTGGCTCCAACCTCCCTTCAGGTAGTTGTAGACAGTAATAAGATCTCCCCTGAGCCTCCTCTTCTCCAGGCTAAACAATCCCAGCTCCCTCAGCCTCTCCTCGTAGAGCTTATGCTCAAGGCCTCTCAGCATATCCCTAAGCTTGTAGAGTTGCATAGGAGTGTTGTGATCCAAGTGCAGGAGCCTGTCACTTGGCCTTGCTGAGCCAAGTGCTGATCTATGGGTCTTGGCCCCCAGATCCAGCCTGTCCAGGTCTTTCTGTAAAGCCTTGCTACCCTCAAAAAGATCAACACTCCAACCCAACTTGCGGTCATCTGCAAAATTCCTGAGGTTGCACTTGATCCTCTCAGGCAGATCACTGACAAAGATATTAAAGAGAACGGCCCCTGGCATTTGAGCCCTGGGAAACACCACCTGTGACCATCAACCAACTGGATTTAACTCCGTTCACCACCATTCTTTGGACCTGGCCATCCAGCCAATGTTTTTTATCCAGTAAAACATTCACTCATCCAAGCCATGAGCAGCCACTTTCTCCAAGAGGATACTGTGAGACACAGTGTCAAATGTGTGCATAAGCAACATTCACAGCCTTTCCCTCATCCACTAAGAGCATCACCTTGTCATAGGAGATCAGGTTCATCATAAACCTGCCTTTCATAAACCCACACTGACTGGGCCTGATCACCTGGCTGTCCTGCATGAGTCGCCTAAGGGCACTTATATATGCTCCATAACCTCTCCTGGAAGCAAGGTCAGATTGACAGGTCTGTAGTACCCTGGATCCTCCTTCTGGCTCTTCTTGTAGACAGCTATCCATTTGCTAACTTAAAGTCAAAGGATTCCATCATCACTCCTGAAGATTGACTTTTGCAGCAGCTATGGGTGATAAGCATCAGAACTGAGTACAAAATTTATCTTGGAAAGAGACAGCCAAAACAGACTACCATGTTTTCCCTAAGAACTCCAATATAGGTCTCTCCAAAAACTACTGCAATTCAAATCTTACTTTTCATTCTTCCTCAGGCTTTTCCTGTGCAGCCATCTAGAAGTAAATACACAATCAGTCTGTTCTCTCCAGTTCCTTTGGTACTTTATAGGAGGCTGCTGTAGCCTACACCTAAGGCACAGTGAGTCTTACTGATAACAAGGCAGGGGAGAATTTGTAAAAGGCAGGGGTTTGCCCATCTCTCATTTTTCTCCCTTGATATTCTCTTTCACGTGTTTCTGCAGCCTCTACTCACTGTTAAGTTTTTGTTACCCTAATGATGAACACATCACCTGGAGCCCCTATTACAGGAAGGATCTGGACACGATGGAGCATCAATAAATACCTGTTGCATTCTGAAACAAAACTACAGATTACCTTATTTTAGTACTAACCTGTGGTTTACTGTTGATACTGGTCATTCCAACACTCAGATTCTCAAGCAGCATCAGTAATGCACAGAAGTCTTTGGGATTGAATGTGGAGTTTGTGAATGCAACAATTCACAGAATCACAGAATGTTAGGGGTTGGAGGCGACCTCAACAATCACCTTGTCCAACCCCCCTGCCAGAGCAGGATCACCTAGAGCAGATCACACAGGAACACATCCAGGCAGGTCTTGAATATCTTGAAGGGTAACAAGGCTGGTGAGAGGCCCAACTCTGACTGATACTATGATACAAGCCCTATGAGGAGAGGCTGAGGGAGCTGGGGTTGCTTAGCCTGGAGAAGAGGAGGCTCAGGGGTGACCTCATTGCTCTCTACAACTACCTGAAGGGAGGTTGTAGACAGGCAGAGGTTTGTCTCTTCTCCCAGGCAACCAGCACCAGAACAAGAGGACACAGTCTCAAGCTGCACCAGGGGAAGTTTAGGCTCGAGGTGAGGAGGAAGTTCTTCACTGAGAGTAATTCGTCACTGGAATGTGCTGCACAAGGAGGTGGTGGAGTCACCATCCCTGGAGGTGTTCAAGAGGGGATTGGACATGGCACTTGGTGCCATGGTCTAGTCATGAGGTCTGTGGTGACAGGTGGTCTTTGAGGTCTCTTCCAACCTTGGTGATACTGTGATCTCCAGAGAGAGACTCTGAAGCCAGAAGGAATATTCTCACAAAGCCAGGAAACTTTGCAACGTTTAGCTAGCATTAAAGTCAGCTGAAAATATCTCTAATTCACCAGACCTGATTAAAACATGAGGTTTGCCCAAGCAAAAGTGTTCATCAATATGGTTTGTCTTCACATTTTCCCCAGCTGGAATGTCACATTTCTAACAGCAGAGTATGGTGAGGCACTGTGGAAGATGAGATGGGGGACATGCTGGAAATCTCAAAACTCATATAACTAACAGTAAATGCAGTAACCACACCAGTGGAACACTGGAACAGGTTGCCCAAGGAGGCAGTTGAGGCCCCATCCCTGGATATATTCAAGGTGAGGTTCAACAAGGCTCTGGGCAACCTGATATAGTTGAGGATGGCCCTGCTTACTGCAGAGGGGGTTGGACTAGATGACCTTTGGAGGTCCCTTCCAACCCAGACCATTCTGTGATTCATCTTCAGAAGATACAACTACTTTCAAGAGGAAAAGGAACACCTCACATAGCAATCTGTCAAGTTATTTGGTGTTTTTATTTGGAGAGGGAGTTGTTTGTTTTGGAAAGGTGGGGGGAATGTTTTTGTCTTTGAACAGGACTGCTGCTGTGGGCAATTATTTGATTTGCAGCTCTGATAGGAAAATTTATGCAAATCTAACTTAGACAACTTAAGAAGGAAGTTATCCTGTCTTGCCAATTACAAGCTTTTAATACATTTACCTCTCTTGGTGATAAAACTCTGCTGATCACTTCTTGCCAAGCCAAACATTCTCAGGTGCCCATTTTTGTAATTAAGCTTCTAAAATTAACCTAAAAAACTCTTGTGCTTTTTAATCTTTGTAGCAGGACCATTGCTACTGCCTCCTTGCAGATGAAGCCCTGCTTGTACTCATACTGATAACATGATCTTAATTTGTCCTTGACATCAAAATAGTACTGTGTAATAGCTCTTCCCTTATTCCCAGTCCATTTAAAACACAAACAGCAACAAAAAATAAAACCTAAACAAGCTTTAAAGCATTTACAGCCCTGCTCAAAAACAGCTTTTTCCCACACCTTAACAATCTTCTAGAAACCTTCTGATCATGTTTCCCTGTTTGCCAAGTGCTATTCACAGAATCATAGAATGGTTTGGGCTGGAAGAGACCTCCAAAGGTCATCTAAGTTAGTCCAAATCCCCATCAGTGAGCCAGGGCATCCTCCACTAGATCAGCTCCCTCACCCTGTCCTCATAGCAGAGATGTTCCAGGCTCCTGACCATTTTTGTGGCCCTCCTCTAGACCCACCTCAGCAGGTCCATATTCCTTCTGTGTTGAGGGCCCTAGAGCTGGACACAGTACTCCAGGTGAGGCCTCACAGGAGTAGACCAGAGGAGCAGAATCACCTCCACCACCTGTCCAGGGAGGTGGTGGATTCACCATCATTGGGGGTGTTTAGGAGGAGATTTGATAGGGTGCTTGGTGCTATGGTTTTGTTGATTAGATGGTGTTGGATGATGGGCTGGACTCGATGATCTTGAAGGTCTCTTCCAACCTGGTTTATTCTCTTCTATTCTCTCTCCCTCTGATGGCTATGCTTCTTTTGATGCAGCCCAGGATGCCATTGGCCCCCTAAGCTGCAAGTGTACATTGTTGGCTCATGACCAACTTCTCATCCACCATTATTCTTCATGTTAAGTCTGGACACTTCACTGTAAGTGAGGGTTACATCCCTCTTCCACCTCAAAAATGTTTCACCAAAATAATAACTTTTGGTAAGTGTTGTTTTGTTAGAAGAGTTTATGTATATCCCAAAATGAGAGAAGAATGAGCCTGTTCACTTCTTACCATACATTTATTTTTCAAAGGGAGAGTAACAGCAGCAAATGACAGGTTAGACAAAGTCTGAGCAGAGTCAAGGAAAGACATCAAGGTAAATAAACATGAAATCAGAGGTGGAGGAACAGGTAAGAAAATTCAAAGGGAAAATGAGAACACAGAAGTGGTTACAGAAGATTGCATTTTTCAGAAGTCTAATAGGAATTTTTGCTCACTGGCAAGTCCTGATTATAGGAAGGATGCAGGAAACTAACACCTGCTTTTCAGAAAAGGCTAAAGAAAAGATCAAGATGAAGAATTGAGGTCAGTTAACAAAAAGCTTTTATACCTAATCTAACAGGCACCCCCCCACAAACTATAACTTTTTTAAGCAGCTGTCCTAAGTCACACTCTGACTACACGTCACACTTACAAGAACAACAGAGTCCTTTTTGGTGACTAGTACCATGCCTACATCTGCAATTTCCACTTGCATTGAACAGCCTACTCAAGCTCAATAGTATTTTATTCAAGTCTGGAAGAGTCAACAGTAGTTGACTCATTCACAGTGGTTCATTAACACTGTTTGTTCTATTAGAAGCACAGAAACAGTATTTTTGTGTTTTTTTCCAGAAGCACTAGCAGATACCAGTGTGTTTTTCCGTGGACTGTCACAGGTCTAGTGACTAAATTTAACATATTGTTGTGGATTAACTACAGCAGATAGCTACGCCTCACACAGCCTCTTGCTCACTCCCTTCAGAACAGGATGGGGGAGAGAATTGACAGGGTAAAAGTAAAAATCTTGTGGGTTGAGGTCAAAACAGTTTCACAGGTAAAGCAAAAGCTGCACACACAAGCAAGAAAGAACTTCCCATCAGCAGGCAGGTGTTTAGGAAAGCAGGGCTCCACCACACGTAATGGTTACTTGGGAAGACCAATCTCATCACTCCAAATGTCCCCTCTTCCTTCTCCTTCCCTCAGCTTTGATTGAGGAACATGACATCATATGGTATGAGGTATCCCTTTGGACCATGCGGGTCAGCTGTCCCAGTTGTGTCCCCTCCCAACTCACTGAGCACCCTCAGCCTATTCACTGGAGTAAGCACTCTGTAAGATCTGCTCAGCAGCAACTAGCACAGCACTGCAGCGCTCACAGATCTAAAACACAGGGCCCTATGAGCTGCTATGAAGAAAATTAACTCTATCCCAATGAAACACAAAATCCAGCACATACTTTCTGTTTCACTAATTATTGTAAGCACTGCTTTAAAAAGATACATAATTGTTGAATTAATCCTTCCTGAAAGACATTTGCTCTTCCTCAGATGTAACAGAGAAATCACTGGAAAATTGATTTCTATAATAAGGACTAAGAAGTGGAACACATTGTCAAGGTTAGTTCTTCAAATACACCTCAGAAGGAGACACTACCACAAGATCCCTGACTAACTCCAAACTCCACCTACATTGTGCCTTTTGGGGGGAAAATACAAGAAACTTAACAACAACAACAAAAATCTACAAAAGGTAACATACAAGAGGCCCTTTGGTGACATTCAAACCTTTATCATCTTTGAAAGCTGCTTTAAAGAAAAAAGTTTCTTGTTTTCTGTACTACTTACCAGCTCATTCTTGTGAGCACAAAAGGCTTCATTCCTAGCTATCAACAAAGGCTGCTCCTTTTTCACAACTTCCACAATAGATTTATTTATGAAGTATTTTCCCTACAGCCAGTGTAAACAGGGGAGCCTGCTGCTGAGGACTTAGCAGAGGACTAGTTGCCTGGTTTTTAAGATACATCTGAGAAAGAGGTGATGGAGCAACTTAAAAAGGAGTGCTGTGATGCTCTGGTAATAAATGTGCCACTCACGGCCAAATTTCCCCATCCCTACTCAATTTATCTGCCGAAATAGTTCAAGCATGATCCAGAAATGGGAAATTTTCCAAGAATGTTTAGCTGACTGCTTCAAATCACCATCTTTTCTTGAGCAGGTCAAAATAAATCAACACTTATTATATGGCTGCTTTCAATCTCGAATGCGATTCATTGCTTGCTGTCGAGTCACAAAATACCCAAACACTTTTGCTGTTTAAATTTACTCTGAAGCTCTTACTTACACAAGTGAGATTAAAATAGAAACAAAATGCAATAAGTAATGATAAAAGCAATAAAACTGAAAGTACTTACATTAAACTTAATAATGTCATATATCAAGTACCGAGGGACAACTTGTCCATTAACCTTGTCGATGATCATTTCCTTAAAAGAAAAAAAATGACATTTGCATTTATTTCATTAATATAGAAGAATGCCAACATTTGTATACTTAGAGCAAGTACCTGTAAGAAAGATGCAATCAAACACTGGCAACAAAGGCAACAAAGTTGGTGAGGGGTTTGGAACACAAGCCCTATGAGGCTGAGGGAGCTGGGGTTGCTTAGCCTGGAGAAGAGGGGGCTCAAGGGAGACCTTATTGCTGTCTACTACTACCTGAAGGGAGGTTATAGACAGGTGGGGGCAGGTCTCTTCTCCCAGGCAACCAGTACCAGAACAAGAGGACACAGCCTCAAGCTGCTCCAGGAGAGGTTCAGACTGGATGTTAGGAAGAAATTCTACACAGAGGGAGTGATTACCCATTGGACTGCCTGAGGAGGTGGTGGAGTCACCATCATTGGAGGTGTTTAGGAGGAGACTTGATAGGGTGCTTGGTTGCATGGTTTAATTGATTAGGTGGTGATAGGTTGGACACAATCTTGACGGTCTCTTCCAACCTGGTCTATTCCTTTCCATGCTATTCCTATCCATGCTATTCCTTTCCATGCTATTCCTTTCCATGCTATTCCTTTCCATGCTATTCCATTCTTTCTTTATTATGAAAAAGGTTTTAAAATAGGGCAAGATTATAAACATAATTGGGGTCTCAAATGTCTTTCACGAAGCACTCAATATGAAGCCAGGAAGCTGTACTAAGGCTCCACATTCTGATGGGCAACATTCACATGTCAGTTTCCCCACAGCTTTCAAAATCACTACTTCTGAGTGAATAAAGAGCTTTTAGAAACCTCAGTAAGAGCTGCATTCCCAAATCAAGCAAGCATTTTTTGGAAAGTGTAACAGCGAGATGTGAGGAACGAGCGTTAACATCCATTTTCTATGCCCAGGTTGGATATTTTCATGTTAAAAGCATCCTAGGCATCACTGACAACTGCAATTTGCTTGAATGTTGCATTGTGACTAAACAGCAGGGTTCCTTCAAATGGAAATATCCCAGATTCTATCTGTATTACATGAAATTAATTAGCTTCCCAGATATGCTGGTAAACCCTCTTGAAGATATGTCAGCTAGAAGAAAGCCTGTTCTAAACAATCAACATCCAAACACATCAGTGCTTTCAGAACTCAATGGTACACACAAATATGTACATCTTACATGCTGCTGCTTACATCTGTTACACACAGGCTTCCTATAACATCAAGTAGACATAGTTCATTTGATAAACTAATATTTAGTTTCACATCTATTAGTCATGATCAGAAATGGTAACAATCAACCAATTCATTTTTCAGACTCCACTTCGAAATGTTCACTTCTCTAAATGCAATCAATATTCTCCCTGCTTCCCTCCCAGTTCTTGGGTCATAAAAGCCTGTAGCACTGCATGGGGTTGTTGTGGCCAATGTGCAGAACCTGGCACTTGGATGTGTTCAATCTCATGCCGTTGGATTCTGCCCATCTGTCCAGCCTGTCAAGGTCCCTCTGCAAAGCCTCTCTACCCTCCAGCAGATCAGCTCCTGCCCCCAGCTTGGTGTCCTCCGCAAATTTACTGATGATGGACTCGATGCCCTCATCCAGAAATCAATAAAGCCAATGGCATCCTGGCCTGCATCAGGAACAGTGTGGCCAGCAGGAGCAGGGAAGTCACTCTGCCCCTGTACACTGCACTGGTTAGGCTGCACCTCGAGTACTGTGTCCAGTTCTGGGCCCCTCAGTTTAGGAAGGATGTTGACTTGCTGGAACGTGTCCAGAGAAGGGCAACGAAGTTGGTGAGGGGTTTGGAACCCAAGCCCTATGAGAAGAGGCTGAGAGAGCTGAGGTTGCTTAGCCTGGAGAAGAGGAGACTCAAGGGTGACCTTATTGCTCTCTACAACTACCTGAAGGGAGGTTGTGGACAGGTGGAGGTTGGTCTCTTCTCCCAGGCAGCCAGCACCAGAACAAGAGGACACAGTCTCAAGCTGCACCAGGGGAGGTTTAGACTGGATGTTAGGAGGAAGTTCTATACAGAGAGAGTGATTGCCCATTGGAATGGACTGCCTGGGGAGGTGGTGGAGTCACCATCATTGGAGGTGTTCAGGAGGAGACTTGATGGGGTGCTTGGTGCCATGGTCTAGTTGTTTGGGTGGGTTGGATTGGTTGATGGGTTGGACGCGATGATCTTGAAGGTCTTTTCCAACCTGGTTTATTGTATTGTATTGCATTGTATTGCATTGTATTAGCTAAGGACTTTTTGCTGCCAGTATGACATCTAAATCTCCAAATTCACAGATCCAAGATACGGCAACAGGAAAAATGGTGAAAACAAAATTGTGACCCGAAGAATTACCCCAAAAAGAGAACCTTGCATCAACTCACATTAAGTTTGTTTCATTTGTTTATTGCTAGGTCAGTAGCATTTTTCTGTTTTAACAAATCTTTTAATTTCTCCTAGAAACCATCACTTCTACCAAGTAAATTCAAACACAAGTCATAAAGCAAGACTGGTTTTTCAGTCTGCAGACATAACAAACTTCTTGAACTGTACCTTGCATTTGATTATATTTGGCTTTGAAAAATAAGCAGGCAGTTGTAAAAAACATTATCTGCTTTAGAGAAAACACAAAGCTTGCAGCATTTCCATGGTTTAGTCATCAGCTCTGTGGTGACACGTTAGACTCGATGACCTCTGAGGTCTCTTCAAACCTTGGGGATTCTGTGATTTAAAACTAAACTAGAAGATACAAATCTGTTCCCAAAAACCACTGGGAACTGTAAGTTGCCTACTTAATATTTTGGAATCTCCTCTTCTGCCAACACAATACTGAGATGGAGACTAGGATTTCACAGACAAATGCATCCTTCAAATGTGTTGTGAATGACTAACTGAGGTGACCTCACATATCTTGAAAATAAATAAATAAATAAATAAAAATCAATGAATGAAAAACACTCCTTTCTAACAGAAGTGATTTAACAAGAGGCTGTTCTGCTACTTTCCTGAGGTAAGACACTGGTGAGCTATCAAAAGAACAGCAGATGCAACACTGCAGTGCCTTCTTTAACAAATGTTGTAACTAGCTGCAAGAACAGATGGAGTAGGTCCGCACTGAGAGAGAAAGAAGGTGAAATGTTCAAACCTGGAAGTGTGTATAAAGACATAACGTTGGGAGTGGGGGAAGGAACAATAGCACAAACAGAAGACGAAAAACAACAGCAACTCAAAAGGAAAGAAAAGGGGGGGAATCCTACCCAGAATTCTTGATAACAGTTAGTAATCAGGAAGAAATGGATAGCATAGCAAAAAGAACAAAAAAATTAAACAAGAATGCTACTGTATTAAAGTAATTAGCTGGTGAAACAGCTGGTGTACTCAGCTCTGGTGAGACCTCACCTGGAGTACTGCATCCACTTCTGGAGCCCCTAGTACAAGATGGATATAGACGTGCTGGAAGGTGTCCAGAGAAGGGCCACGAGGATGAGCAGAGGGCTGGAGCACCTCTCCTATGAGGACAGACTGAAGGAGTTGGGGCTGTTCAGTCTGGAGAAGAGAAGGCTCAGAGGTGACCTCATTGGGGCCTCCCAGTATCTGAAGGGGGCCTATAAGAAGGCTGGGGAGGGACTTTTCAGGCTATCAGGTTGGGATAGGACTAGGGGGAATGGAATGAAGCTGGAGGTGGGGAGATTCAGGCTGGATGTGAGGAGGAAGTTCTTCACCATGAGAGTGGTGAAGCCCTGGAATGGGTTGTCCAGGGAGGTGGTTGGGGCCCCATCCCTGGAGGTGTTTAAGCCCAGGCTGGATGAGGCTCTGGCCAGCCTGATCTAGTGTGAGGTGTCCCTGCCCATGGCAGGGAGGTTGGAACTAGATGATCCTTGTGGTCCCTTCCAACCCCAACTGATACTATGATACTTCTATCTGGATGTGTACCTAAGGCTTAAGGACTCATTTCCTCAGTGTGCACATTCAGCACTTCAGCTTTGATGCAAAGCTACCACTGATATATAAAACTCTCAAAATATTTCAGTGCCTGGCATTACAAGATTTTCTACCCAGTCTTCAAAAGCTGAATCTCTGGATATTCATCTTAAGAATAACTATAAAATACAGCCAAGAGTGATTTTTAAACCTTCTCTGGAATATTCAGTTTCAACACAGAATTAATATGTAAAGAAATCTTTTTTTTCTCTACTACTTCAGTCACATATTAATACCTTTTTGACTCTACTACTAGTCAAACTAGTCTCTTTCCTCACATCTTCCCTTCTTTCCTTCCTCCCCTGCCTCTTGTTCTCTTTTCACATCCTGACCCAGCTACCAGCAAATAAACTATAGCACAATATGCCTCCGAAGTAGAGATGACAAATTCTTGTGCTGATCATCTCCACCACAACAACATTCACTGCTCCATTAGTTACACCAACACAATTTCATCAGGCAAAAGCTGTGAAGCGATGATCAGAACGGTTCAGGTTAGAAATGCTCTAACACATCATTAATTAACAGTCTGGTTTCAGAATCCTCCTTGAAATTATGAAAATTGAAAAATACTTCAGGGAATAGACCTCAAAAGCAAGTTCAGGGACTACTGGGAAAACGCAGTGCTTGAGAACTGATCACATTCAAACTCGCTCCCTCTGATCTGCGCAGTAACACGATACTCTGAGACCATATTTGAGATCATTTTTAGGAAACTAAAAACTTAGAACCACTCCCATGGCAGGATAACAGAACACAAAAGAATCTATAAAACACACCTGCATCCATGCATTTCCTTTTATAGAGCCTATGCAGATTTACAGCCACTGCACTGTTTCTCAAAATTTCCAGTGCTTTACCACCTGCCTGCTAGCTGCTAGTTTAGGTATGAGCTTAACCTGTGGGCACACAGAATAAAGTCCATGGACAATTTCTTCAATGTAATCTGGCAAAACTGTGCTGCTATTAATCTTTTCTTAATCTTCTGGTGCTGCAGAGCATAAACTTGCAACATACTAGAAACAGCAACTGTGCTAAGGGCTTTGAGCTGGACAATAACCAAAAGAACAATGCTAGACTGACAGCTCATGAACACTTTTTTCCCCTTGAATCACTTATCTAGCAAGCAGCTTGCCCTTAAAATAATCCAAAATTTAATCACAAAGCAAAAGATGTCATTTCACCATCCATTTGCAGAATGACTTCTTTTATTGACACGGTGTGTGGAATCAGATCTAATCACACATCTGCTTGTTGTTGCTTTTCCTCCTGTGCTTTGCCTTTCCTTTGTCTGTTTACCTTTAACACAATTCTAGTTATTGCTGTACCTCAGGAATGAAAACAGCTTTAGAGAAAAAAAAAAAACAACCTTGTGCCAGGTTGAGACAGATCCTCTCTTACCTCTTACCAGGGCAGAAAACATGAGACTCAGACAAATGGACTGCAGAAGTGATGGAAAGTTTAATCGGAAAAGCAATGAGTGTTTTACAGAGAGCTACAAGCACAGTGACAAAAGAGATCCCAAAGCATATCCAGAAACCTTCCAGCACTTCCCTTCTCCCTACCTGAGGGTACACCCAGAACCCCCAGGGCTCATTCTTCCCCCCCTCCACTGTTAGGCTAATCTCAGCTGGCCAGATCTGATATCGCCCTTCCCCCTTCTCCTGGCATTAGGCCTAGCTAGGCCCAAGAGGCCTTGAGATAACTCCCCTTCCATTACCAGACAGGGAGCATCTCCCACGGGAGCAGCAAGGGAAGAAAGAAGAAGTGAGAGACACTGCTGATAGATTTATAAGGAGCAGGACATGATGGGTATGAAATACACAGCTTCCTGTGTCCACCCACTGGGCTGGACACTCGGGACACCAGAAGTGCACCCCGTGTGGCAGCAGCAGAAGGCACCCAGCCTAAACTACCACAAACCTAAAAATCTATTTTGCACAAAGTGCCTGTCTCTGCAAACTCAAGCATTCAGTTTTAAGTGATGCCATTTCTGAGAGAGACTGCAAGCAAGCGATGTCTGTACTGACACGAAACCACATATCAATTGCAATCTCACTCACCATTTTTAGAGTACTTGGCCCTGCTAAGTCTTCAAGTGTGAACAATATTTTATGCACAAATAAAATTTATGTAAATTTGTATTAAAATTGTTAAAAAAAGCATTTCAAGCCTAAGAATGCCTCTGCATTTTCTACTCAGCAGCTCCAAAGCTAAGCAGAATGCCAAGAAAGTCCCTGGAAATAACTAATTAGTTTTCTTGCATGACAGCCAAAACATTTGAACAAAAATCTATGTATTCCCTCAAATAGCAGAGAGGATGAAAAAAGCTTGGCTTCTGCAGGAATATTTCACATTATACAGTCATCTGTAGGTAATATTCAAATTAGCTTTAATGAGCTTTGCAGAAGACTTTCTTCCACACTAGGAGAACAATCACAGCTGAAGAGCTGGAGATGAGCACATCGCCCAAGATGTAACTGATCGCAGTAAGAACTGTTTGCAAGTCATTTCAGCCTGAAATGGACTGTAAATGCATTTGAAATTTTCAGAGACATCCACATGAAAAACTTATCCCAGAAGCCTTAAAGCAAGTTAATAGATCACTGCATTCATGGAAATGGCTTTTATAAAAGTTTTCTATATGCTATCATTCTAAATAAAGTTAGGATAAATTACTTAGTCTTATGTATTCATAACACAACAAGTTGTTTTGCTGCATGGGATCTTTGAGGTCTCTTCCAACCTTATTGATTCTGTGGCACCAAGATCTCTGTTTTGGCTTTCCTCCTTTCTCATGCTTATTAGAACAATGTAAAGGAATGCAAATTGGGCCACCTTATTCTAAACTTTAAATCTCTGAAAGAGAGAAAGCTACTTTAAAGGCAGTAGGTATGAATTACTTCAACCTGTAATAAAAGAATTTGTGCAACAGCACCTCAAAACTAATTAGCAAAATATGTTAACACAAAAAAAAGCCAATTTTTCCTTCCCATAGATTAGAAAGAAGTCACACCTATATCCAGAATAAAAGAACAGTCATGGAAATTATCATTTGGCATCAACATTAAACAAATCACAGAACCACAGAAGTGTCAGGGTTGGAAGGGACCTCAAGGATCATTCAGTTCAAACACCCCTGCCATGGGTAGGGACACCTCACTCTAGATCAGGTTGCTCACAGCTCCATCTATCCTGGCCTTAAAAACCTCCAGGGATGAGGCTTCTACCACCTCCCTGGGCAACCTGTTCCCCTGTCTCACCACCCCTCATCATGAAGAACTCCTTCCTGATGTCTAATCTAAATCTCTCCTCCTCTAGCATGGATCCATTCCCCCTAGTCCTACCTGACACCCTGAAAAGTGCCTCCCCAGCTTTCTTGTAGGCCCCCTTCAGATATTAGAAGGCCACAACAAGGACTCCTCAGAGCCTTTGCTTCTCCAAACTGAACAACCCCAACTCCCTCAGCCTGTCCTCTTATGAGAGATACTCCAGCCCAATTACAAAGTTAAGCTGTTCTGATGCTTCCAATAATACACAATTTTATTCTCAAACTGCCTGAAAAGAATTTTGATTGAAAAGAAAATATTCCATCAAGAGCTATTGGTTTTTAATCTGATCATACTTAAATTTAGAAATCTGTCCTATGGAAAGTATTTATCCATTGAAAGGTTTCAGTTTTACCTCAAAGTATTTCATTCAAGTAACACTTGCTCGTTTAATATCAATTTCCTTTGCACTTCAAGAAAGAAACTGGGGAGTAGGGGGGGATAAATCACAGTAAGACTACTTTTATGCAAATGAAGAGCAATACTGAAATGCACCCTAACAGTCAAACCTTCACAAAACAATACATTAATTGCAGTTACAGTCCATGACATGTGTAACTGAGAGAACTTCATTTATTCTTAAGAGACTTACACTGTACATCTGGGAAACACAACACACCAGATCAGAGCCCTTCTCCCAAGCCCCACAGCCACATTTATGCATGTATCTCATAATGTGTGTGCAGCCCTGTCTTCTACCATGTACCTATTTGTCATCCTTACTAAACTGTGTTTTGAAACACACAAAGAACAGCACTTTCCCTGAAGCACACCTAGGATTGCACCATATGGTCACTGGCAAGCCATTACTTTCTCAAGAGCCTTAGAAAGAGCAGTGGGGGGAAAAAAAGTACCAGGCTTTGTATCTCAGCACTATGGAACCTAATGTATGTTATTAAGAATACTATTATGTATGTCATTAGGAAGCTGCCTGGCTGATGAGGCTCCTACCAGACATGACAGCTTGTGCAACCACTTTTGAGCTGACAGCAGGGCATTCCTTGAATTATGCTCTGAATTTTTCAGTGAAACAGAGGTGGTGGAACATATTCCATTATTTTCTCCTCTGTCCCCGAGACAGTGCATTGTTCCTTGCAATAATTATCCTCACAGACTCAATTTATACATATTTCACATAGAAATGTGTGTTCAGGAAGACAGATCACTCACAGAAGGGACATTTCATGAAAGACACTGACAACAAAGGCCTGAGAAAGAAAAGACATTTAACAATGACAATATGGTCTCTGAATTGGAAAGGTGAATTAGGCTTCAGAAGACCAATACAGAAGAGCATCTCAGACACTCAGCATTTCAGCAAGAAAGAGTGACAGAAATGAAGAGAGCCTCTAAAGCTACTGTAACATGGCAGGAAACTCTGTCCATCTACACTGACAGGTATTCAGCGGAAGAGCTAGTTAAGCTCTTTTGCTTCTGTGAAATAGGAAGGTCAGGAAAGAAATAGTCTTTTCTTGTGGCTACTGTTCTGAAAAGCTTACCAAGAACAGTACAGGCCAGCCTTCAAGCATCAAATACAGGAATTTTACAGCTTGTTTTACAATTAACTTGAAAAGTTCACTAGCAGGTTACCAGAATTTAAATCAGTATTGCAACTTATAAATTTTTTTAATCTTAAACAAATACACTAAGCCATTTCTAAATCAGACAACAATTCAGATAAACTCAAAACAACTATGACAAGCAACGACATATATCCACAAAAATCTATCAAAAGATGATGAAAATGTTACCAATGTCAGAATATCGACATTCACTAGATCAAACTGACCACAAAAACATAAAGCTATAACAAGAGATGAGGTTCTGCAATAATTTCTTGAGCTTCTCTTCAAGCCTTTTCACGTATTCAGAGACTGCCACCTCAACACCTTGCTTTATTTCAAAGACAAACAGCTCCCCCCAGAGCAGTCACCACTGCTATTCTGTAGATAAGAAATGTCTTATGAGGTATGATTCCCGCATTCAGCCAATGACTGGACATATATTACTCCTGAAGTCCTCTGACTCACTGATCCAGGCCCAAAAGCGTGGCTCTGTTTCTAAATAAAAGCAAATGCCACTTGAATTGTTACAACAATCCTACAGCATGCTCCTTACCCCATCCAGAAGAGTATTTGCCAGATGTGTGCGGAGATCTTTACGAAATGGAAACTCCAAATTCGACACATGAAAAATAGAATTGTCTCTATCAATCATATAAACTTCATTCTTCCCATCAATCAGCATCATGTACCTGCAAAGGCAATGTTACAATATTATAGTTAAAGGTATAGCCTCTAAATAGCTATTAGTTTGATTTACAATAAGCACTACAAAAAAAAAAAAAACAACAATCATGATAGACTTCATTAAAAAAAGCATTTTAGAAGGAATTTTTTACAGGTGAAACTTGAAACCTGCTGCTTCAGGAAAGCAGAGAATAGAAGAGAATAGAATAGAATAGAATAAAATAGAATAGAATAGACCAGACCAGGTTGGAAGAGACCTTCAAGATCATCGCGTCCAACCTATCTACCAATCCAACCCACCTAAACAACTAGACCATGGCACCAAGCACCCCATCAAGTCTCCTCCTGAATACCTCCAATGATGGTGACTCCACCACCTCCACAGGCAGCCCATTCCAATGGGCAATCACTCTCTCTGTGTAGAACTTCTTCCTAACCTCCAGCCTAAACCTCCCCTGGCGCAGCTTGAGACTGTGTCCTCTTGTTCTGGTGCTGGCTGCCTGGGAGAAGAGACCAACCCCTGCCTGTCTATAACCTCCCTTCAGGTAGTTGTAGAGAGCAATAAGGTCACCCCTCAGTCTCCTCCTCTCCAGGCTAAGCAACCCCAGCTCCCTCAGCCTCTTCTCATAGGGCTTGTGTTTCAAACCCCTCACCAACTTCGTTGCCCTTCTCTGAACACGCTCCAGCAAGTCAACATCCTCCCTAAACTGAGGGGCCCAGAACTGGACACAGTATGCAATTATCAAAAAGACAGTATTTCAAAGATAAAAGTTCAGAATACATGTACATAAATCAGAATTTTGTTGTGTCCAGATAAAACAATGCCTGAAAAAACTATTGCAAATAACAGAAGTTTTAATGCTGTAAGAAATACAGGAGGCTAATAAAGCTAGATTCAGTTAAACCCCATGCAGTGCTACAGGCTGGGGTCAGAGCAGCTTGAGAGCAGCCAGGCAGAGAGGGACCTGGGGGTACTGGTCAAAGGTAGGTTGAACATGAGCCTGCAGAGTGCCCAGGCAGCCAAGAGGGCCAATGGCATCCTGGCTTGCATCAGGAACAGTGTGGCCAGCAGGAGCAGGGAGGTCATTCTCCCCCTGTACACTACACTGGTTAGGCCGAACCTCGAGTCCTGTGTCCAGTTCTGGGCCCCTCAGTTTAGGAAGGATGTTGACTTGCTGAAATGTGTCCAGAGGAGGGCAACAAAGCTGGTAATGGGTTTGGAGCACAAACCCTATGAGAAGAGACTGAGGGACCTTAGGAGGAACTGAGTTGCTTAGCCTGGAGAGGAGGAGGCACAGGGGCGACCTTATTGCTCTCTACAACTACCTGAAGGGAGGTTGTAGACAGGCAGAGGTTGGTCTCTTCTCCCAGGCAACCAGCACCAGAACAAGAGGACACAGTCTCAGGCTGCACCAGGGGAGGTTTAGGCTGGATGTTAGGAAGAAATTCTACACAGAGAGAGTGATTGCCCATTGGATTGGGCTGCCTGGGGAGGTGGTGAAGTCACCATCATTGGAGGTCTCCTAGTCTAGTCTAGTCTAAAAAACCTTTTACTCCACTCTTTCCTCCATTAAGTGGACCAGAATTTTGTCTGGTACAGATCTGCAAAGTTTCAGTCAAAAGGCACACCCTTCCTGCCTATCACTGCACTATTGCACAGTCCCAGCCAGCTACTGGGCCACTTTTCATTAAAACACAAACTCAGCCATGGTACATTCCTCTCATAATTATACACAAAGAATACCCCAAACCTTACTACACTCACAACAGCAATTTATGAGCTTGGTTCAGCTGCAGGCATCTGAATTTTCTAAAATTTTCTTTACATTATGACAGTATCTGGGAGCTCAAATCAGTCATTTAGACCTAATTCCACAGAACACTTCTCAACACAGGTAACATTCTATATACAAGAAAAAGAAAAAAGACAAAGCCAAGAGAGGTAATAAACAGCATGACAGGGGTAAGACACCTTAGTTATTCCACTCAGGAAACACCACAGCTTAACAGCACTGCAAAGCATACAAGAGATAAAGCTGGCATAAAGGAGACTGAAGGGTGACCTCATTCCTGTTTATAAATAGGTGAAGTGCATAAACTATGTGAAAGGCAAGTGTCAGGAGGACAGGGCCAGGCTCTGCTCAGTGATGCCCAATGACAGGACAAGGTGCAATGGATGCAAGCTGGAGCATAGGAGGTTCCACATAAGGAATTTTATTTTCACTGTGAGGCTGACAGAACACTGGGACAGGCTGCCCAGGGAGGCTGTGGAGTCTCCTTCCCTGGAGACTTTCAAAATCTGCCTGGATGTGGTCCTGAGTGCCTACTCCAGGTGATCCTGCTCTGGCCAGGGGCATGGACTAAATGATCTTTTCAGGTCCCTTCCAACCCCCCTAACATTCTGTGTGATCCAGCAATTCAGCAATTTCTCCTTGGGAAGTTCTGGTTATGAAGAAAAATACAGGCTATCAGTAGTTTTTTCTAAAGCTCATCATTTGCTCTTGCAAACAGTGCCCACAGGATTTTTGCTGCTACAAAAGCATACATCTCCCAGAACCCCTGCAAAAGAACGGTTTATGCAAGCAGCTGTCCTGTTGTCCACACAGATCCTGCCTCAGGAAATCAGTAGATGGACGACAGGAGCACAGTACCACCCATGCAGCTTAAATACATTCTCCTAGTATTATGACTATAATCATAACTCCCTACAGGTCAGCTCAATTAGCCTTTCTGCACACACCAGACTGCAGTAACTTTAAGATGCTACGTATCAGTTGTGCCGTGGTTTAATGAGGGGACAGATTGCTCTATTGCTCCAAAGGGGGCAAAAGAATAACACTCACACAAATGGACTGGATGGCATTGGAAAGCTTAAGTGGAAAGGCTATTAACAAACTACAATGCTACAGTTACATAGTGGTGAGCATGCATAAAATACAAAGAAATCCATAGCCTTGGCTTATCACACAAGCTCATTAAGCCAATACTTCACACAAAACTCCCTTTATACCAGGCCAACCAATTCAGGCCAAACCCCCAGGTCTCTTTCTTCCCCCCCACTGCTGGGCTGGTTTCAGGTTGGCCAGGTCCAAACCACCCCCCTTTGTTTCTCTCTCCCAAGACCCATCAAGGCCATACCACAGCCCCCATGCCTAGGCCATAACTGTGCAGTAAAAATACCAGAAGATGAGAGGTGCCTCCTACAGGACGTGAGAGGGAAGAAAGAGGAAGAAAATAACTTTGCAGTCAGATTTATAGGGCTGCAGGATTTATGGGAAGAAATACAAAGATTACACCTTCCCAGTACACCTCCTGGACACTCTACCTCCTGGGGGTGCCAACTCTGTGGCCCTCTTGAAGGCACCTAGGCTCAAATGGCCACAAGTCACAAAGAGGCAGAAGCAAAAAATACCGTGGACAAGCAGAAAAAAAGGAGAAGGGAAGGGAGTGGATTAGATCAGTGCAACATTAGGAGAGCTGAAAGATGCATGTTTCATTTTAAATAAATAAATACATTCAACTAGATAATTTGGCACCAGTTCTTCAGAAGAAAGAAAAATCTACAGACAACATTCAAGCCATGTACCTTTATTCAAAACTAAAACTAATTATAAAGAGCATGCTGTGTTTGTTTGGTTTGGTTGTTTGGGTTTTTTTCCCTTCACCAATTAAAGAAGCCATGGGGAGGGAAGAAGAGGTAACAGAAAAAAAAATGTGCACACCTTTCTTTTCTTTTCCTTTTATAAATAATAGAGAATAGTTGAGAATATCTGCACTCCGATATTCACTGCTGGTTTAAGCACACTCTTTCTTTGTAATTTGCTTTACTGCTTCCAGGTCTGGAGGCCCCTAATCCAAGAAAGATCTGGACATGCTGGAACATGTCCAAAGAAGGGCCATGAGGATGAGCAGAGGGCTGGAGCTCCTCTCCTATGGAGACAGAATGAAAGAGCTGGGGATATTCAGTCTGTAGAGGAGAAGGCTCTGAGAAGACCTTATTGTGGCCTTCCAGTATCAGAAGGGGGCCTACAAGAAAGCTGAGGAGGGACTTTTTAGGGTGTCAGGTAGTGACAGAACTAGGGGGAATGGATCCAAGCTAGAGAAGAGAACATTTAGATTAGACATCAGGAAGGAGTTTTTCATGATGAATGTGGTGAGACACTGAAATCTCACTGCATCTACTGACAACACCAAGTCAGGAGGGACTGTTGATTGAGTACTGTGTCCAGTTCTGGGTCCCTCAGTTTAGGAAGGATGTTGACTTGCTGGAACTTGTCCAGAGAAGGGCAACAAAACTGGGGAGGGGTTTGGAGCACAAGCCCTATGGGGACATGCTGAGGGAGCTGGGATTGCATAGCCTGGAGGAGAGGAGGCTCAGAGGACACCTTATTGCTCTCTACAACTACCTGAAGGGAGGTTGTAGCCAGGTGGGGGTTGGTCTCTTCTCCCAGGCAACCAGCACCAGAACAAGAGGACACAGTCTCAAGCTGTGCCAGGGGAGGTTCAGGCTGGATGTTAGGAGGAAATTCTTCCCAGAAAGAGTGATTGCCCATTGGAATGGGCTGCCCATGGAGGTGGTGGAGTCACCATCACTGGAGGTGTTTAAGAAGAGACTGGATGAGGTGCTTGGTGCCATGGTTTAGTTGATTAGATGGTGTTGGATGATAGGTTAGACTCGATGATCTTGAAGGTCTTTTCCAACCTAGTTAATTCTATTCTATTCTATTATTTTCTTTTCTATTCTATTCTATTCTATTCTATTCTATTCTATTAACTTGAGGGTAAGAGGGCTCTACAGAGGGATCTGGATAGATAGGCCAAGGTCAGTTGTATGACGCCAAGTGCTGGCATTTGTTTACTTTGAAGAAAAAAATAAATATACAAACAATTTTTATTTCTTTTTAAACAATGCTTGGTCTTAGGACAATAATTACCTCAATGCAGACCTGTTTGTGGTGAGTCTTATGACAATATATTTGCCTAAATTAGAAGTTGAACAAGTTGTCTGCATGAGAAAGACATCAGACTGATGCAGATATGCCTGTTTTGAAGGGGGTTTGTTTTGTTGGCTTTTTTAAGCTGGAAGCCTGAAAATTGCTTCACCCTCCAACTTAATAAATTACTGAAGAGAAAGAGCAAAACCTCTAAATGTGGTCCAAACAACAGAGTTTGTCAAAATTCTTATTACCACCAACATTCTAATTATTACCAACAGACAGAAGACACTTATTCAAGAATAGACTGATGACCAGAAACGTTCTGTGAGCAGGAGATAACTGAAAGAAGCAAGAGAGATGTGTGACCATGCCAAGGTTTTGGTGAAATGGGATTTGTTCATTAATGAGGGGATTTGGTTGGTCAGCTGAGTTGGTTGGCTTCCTTGTTTAACTCTAAAAGGCTAAGTTCATGTGCCTAATGCTGGGTTTTAAGTTTTACCCAGCCGACACTTGAAGCTTTCTTGGCAGAAACCTTGCAGACTGCTGAGCAGTATGTTACTGAATATTATTTGGATGTGCCCTGACCAGATATATTTCAGTAAGTTAACTGAGGTATTTGCACCTGTATCAGAACAGAGAGAGCACCTCTGGGCAACACCACATAGGCAAAGAAAGAAGAGCAATGACTTCTGAAATACATCCACTAGGAACTAAAACAGCACACAGGAGCTTAACTGTCATATATTACACTGCATGCTGTGAACACTACTTGCTATTACAGCTGTACACTTATTACTAATTATCTCTATTGTGTGAGCACCCAAAAGATCCAATTAGTAACCAGGCCCCATTGAATTAGATTCTATGCAAGTACACAAGATGACATGGTCCTGTATCAGATGGCTCAATCTGAATTCAGGACAAGTGAATAACAGAGCAAGAGCGGAGCAGCATTAAGAGCAGCAACAGAATGGCTCATTCACTTCTGGTAACTATACAGGCAAGCATGGAACTGTGTCTGAGTCACAAACATAATCTCTCCAAACTGCCAATCCAACCACAACAAAACAGCCAGTGTCCGCTGCAACAAAAGTTCTGACAAGCGAGTTAAAGAGAAAAGGGTCATGGTGTCCACACAGATTAATGTCACAAGCAGATAAAATACCTAGTCATAGAAATGTTACCATCTAAAGTTTCATTAGAAGCTATTTCTTACTCACTTCTGGTCCCGAGGCAAGGTCCGTTATTAATTCTAATTGGACATTAGCATTAACAGGCTAATGCAGGAAATAGGATGAGAATTTCATTAGCAAAGAGTTACAGCTCTTGGCATTAGGCAAGCAGATCTCCTTACCACCCTCCCAGAGTATTCATAACTTTAATCTTTAAAATTTAAAAAATGCCAACCACCAAATACCATTTTGGAAAAAAAGATTAAAAATTTTTTCTTCAGAAACCAATTAACATACCCAAACAAAGGCAGCTGTTACAAAAGCTCATTTGCCTCCACATATACTCAGAGTAACAGTCAGGGTTGGAAGGGACCACAAGGATCATCTAGTTCCAACCCCCCTGCCATGGGCAGGGACACCCCACACGAGATCAGGCTGGCCAGAGCCTCATCCAGCCTGGGCTTAAACACCTCCAGGGATGGGGCCTCAACCACCTCCCTGGACAACCCATTCCAGGGCTTCACCACTCTCATGGTGAAGAACTTCCTCTTCACGTCCAGCCTGAATCTCCCCACCTCCAGCTTCATTCCATTCCCCCTAGTCCTATCACTACCTGATAGCCTGAGAAGTCCCTCCCCAGCCTTCTTGCGGGCCCCCTTCAGATACTGGAAGGCCACAATTAGGTCACCTCAGAGCCTTCTCTTCTCCAGACTGAACAGCCCCAACTCCTTCAGTCTGTCCTCATAGGAGAGGTGCTCCAGCCCTCTGCTCATCCTCATGGCCTTTCTCTGGACACCTTCCAGCACATCCATATCCCTCTTGTAATAGGGGTTCCACAGCTGGACGCAGTACTCCATACTGTGTTCATGCAGTCCACATGAGGTGGGCCCAAAAATATATGCTAGAAGAATTAATTTATTAAGCTTTCCTTTTTAGTTTTTAGTTTGTTTATTGATGGTGGTAGATTTTTGTTGGGTTTTTTTAGCTGACTTAAGCTACACTGGAAATGAATAGTTAAAAACTGAGGTTTCTCTTTTGGGTGAATTCAGTATTTTTCAACAGTTAATTTTAAATTACATTTCAGGAAAATATTATCTAAGGCAGAAGAAGGGAAATGACTTGGTCTCCCTCAACTTAGTTATTCAAAGTCAGGAAAAAGAACAGAACTGTGTCTCCCAAGCTCCAAATCCAATACTGCACTCAGCAGAGCATACAGCCTCTATCCTCTTCCCCAGCTTATTAGGATTCACAAAAGCAGCTTTGAAAACACTTCCCAACACACATCCAGCCTAGTCCTTGCCAAAGCACATTTACCCTGAAACTGATCTCCTACAAGTTCACAGGAGTTCTGCCACTGACTTCAACTTTATGATGTGCCTTACCTATGTTTAATTTATTTCCCTCAGATAAAATCCCAGCAACTATCCCAGGAATAAGGTTACATATGTTAATGTTGCACTTCATATTCATTTTAAAAACCTTAAGTGCACTTTCTAAAACATGGCACAGCTTCCTCAAACTTTGAGACTTTATCTTCTGAGTTCAACACGCAACTAATTTGGCGGGGGGGCAGGGGGAGGGAAGTCTTCAAGTAGCAAATGGCTTAGAAATTAATTTTTTTTTTTAGAGGAAGCTTAAAAAAACCCAGGTCCTACAGGAGCTTTCTTTGCCCCACAGTGCTTCTTTAGCCAGGCTATATCAAAGAAAATTATTTATTTCGATGTGGTATCAGCATCGTCGCCTTTCATTTTTCTTTTTCCCTTTTAAAGACGCTTCTGTCTGGTTTAGCACATTAAAGAATGCAAAAGGGAAGAAACTCCATCATCAACTCTAAGCACAAAATACGAGGCAGCTCTCCATTCCCAGAGGAGTTCATTACACAGCCCAGAACTCAGCCTTCTGAAAGCGCTGCCCTCCCACACAGATAAGCATCGCCCAACACAGAACAGCAATTAGCATCCCTAACACCGTCGCTGATGGAGAGGCAACAACAAAATCCTGCAGATCTCATTTTCAGTTTCTCAGTTGCCTTTTCAGGATTGGCAACACTTCAAAGTCGCGAGCGTGTCACCACTCTGCAGACCTAGGACAAGGCTAAGTCACTTTAGCACTTTGGACTCTGTCACTACCTCCTGGCAAGACAGCATCAGCTTCTGGCCTGACACATCAAATGTTGTAGAAAGAGCCAGGAGAATGAAAATTAATGATTGCCCTCTACCCACTGACAGGAGAAGATCATTTATCAGTGTCACTAATCCGCTGCATTTCCATGTCCTGGATTCAACCCAGAGTGTGCTGGACCTGGAGTAACAGTTTAAATTAGACAAGTCTGAAGTTGGCCTGTGGCAGATGGAGCAATACACCGTACAGTCCCAATAAATGGAGAAGGTTTCGCTTGCCGCCTTCTCTTTATAAATACACGAAGGGCACGCGACAGGAGGAAGGAGCCAGGCTCCTCTCAGCGATGTCCCATCACAGGACAAGGGGCAGCGGGTGCAAGCTGCAGCACAGGAGGTTCTACATGAACGTAATGAAAAAGTTTTCCACTGTGAGGATGACACAGCACTGGAACAAGCTGCCCAGGGGTTGTAAAGTCTCCTTCTCTGGAGACACTCAACACCTGCCTGGATGCGCTCCTGCGTCACCTGCTCTAGGTGATCCTGCTCTGTCAAGGGGGTTGGACTGGATGATCCTTCAACGTCCCTTCCAACCCCCAATATTCTGTGATTCTTGCATTATTTGTGGCTGGTTCAAAACATGTCTTCTGAATGGTAAACAGCCTGGATACAGGAACACTAACAGGAATCTATGTGAAGACACATTACCATGTACAGCATGTAAAAAAAAAGACAGGAAAATCACAGTAACAGCTCTGTCACAAACATCATTTTCAAAGCTGTACATGCCTTTGCACTGGCACAATTACACAGCACATCAGCCAGCCACAAACACTGCTGCACATAAGCTGCTTCTACAACCCCAGTTGTGACTTGATAATCCAGATTCTAAATAATATGTTTTTAACCTACACACACTGGCCTTTGGAAGTCAGTCTGCTCAGCATATACCAGCACTTCGCATTTCTCTCACATACTGCTAGGTTAAATTTTTCCATCAACAGCCTCCCAGTATTTTAAATCAAAATAAAAAGTCTCTTCATTTCTGACTGACAGTCATTTCCAATTAACAATCTCCAGCTCCCAATATTTCTTATTCATGACTTTGCATTTTCTACAACTAAATAGTCTTCCACGCTTATTATTCTGTTCCTCAGTGAATTGAGTGGCTTTTCTCCCTCGACTGTCAGAACGTACCTGGTTTCTGATTCAAAATTCTTAATGAGAATATAAAATTAATATTCAGGATCTCCACATGTTGCTGTCTATACATTTTCTTCCAAAGCTATCCACTGTCCTTTTCTATGCGCTGCAGAGCACAGAAAAATACTGAAGAATGATAGAAGCTGGTTTTGCTCCTAATGAAGTACCATAGTTTAGACTAAGTTCAAACTTTAGTTTTTCCTGTTTTATAATCATGGATAAAGATGCCTTTAACTAACAGATGGCAAATTCAAAACCAATGTAAAACTACATTTTTCTATCTGAGGTATTATTAGACTGTGAAACTCTTGCAACAGAGCTGGCAAACCCAAGAATTTAGCAAGGTTAAAAAAGAATCTCCAGCTACAGAGCTTTTCTTGACTGCCTTCCAGGGTTTTAATTAACTTAAGAGTGGTGTAAGGGGTTAGTTTCTTTATTTCTAAAAGGATATTAAACCTTATGGGTTAAATTTGAAGTCATCTTGTTATCATCATTTGCCCAACAACAAAGGGTAAATTAATCTAACAACTACTATTGAAGAGTCCTTACAGCTGCACCAGGGGAAGTTCAGACTTGAGGTGAGGAGAAAAGTTCTTCACAGAGAGAGTTGTTGGCCATTGGAATGGGCTGCCCAGGGAGGTGGTGGAGTCACCATCCCTGGAGGTGTTCAAGAGGGGACTGAACGTGGCACTTGGTGCCATGGTTTAGTAATCATGAGGTCTTGGGTGACAGGTTGGACTTGATGAACTTTGAGGTCTTTTCCAACCTTATTGATTCTGTGATTATGATGCACCTAGTGTAAAACAAAAGAATCATTGCCTAGCTAGAAAAGGTGTCACCCAGTAACAGAAACAGATTCATTTTAAATACTGGGTTCTCTTTGTTTCCCCCACATTGTAATGATGCTAAGTGGTCAAGTATATATTAAAGTACATTTCTATGTTAGAAGGAGGAACACTACTGGAAAGCAACCATACAGCATGACGTTCTGATTGCTTTTTTGAAAGGCTCCACGATTAATGGAACAAATTACATCTCAAGTTTGAACTGTTGAATTCTCTTGCAATTTATTATTATTAGATATTGAGCTTTGAGCTTACTTAAAAGGACATCCCTCCTCCACAAATTTTAGTTTGAAAATATCTTGTGGATTTAGTGGGAAACTAATGCCTGAAGCCTGAAGTTCGGAGACTTGATAGGGTGCTTGGTTGCAGGGTTTAGTTGATTAGGTGGTGTTGGATGATAGGTTGGACATGATGATCTTGAAAGTCTCTTCCAGCCTGGTTTATTCTATTCTATTCTATTCTGAACAGAAAAGAAAAGCAAATTAATTTAATGTAGTGTCAGCTGAAAAGTAGTTACATTTCTTCTTTCCCCAAGCAAGAGAATCAAGATGTCCCTCATGGAGGCCCATAACATAGCAGTCAAGAAAAGAGTATCACAGATTTGAAAAAGAAGGTTCCCTTAACTTTGAACTGCTTTATGACAGAATATATGCTGGGTCAATTCTGTCCAGATCACAGGCACAAGCCACAGAAGAACACAACTGTCATTTGTGCTTGCGAGTTAGACGATCAGCTCCAGGGGAAAGGACTGCCCTAGAAATCTGTACAGTACAATTTCACAAGCTGAATGCCATTCTTCCCTGAATGATCTTAAGCCCTTACACTTCATAGAGGTGCCCATACTCTCCCCAAGAGAACCAGCAGCACAGGACATGATGTTAGAAGTGGTTGGAGAGAAAGAAAAATAACTGAACAAACCAGTAATCACTGATACTTGTCACTTGAACATCAAGTACACACACAGGCATATCATTTTTCTTGATCTAATTAGAACATTTCAGGATTACAGTTGAATACTCTAAGATTAGCATTCATAGCACAAGCTACATAATAAGCATTTTAATGCATTAACTGTTTATAAATAAAGATAAGAGCTTCCTCACAAGACATTCTGTTCAAATATTCAAACAGTTATATATGAATAATCAGTTAAGTGGCACTTTTCAAAGAGCTCAGAAGTATGACCACAAAACTTGGTGAGGTCTCAAAAGGCCTCAGAACTGTGAAGCATCAAGCCTGCTACTTCACAAAATACTACTACTGCTACCTCCTATATGGTATCACATCAGCAGTGCTCCTTAGCCACTTAAGAAAGGGACACAGAAACAACAGCTTCATACTATCACTTCTTTTCAGTTTTGACGCTGTTGCAGGCACATATAAATAAGGAACCACAACCTACAGTAAGAATTCCTTCCTTGGTCAATCAAGTCCATTTGGATTCAGACTGGGGATGGTAAGTTCTGTCACATCTAGTTATTAATTCCTTTATATTGATTCAATGATTTAAAAAGCAGACTTCAGGAGATGAAGCAGCAGCACAGCGATACGGATGTGCCTTAGTAATAGATAAACACATATACACACATGCCAAAGCCATGCCACCCCAAACCACCCACCCCAAACTCAGCATTAAGATAAAAATCAATTTCAGCACAGTCCAACGGCTGTGAAAAGAAACAGATGTGATCTATAATAGGCATTTCCACTTTAAACAATACTGCTTGTCGTGGATTAACTCGAACCTGCTCCTGTTATTCATACCATGCTGCAGTCATGCCAGCTTCAAAAATGAAAGTGAAGCTGAAGCAAAGTATTATGGGGCTTGAAGTTCAGGTTGCAACATGGGAGGCTTCCTGTTCCAGTTGCTGCCTCTGGGTGCCAGGGTTTTTGGGAGTGTTTTTTTTCCCCACTGGGATGGTTGGGGGACAAGGAGGGTTGGGGTAGTAGTTTTCTGGCTTGTTTTTTTGGCTTGTGTGGTGGCTTGTTGTTTCTTCTTGCTGCTGCTTTGCACCGTGCTTCTTCTGCAAACAGGCTACAGTAATTATGCTTTTTGTACCATGTTTATCTGATTTTTGATCAGTAAACTCTACTCTCCTCTCACTTTTTTCCTGCCTCAATCCCAATTATTTTGTGTTACTTTTCCCTCACCTCTGTGCTGGGAAAAGAGCCAGGTTAACCTGCTGGTTCAGTTTGACCATCACATGCCTTGTGGGAACACCTTAGGAGCAACAATGTTTACATCTAATAGTTTCAAGTATTAGTCTAACACCTCAGGACACTGTGTGCTGACTGTGACCAACAGTCTCTCAACCAAGAGAGAGCTCTCCTCATTCATATGTGACATAGTTAAACAGAACCAGTGAATTATCTGGTGATGTCTACGCGCGTGGCTACCAAAATATGGCAGCTCCTTTTCTTCTCTTCCTTCTCAAAGTCAGTCTGTTAGGCAAAGTCTGGGCATGCTCTCATTCCCTGTACAATAGGTTTATAAAAAAGAGAGAGAAAAAGACACCACGCCCTTTGACAACATGTTGACATGGAGAGATGAGGCCATCATGTGCTAAAGCTTATTCACCCTGAGCTGGAAAGTCTCTGCCTTGAGATAGAGCACATGCTAAATATGCTGTTAAGTGCCCTTAATCCTACCTCAATTTACCAAAGTTTTCTTTTTGCACTTTCAAATAAGTGACTTACTCCAAACTCTGTGCTGTTTTGTTGCATGCTACATTGGTAAGGAAAATACAGGTTTTGTTCACATGGCATAGTCCCTTGTGATCCTTCTCTATAACTGCTTTAACTAGTTGTTTCAGAGAACACAAGGTGACCATTTTTTACATTAGTCCTGTAACTCTATCGCTGGAAGAACCTTAGTTTAGGATGAGTCTGGAATCCATGTGGGATTTATTTCATTGACTTTATTCAGTGTCCCTGTGGGGACAGGCTGCAAGAGCTGGGGCTGGAGAAATGAAGGCTCCAGGGGGATCTTACAGCAGCCTTCCAGTACCTGGACATAGAAGTAAGCTTGGAGGTGACTTTTTACAAGGGCTTGTAGTGATAGGACAGGAAGGAATGGCTTTAAACTTGAGGAGTGTAGATTTAGACTGTATATCAGGAAGAAAAGACCTTACAAATGTAGCATGCAACAAAACAGTACAGAGTTTGGAGTAAGTCACTTTAGCCTTTAACTACAGGTTTTATTCCAGGTCTTCTCTTTAAATACCATCCCAGTCTGACAATTCCATGGGAGTAACACCAGAAAATGTCTTGAGTGTCTCCAGGGACAGGGCATCAACCACTTCCCTGGGCAAACTGTTCCAGTATTTTACCACTCTCACAGTAAGTAAAGAACTTCCTCCTTATATCCAACCTAAATCTACCCTGCTCTAGTTTCAAACCATTGCCACTCATCCTATTGCTGCAAGCCCTTCTAAACAGTCTCTTCCCAGTCTTCCTGTAGGTCCCTTTCAGATACTGAAATGTAGCTATAAGGTCTCCCTGGAGCCTTCACTTCTTCAGTCTGAATTGCCCCAATTCAGCCTTCCCTCACAAGAGAGGTATTCCAGCCCTCCGATCATCTTTATGGCCTTCCTCTGGACCTGCTCCAGCAGGCCCATGTCTCTCTTGTGTTGGGGGCCCCACAGCTGGACACAGTACTCCAGGTAACATAAAGGTAAAATAAGAACATCTCTGTAGTTAGCTATGCTGTTACAAACACCTTTTAGACAATTAGCAGCAATTCTCATAGAGCTGCTTTCCACTCTTTATCTGCTTGCAAGCCATCAAATCTGCATGAGTATTTCTCACATGTAACAGTCTTTGGCAAGAACTACCTGTTCTACATTTTTTTTAATAGCTGCTTTACCATAATTGAACAGCCACACTATTATGATCAGATTTATTACTTTTCACTAAATCTGCATGTGTACAGATGGGAAAAAAATAAGAAGGTACTCATGCAAATGCAAGAAAATTAGTTACACCCCTTAATAGCTTGCATTCAGTTCAGGTCACATTTTACCAGTATAAAATCTAGTCCTGTTTGATTGTATTAATTTGAATTATTCCACAGACACTTAAAAGCTTTTTATTATTCTTAGTGGTAACAGCTTTTTTTATTATTTTTTTTTTCCCTTCAAAACTAGTGTCTCATTACTTTTACCAACCCTACTCCTGTCTGAACATTCAGCACCACTCATTAGGAGAAACATCTGCTACAAACAGTATTAATGAGATACATATCAAGGGATGCAGCAGGCCGCTAACCACCTGGGTTAATCACTTTACAGTACAAAATTGATAACACAGAGTCACAGAGTATGCCTTGAACACACTGTTACAATTAGCATATTCAGATGGCAACTACTTTTTCAGGAAACAGAGCACTACCAAATTGAATGCATTTGCATAGCCATCCCTATCTTGTAGCCTCTGTTAACATACAACACACATTTCACCTCAAAGCCAAAAGGCATGATTTTACTAGTGGGAAGACTGCCCTTTGGAGTTTCTGTGCTTTATGGATAGATCAGCATTAAAATTATTTTTAAGACACCAAAGGTTTGACAACTGTTCAAATAAATATCATAGAATCACAGAATCAGTCAGGGTTGGAAGGGACCACAAGGATCATCTAGTTCCAACCCCCCTGCCATGGGCAGGGACGCCCCACACTAGATCAGACTGGCCAGAGCCTCATCCAGCCTGGGCTTAAACACCTCCAGGGATGGGGGCTCAACCACCTCCCTAGACAACCCATTCCAGTGCTTCACCACTCTCATGGTGAAGAACTTCCTCATGTCCAGTCTGATTCTCCCCACCTCCAGCTTCATTCCAGGATTCATATGCAGGATAAAATTCCAGCAAGAAAAAATACAGGGTAAAAGCAGTAAGAATAGCTGTACGCTTAGCTGATATTTTTAAAATAAATAAATACCTCAAAGCTATATAATTTTAGAGGTCTTTTTCCCCAAAACAGAGTTGCAGACAATGTTTACATATACACAAAGAGCTGGCACAACATTTTCCAAACAGAGAAAATGTTAAGTGAGCTTCAAAGCTCTTTTTACTTACAAGTTTGTTTACATCTGAAATGCAAATGTACACATCTTTACACAGAGGCATTTATCAAGAGGAGGGGAGAAGGAGTCATTCACACTGCATGCTCCTTTGGAGCCAAGATCCTCCAGAAGGAAAGATGGAGAAACCAGGAGGTATGCCTTGGTTCCACAAACCAGCTACAAAACAACCAAGACCACAGTGCAAGCACAAACTGTAAATCAGGAGATTAAGCAGGAGGAAGCCAAAGGATTTTGAACTTGGGGCTTGTCACAGATTGGAACTAAAATTTCAGTTGTAAACAGAAGTTCCCAGAGGGTACAGACAGTTCAAGAGGGGTGGGCTCCTCAGAGTTCATATTATAATATTGGTAAGCCCATCTCACTCAACTGGCCTGAAGAAACATCTTGTATTTTGCAGAACCACATGCTCTCTTGCTCGCTGCTCCTGCTTGGGCTTTCGGGCTGTGCTATTCTCCTGACCTTGGGGCTTCTCTATTTTGGCTGCTACAAAGGTACAGGGCAGTGGAGAGGGAACACATGTGGCTGTATAGCTTTCTTGGGGCCCTTTGTCCCTAAGAGAGGATGGGGGGAATGGCCTAGGGGGCGTGTGCTGTTGTTACATTGTACATATATATGAAAATATACTTTGTACCTGTTCATTGTTTGTTGTACTTTTGTATTTAGGCTCTTTTGTAAATACAATTACATTTTTACTTCCAAATTCTGTGTGGTGAATTTGATCTCTGGGGCAGATTCCAGAAACGTTAGTGGGGGGGAGAAGCAGAATCCAATCCAATACATAACAGGGCTCCAAGCTAATGGAATAAGATGAGTTTTTATCCAAATCAGGTTCAAAACCCACACATTTACAGAAGCATGTAAGGTATTACTCCACTAAATTTCCCCAAGAATATTTTATAGAATCCATGTCAAACAACTAAATCAATTTGTTTAGTCAATACAAGATGGTAATGTTCTTTCATTTAGGGAAATTGTTGCTTTGTCACAACAACAAAAAAATGGGTAGAAAAATATAGCAATACTAAGAAAGCAAGAAAGTACACACTGTTCTACCACAAACAGAAAACAGCCAACAGAACAAAAACACGACAACAAAAACACCAGCAACTCGGCTCTTAAACCAGAAGTATGAAAGTTCAGCTCCAGCTGAAATCTAGGAATGGCAAAAGCCTTTGCAGACATGGAAAGTCCTCAGTGAAGTTAAACTCTACATGTCAGTCAAAACACTCTACAAATGAAGGCTTCAGCCATGAAACCTCTAGAGAAAACTACTGCTGCTGGAAGGCATTTAAGGATGGTGAAATTTAACAAGTCTGTGTAAGCTGAGCAAGTAACTCAGATGAGTTATTTAACCAAGGTTAAGATTTGTTTTACTTAAGTATAATATAACGTTATTAGTTAAGCATCTACACTAGTAAAAGAATCTAGGACCATTCTATTATCCTATGATTAAATCAAATCAGGTTGATGTAACAGCTGTGAGAGAAAGAATGAAGCAAAACAAAAAATTATGCAAGCCAAGTAACACCGCGATTGAGAGGTGGAGACAAAGCTTGATGCAAGCAAAGTGTCTACTTTATTGTACAAAGTCTTTCCTTTCTATAGGCTAACATAACCAAAAGCAACTCGGGATTGGTAATGAGATGTGTCCGTGCCACAGGTACAGATTCGTGATTGGCTGCTGAGAAAATGCCAGGGAGCACATATCCCTCGGCAAGGCTGACAGCTGTTAGACAAAAGACAAACGATCATCTCTTATCTAAGTTCAGAGAGAAGACAAAAGACTCTAATGCAATGTTTGCCAGCTCTAATTCTCAGGTCGTTGTGTGGCTTCCCTGAGTCACAATGGTCGTTGGTAATTAGCTAAATACTTTTTTCTCTCTGCACAGCTGCAGTTTGGTCCCAAGGTTTGTGGCCTACAAGAGCTAAAACATTTCCTTCTATCAGCTGAGCATTGCTTGAGGTTCTACTCCCTAAATTCATTCCATCATTTCCCCCTTTCTGTTGCACGACAAGAACCTTCTTAAGAGAACGATCAAGCAAGCGTTGTAAGCATTGCAATATACAAGGTAACAGAAGTAACAAAAAGAGTAAAGCAACAAAAGCATAAATGATTGTTTTAAGAAAGCCACATAATCACGTAAGAAAGAGATGATGGGACTGGCCCGTTATCCAAAGGCTATCCCATGAGGCAAGTAGAAAAAGGATTATCAGGAGAGGCAGTAGCCAGACATAAAGCAAAACACAGCAAACCTAATCTTCAGCACCATCTTTTACAATCTGCTCTAAAGGTATGTTACATCTTTACTTTTCTAAGATGGTCAAAAATCATAAATTGTTTAATGCTAGCAAGGTTCTCCTTGATCCATGAAGATAGATCTGGCCAGACTCCATCTCCATAAATAAAGAAAATACTTGCAGGCAAACAGCAAAAGTGAAAAGGCTCCTTTGCTGGTTCAGAGATGGCATTCTGAATATTCATGGTTCTGCCCAATATAAAATTGAACATAACAATAATGCATTTTTACTCATCCTAATAATACTGATCTGTTGATGCTTGGTTTTTGCTAAGGAAAGGTACTGAGTCCTAGTGATACTCACTTTGGCCTAATGTTGTTTGTTCTTCTTACAAATTTCTCCTAGCTAAAACTTCCAGAATTCTTATGTCTTCTATAAATTTTGTTAAATCACATTTAAAATCACATATAAAATGAAAATTTGAGAATACAACATGCTTCAACCATTCTTTCTTGCAACAAAGTAATATTGTAACATGCAAACCCTAGACTGCTGCATCTTAGCCACTCTTGACAGAATAGCTTCAGAGATATTTGATGACAAGTAAGCAGGAGATCCATAAACTGATCTCCACTAGCTGATGTCTTAATATTAAATTCAGGAAGGTCGTGCCTGTCAACTCAAGCATTCAGAATAATTAATGAAAATCTATTTCATTATCTGTGGAGTCTGGATCATTGGAGAACAAAATAATCAGAAGCATGTCCAAGGTAAAAAGCTGTCGTAGTCATTTTTCATTGCTGATTAGGGCTAGCTATCATGGACAGAGTCTGAATGTCCAAATAATAGGTCAGGTTTTCATCTTTAATCTGTTTATCACAATGAAATTCAGCTGAAAGAATGTTAACACTGGATCTTGGCAGCACCATTTTCTCCTCTGAGTACACCTATCAGCCTGAGCATCTCCATAATCAACTGCAATTTACTGTTTTGAGAATATTTAAAATAACTATGTAGTTCCTTCAGTTTTATTCTTCATCCATTCTGTATTGTCACCACTCTAGAACTCCAAAGCCACAGGAAAGAATGTCCATAATACTGAAGATGCCCACCAAAAAATTACACGTGTGCTTTAATTTCTTTCTCAAAAGGCAGTATTCCAAGTGCCCTAATTATTCTAGTATGCAGAACAATATAAGTGCATCCTGTACATTTGAGTAAGAAAATGAGACTATTCCACAAGACTTCCATTTTCCAAATGAGTAACAAACCAAAAAAAAAAAAAAAAAAACAATGGGGGAAAGCAGCTTAGAATCCTATGGAATGCACTAATTATAGTTTTACAGCATCTCAGTACTTACTCCAAGACACACCGATCTGTAATAGCTAATGACCTACAGTTCTGAACAGATTATTCTCCCGTGGCAATACACAGTAGAGTCACTACACATGAAGTATTCCTTTCCCTTGATATCAAATTGCCTTCTACAGAGCAATTATTTTAGAAACATTATTATCTGTTATTACTACTTCTTGAAGCAACAGCTTTCAATTACAAGAAAACATTTCCATAACCTGTCTTTAGTACATACCAAAATACCAGTGTAAACCAATCTCTAAAACAAAGGCTTCCTGAAGGACTAAGCTGCACAGGACATTAATACTTTGTATACATATTTTCATAGTTTGACGAGTCAAGTCCATGAGCAGAATATCTGGCTTGTGAATTAAAAGCATAATAAATGCAAAGACTCCCACCTGGCTCTTTGCATGGTCAGTTTAAGTTGGCTGAGTGTATTTGTTCAGGCTCAGCAGTTCATGAAGGCACTGTACTGCTCTGAGGATAAGCCTGGATCTCCCAACACCATGTTTCTGTAACCCTGCACCCTATGAGCACCTGCATCACATTACCCAAGTGTTGGTGTGCAGCCAACCAACGTCCATTAACCAAATATTCCCACCCATTTCTTAATGCCTGGATGCCACACTGAGTGCAAAGTCATGCTGGATTTATTTTTACACCACGCTTTGCCTAAGCTAACAAACCTTTCAAGCACAAACTCCAAAGAGGAGAAAAACCGAAAGGTTTTTTTTTTCCATTGGCTGAATAATGCTGAATCCTGACTGACTCCAAGTGGACCCACTTGGTAATTTTCATAAGACACCCAATTCCCCATATTCTCCAGGCTTTCAATGATTTAGGACACTCCATTCTATTACTAAAGATAACAAAACTAATAAATTAAAGAATGCAGGAAAAGCTTTCCAAGACAGCTTACACTGTTTGTTTCTTTAGTAGAAAAACTTCACTTTGCTGCCTCAGCACATGGAAGAAAGAATGCTTTCCACTGCACTGCTAAAACAAAACTTCTTTTGTCTATATCTATACCTAAGACCAAAGTTTAACCTTACCAGTCTGAAAACAAAAATTCTCACCTCCTGGTTTTTAAACACAATCGATGCCTTACAACTTTCAAACATGTTAACACTGATCCCTTTTGCTAGACTAAGGCACTGTGCACAAATGAGAATTAATAGTCCTCCTCTTACTCTGTATATTCATTGTAATTGCACTTCCAATCAAGTTAAAGCAGGTATAAAAATCTATTCATCTGCTCTAAGTGAATAAAAATTAGTCACTCCACTTAGCAAAGACTCCAATTGCTTAAATACTACTATATGTGAAGAACATCTTTTAGAAATAAAAGTCAAGCTACTGAAATTAATGTCACACAATTCAGATTCTTCCTGTTACTCAGACACCAGTGACTATGATGTATGAAATTACATTGTGCACATTATTACCTTAAGATACTGCCCACAGCAAAGAGCATGATATGAATGCTTTTGAGTAGCATGAGTTAAAAACAGTTCCACTAATAGCTGGGATTCTTGATTTTAGTTTTGAAGTCAGAAGTACTGATGAAAAACAAAAGGCTAGAGTATGGATCCCCACTGATGATGATCTGAAAATCTCAAGCAAACACTTGTCATCACATAAATGTTCCAATCTGTTAAAAATATTTTGTCTCATTAATTCCTTTGGAATTTTACTCAAGGGAGATTTATAAGAAGAACCACTATACCTCTTTGCAAGTGTATAATGAAATGAGGCAGTTAACATCTGAGGTTGTATTTCAACATGAATAGCGAGTACTTTCTATACCCCACCCAAGGTGCTGGGCACAGGGGCAAGAGAGACCCTGCATGACATGGCTTCTCCATACATGACAAAGAAATTGAGAGGATACCAAATGATACCAGATGCAATGTTCAGACAACTGAGTTTCATGCAGTTGAGACTGGCCTATAACCAGTTACAAACAGAGAAAAGAAATGTTTTCCTATTCTGTATTTCATGATGTGTGGCATTTCTCCTACTTTGAAATGCTAGCATGAGAACACTGGAGAAATTAAATACAAGGATACATTTTATTATGGGCTTAGGACTGGGTGTCCTACAATAGAGATAAAAAGTCCTCCAGGGACTAGGTAGACTAGGGGAGGTACAGGAGTTTTGTTATCCTCTCCAATCATCTTACATCTCCCTATATAAAGGGAGTTCACAGCAAATTCTCCCTCCTATCTCCCTTCGCATTCAGGCCTGGTTAAGGCCTGAGGACCCAAGCTGGGGGGCAGCACTGAGGCCCAGTAAGCCTCACCTGATGGTAAGCAGTTTAGCCTGCTCTTGGGCCTGCTGAGGCTGAGTGGGGGAGGCAGGTTTTGGAAGGCTTTGGCCTGGAAGGCCCAGGTGGAGAACTGGGCCTAATTTGTGTATATATTCCTTTTCCCTGGATACGTGCTGTAGTTCTGTATATATTTGTAAACAGCATTCATATTTAACCTCCAATTCTGTGTGTTTTTATTTTACTCCCTTTGGGGTAAAATACCTTTCTGTCATTTTGTCCTGAGCAGCTCATGGCTCAAAAATGAGTACACAATTCAAACCAGAAATAAAGACATTAAAAAAGTTCAATGCATCAATCCAGTCAGGCTGTATCCTGTTACAAATAACCTCTACAATGAATGTAAAAGAACTGGTGAGGGAAGGCAGAACTCTTGATTCTTTGGCTGACCACAACTAGAAGTTTGAACAAAGGCTCACAGTATGAACTGAAAAACACTAGCCAGCTTCTGAAGGATCAACTAGAAGTTTTAATTTAGCTTTTACAAACAAATTCCTTAGCTTAACAAACCTTAGTGGTAAGACTTGGCTGACAGACAGGAAAGGGTTACGGAGAAGAATAGAAGTACATATATTTAACAGTCAGTCTGCAGAACAGTTCCTAAAAAGAAACTCAGCCACAAACTCCAGCATGTGTTGTTGGGTACTAATACAGCAAATAAATTTATCTCTGGAGTCAGTTTTGTTGCTAGAACATACTTGGTCCTTTGTGCAAGTGAATTTGCTTTCCTGAGTAAATACAAATCACCTACCCAATTTGCTGTGTGTTTGTGTTTTGCAGGTAAAATGAACTCACCGAGTGCCATCTGCTTTCCAGCTAACTTTGTATGGCTTCTGCTCCAAAAATTTTATATTTTGTTTGTCCATGGAAACAGGCTGTGCTCCAGGGAATCCAGAGCTGAAAAGAAAAAAAAAAGTTTATTAATGTTCTGCAAGTAAATAGTCACACAAGGCAATGAGTTCTTCGTATGTTAAACTGATGTCACACCTTGCTGCAAGGTTAACTTTGAGTTTGTAAGAGGAAAGAAATGTGTGCCTGATAAGAGCATTTGTTCATGACAAAATAGGAAACTTTGTTGAACTTTGAAGTTTTAACTTTCCAAATTACAAGCACTAGAAGAACTTATAAGCACTAGCAAGGTAGGAAACACTGTGAGCAACTCCTTAGATCATCAGCTTTAGAAGTAGGAGTTCAGTATCTGAGATACTAAAGCCCATGTTCTCATTAACACTGGACACAATCCAAGCCAGGTATAAAAATGAGCATTATAGCTCAATAAGAAAGTGTACCAGTAGCTGTATAAATAAGTCTGCTGCTTGAGCAAGCACCATATTTTACACAAATAGCTGGACTAGACTATGTCTGGAATTTGCAAAGCAACAATTCGCTTGAAAATGTTTTGTTACGTCAGTGGAAAAACAGTTTTAGGGTCTCGGTTCTTAATATAAATAGCTGGTCATTCCATCTCATGTTATAATACAAGATGCTCATCTGTTTCACTGCTGTGTGTTTTTGAGGTCTGCTTTTTTTTTTTTTTGGTCAAAGAATCCATCCAAAAATAGTCATCCTTTTTTTTATTTTTACAAAGAGCTGTTTCCCTCTGCAAAACTAAACCCACGACCTTTATTTCTAGACAGTATAAATAAAGTTCTACATGCTCTCATACCCTTCCCATCCACAGAACTGCTGACATTTTTGCTGTATTCCTCCTAGCTTTGGTTGTGTTGTCACCTGGGTCACGCATTTAACTGTTATTCCTTCCAAGAAAACAGCACCCTAAAGAAAAAATAAAGAGGAGTAGTAATAATAATAATCATCATCATTATTATTATAATTAACAATAATAAACTTCCAGAAAGCAGATCAGAACATGTCCATACAAGATGGAACATGTTTTAACAACCTGATCCTCACAAGCAATACTAGTTTAAACATTCCTTGAAAATTTATCCCCAAATACCAAGACAGATCAACTGAGCTTTGCCAGTAAAGTCACTAGTGAGACATAGTAGGAAACCAGGAACTGAAAGGAGTTATTTATGGAAGGGGAAATAAGATAATATCTAAAATCATTTTAAGAGGAAGCAAATTATTTTTTTCTTTAAAAAGACAGCATACAACTATCAAGCATTTAATAGTAAATTGGTCACATAAAAATTTTGCAGTGATCAAATTAATCATCCTCAGTATTAGAAAGTGTGATATAATAATTAGGTAGTGCAAGACACCTATTTGTGGATGACAGTCTAAACTTAACACAGTATTGTAAGCCTGGAGCAAATCACTGTCTGGCAGAAGGCTTTGTGACACCACTTTAAGTGTGTCAAAATGATGGCCTCAAAATAGGTAAACTGAGGACAAAATTGGCCTATGAAACATTAAAGACCTCATTTTAATATATAAGTAGTGCTACCACACCAACAATTCTATGTTTTCCTGGATTCATTGAAAGTAAGAGCTGCTCACCGACAGTAGAGATGTAACATGAGAGATAAATGTTAAATAGCTTGATTATTATTTAACTACTAGGAAACATTTTTAGACACGAGAGTTTTGGTGTTTTGTTTTGGTGGATTTTTTTACAGTATCTCAGCAGATGAAGTCATTAAGTCTCACTTCACTCTCTATCCAAATCTTTGAGACACATGTTTTCAATTAAATATGTTAATTATACCAGACCAATGTGGTATAATGAACACAATAAGTTCAATTACATGGATTTCACCTTGCCGTGTGTTAAGGCTTGCAGGGGGGTGGAGGTAACCTGACTCCTCAGGTGGACGGAGAAACTTGACCCAGGCAGGTGGGAAACAACCCCCCTGGGGGAGAGGACCCCAGGTCATGCACTCTATATAAGGGGGAGTCACTCTGTCTCCCTTTTGCTTTCCCCCCTCTGCTTCTGCGCTGCTGACCACGGGGTCTGGCCGGCCTGCCACCTCATGTGGGGCCTGTATCCAAAGGGAATCCATTGCCATCCAGAGAATCCACTGCCATCCAGTCTGTTCTGTATATATACCTGCATGTATTCCTTTCCATGAATACCTCTGTACCTTCCTCTTCCCTAAATACCTTTGTTGTTGTTAAAATTGCCTATTTTTAACTTACAAGTCAGTGCATACCTTTTCTTTTGCTGTCTCCCCCTTTTTCTTCTGCCTAACTTTTTTCCCCAAGGGGGAACAGGAGAGGGAGGCAACTAAATTCTGTTCCATTGTGTTTTGGGAAACTCAAATGGCTACACACCTCCACCTGGGTGATGTACCATGTTATGTGTCTCAAAACTTACACCGTAGGGAAAACGATGGAAAGAACAAATCTACTTCTGCAGCAGCAAACTTTAAAGGGTTCTCAGCCGACCTAGGAGAAACTTCTTAACAAAAGAGGAAAACAGCTGGTTTTCTAACAAAAGGTTTGTGTAAAATATATACTTGCATTATTTCATTCATGGTCTAAACCAGGTTACTGAAGTGAAGGTGCTGTCCTGAATGCCAGAGGAAAGCCTAAGCAGAGATGAGTAAAAAATATCGAAAACAAAATTCTAAAACACCTTCTATATTACAGAAAAAGTTGGATGCCAAGGGCAAGATTTATGTGGGCACCAGCAGGTGCAACAGCACAGAGATGACTGGGTGAGGGAGGCAGGCAGCTACACAGCTGTTGGCTGAATTCAAGTAAGCAGTTGCAAGCACCAGGAAAATGAAGGAAGATGGTTGCGCTGCCTCGCTTCTCAGACTAGCAGCAGAGTGTGACTGCTAATGTTAAAGCAAAAGGTACACAACAGGAAAGATTTTCCAGAAAGGGAAAAAAAAACTAAATCATAAACTTGGCATAGCAATACCAGAACAAGGTAAGCCACTTCTGCACCTGTGCATGGCTAACCCAGCACTCCAGCTCTCATGAGGATGCTGCTTTGGATATGGTGCCAAAACTGAGCCAGAACCATGTACATTCTGTGCCACTGTTCACAACCCCTATGGAAACGAGACACAGGAGAACAAGGTGCAGAGATGCCAGAACACTCAGCTCAGCAGGAGCACCTCAGGTCCTCAGCACTGCTACTAAGCCAAGAGTTCTAAGCTCTAACTAATGCAAGGTAACCACATGTATTTAGTATGTATGCACAGTGTGTACATCATCTTACACTCATCAAGCTCTTGCCACTTGCTACCACATCCCTCCACTCACCACTTCAGTTGAAGAAGTGGCAATGTGCATCATCCTATGTTGTTTCAGATTCTAAACAACCACATGGTGGAGTGAGTGGAAACAGCCCCAAACACACACATCCCTGACCCTACTGGCTACCACCAGGACTGAGAGATAGCCATCTTCAGCTACTTAAGCTTGATCAAGTGCCAATATGCTCAGAGACTGCCTTCCAGGGGAAGACATATTCCAACACATGTCAAAAAGGCCAGAGAGGTAGACTGTTCAGCTTAGAATTAATACCTAGAGATACAGGACCAAAACACATGAACTGCCTCTAAGCCTGTCCAAGCAAAAAGATACAACAAAGTTGTGCTGTTACTCTTCAAGAAGAGCATTCAATTGATCTTTTGGTTTCAGTGATGAAACAGGCTTAAAATATTTGGAAGAAGCAGGAAATACCATATCTTTGGATGCTGGCATTTGTCTTGTCTTTTTTTGCTTGTCTTGTTTTCACAGAGAAAGTCAGAAACCATGGGGTAAATAGTACTTTTATAAACAAAAGAGCAACCTGCTTCCAAACAGGGTCCAGAGGAGTTAGTGTTTCACTAACAAAGAGGAAGAATATATTGAGGAGAATCTGAGGTCTGGTTTAAGACAATTAATTTATTTCCCCCAAACTTCCTATTGGCATATTCTTTGTTATTTGTTCTTTTGTGACATCTGTGAATTTAGTAACAGAGATACAGACTGAGATGGTAGCTTAAGAATTCAGTGTTGTCCTTAGTTTTACGAATGGGCTGGAAAAAAAACCAATTGTGCAGTTTAGTACAAAAAGAGTTCTACTCTTAGTAAGGAATAAGCAATTATACAAACACACCTTGGTAGCTAATTGGAGAAAAAGATACAGAAGCAATGAGAGACCAAAAGCTGAACTAGTATTATTCTGTCTTGTAAAAGGCAATACTGTTAAGATATTAGCCTGGTCCATGTCCCAGTGGAGGGCAGTGACAAGCGGAGTCCCTCAGGGATCAGTCCTGGGACCAGGCTTGTTCAACATCTTTGTGGGTGCCATGGACAGTGGCATCGAGTGCACCCTCAGCAAGTTTGCTGATGACACCAAGCTGTGTGGTACAGCAGACACACTGGAGGGAAGGGATCCATCCAGAGGGACCTTGACAGGCTGGAGAGGTGGGCACAAGCCAACCTCACGAGGTTCAACAAGACCAAGGGCAGGGTCCTGCATCTGGGTCAAGACAATCCCAGGCATAAATACAGGCTGGGCAGTGACTCACTGGGGAGCAGCCCAGAGGAGAGAGACTTGGGGGTGCTGGTGGACGAGAAGCTCAACATGAGCTCTCAGTGTGCACTTGCAGCCCAGAAAGCCAATCAGAGCCTGGGCTGCATCAAGAGAAGTGTGGCCAGCAGGGCAAGGGAGGGGATTCTCCCCCTCTACTCAGCTCTGCTGAGACCCCACCTGGAGTACTGCATCCACTTCTGGAGCCCCTATTACGAAAGGGATATGGACGTGCTGGAAGGTGTCCAGAGAAGGGCCACGAGGATGATCAGAGGGCTGAAGCATCTCTCCTAGGAGGACAGACTGAGAGAGTTGGGGCTGTTCAGTCTGGAGAAGAGAAGGCTCAGAGGTGACCTCATTGTAGCCTTCCAGAATCTGAAGGGGGCCTACAAGAAGGCTGGGGAGGGACTTCTCAGGCTATCAGGTAGTGATAGGACTAGGGGGAATGGAATGAAGCTGGAGGTAGGGAGATTCAGGCAGGACGCAAGGAGGAGGTTTTTCACCATGAGAGTGGTGAAGCCCTGGAATGGGTTGTCCAGGGAGGTGGTTGGGGCCCCGTCCCTGGAGGTGTTTAAGCCCAGGCTGGATGAGGCTCTGGCCAGCCTGATCTAGTATGGGGTGTCCCTGCCCATGGCAGGGGGATTGGAACTAGATGATCCTTGCAGTCCCTTCCAACCCTGACTGATACTATGATACTATTCTATTACCAGTATTAGCCTTAAAACATAGGACAGCCCCAGCTAAAGGCTTGTGTTTGATTAGAGGCAACACGGTCTCACAGAAACGTGAGTCAACGTGACAGAGTACAAAGAATTAAAAGAATGATCAGGAGTGTAAAACTCATGTACTATGGGGGAAAAGTGAACAAATTGGTATTCAATGTGGAGAAAGAGAAACTACAAGCAAATGACACCCTTATTCAAGCACAAAGCTTATTTTCCAATTCTGCAGCATATCCATGGGCAGAAGAGCAAGTACAGGACTTCAATGTCGGAAGAAAAGAGGGTTGGGCAGAAAAATAAAAAGAAGTTGCTAATATTTCGAATCAATGTACTTTGACAGTTAAATAACAGATATTACTTATTGCTAATTATGTCAGCCATGACACTCAGTGGTTTCCCTCTCTCTCTCAGATGACCACAAGACACCTGCGCTCAAAACAATTTTGAGAATCATTAAACAGCTCCCGTCTCTTCCAGAGTGTTGGAGATGTAACTATTTTAGAAGCACTGCATACTAGCCCTGCAACATTTGTGAAATATGCAGCTCACAGATGGCATTCTTCAATAAACAGCAGATCTGACTGACCCATGAAAAGTTTGAAGTTCCTGGCTCAGAGTTAGAACTTTTTGTCCTACTTGAAAAATCAAGCAATTTTTCCTGAAGAGAGACTCCAAGTGTTCATTAATAATGTTGCTTTGATGCCACAACCATTAGGGCATACACTGGCAAAGTCAAAATGTGTTTGGAGTTCACGAGACTACAGCAAACAGATTTGCCGCTACCTGTCAACCACAACTGGGTGATGACAAAGTAAACTGTAAGGGAAGTGTAAGGGGTTTACACTCTTAACAGTTCCCATAGTGCAGAAAAGAAAGGCTGGCATCAAAATCATGGACATTTTAGTGAAAAAGCTGCACTAAAGTTTCACACATCCAAGATGGAATTTCTGAAGCGGACAACACACTAACTTCCCTTTGTGAGCTAGTTCAACAGTTGCTTCATTATCCTAGCGAGATGCCACAAGGTTTTTCCTCCTCTACCACTAAAGTTTTCTCCTGTCACCACAAAGACCTGGGTCAAAAATTAAAACATTCAGAAAACCACTATCACCACAGCCACCTGCAGTCTGACACTGCCTGCCCCACAAATGTTTTAGAGAAACAGTCAAATTAAAAGGCTGAAAACATCTGCAGTGGAAAATCAAGACAGTGCTGAAAATCTCGTCCTTCAGACAGTCAAATGAGAAAATCTCAGCAAGAGGTATTTACCTGAGATATTTACAAGGAATCACAAAGAGATTGTATCCATCTCTACCGAGTTAAGAAGCAGTCCAATCTGCCAGCCAAGAACCATGGCAAAGAATTCGCCCCGTTCCTTGTCTTCGTGTCAAAGAATGTTCCTCCAGAGCTGCAAAACTGAATTATACGAATATGCATATTAACTAGATGATCCTCTCTTTCATAAAGTCTCTAGCTCATCATTAGCTTCTAGTTATCAATATGCTTATTCGTATAATTGAGCTTCCAGCTTTCAAAAGAAAAAAAAACAACTCCGGTGTCAGAGAGCAAAAAGCCTGGGAAGCCAATGCCACAGTTCCTGCTAGGATCATAGAATCAATAAGGTTGGAAAAGACCTCAAAGATCATCAAGTCCAACCTGTCACCCAAGACCTCATGATTACTAGACCATGGCACCAAGTGCCACATCCAGTCCCCTCTTGAACACCTCCAGGGACAGTGACTCCACCACCTCCCTGGGCAGCACATTCCAATGCCTAGCAACTCTCTCTGTGAAGAACGTTCTCCTCACCTCCAGTCTAAACTTCCCCTTGCACAGCTTGAGACAGTTAGACCAGCTTTGTTTTACACGTCCTGAGAAGAGGCTGTCATCAGACCTCATCATCATGCATTTGCTAATGAATCAATAGGCAAATTAAAACACCAGCTCAAATATTCTATATTTATATGTACCTCTCAAAATTTTACCAGAAGGCTAAGAAAGGTAACTGGCCATATCCCTGAATATATATTTTACTACAGATTTTTTACAGTGAGGGCAACTTTTTTTATTCCAGCCATTTCAAAGTTCACCTTGCTTCTTTGGCCTACATTTTAATTCAGGCCAATTTCTTCCATACTCCATTTGTAAACCATGCTGGGCAGCTGCAGTAACAACGAAATGTAGTTTTTGCAACGTATTTGATATGAGGATTTCCAAATGCTTACAAACAAACACCTCACCACACAAGTAAAATAACTCAGCATTATGCAGAAAGAACTGAATCTATTTTTGCACTCAGCAGAAGTTCTCCCCTATTTTATCTGCAAATAAAAAGAATGAGTCAGGAATTTGGAGAGAACTGAACCCTTAGTCTACAGATGATGCAAGTATATTCTTTGCACTTAAGTCTTAGTTCTGTACTATGGTAACTACAGTAACTTCCTTAATCAGAATTATGCACATGTGTGTCAAAATAATCACAGCAAGTGACCAGCCCATAATCTCTGTCAAAATACAGTTGAAGCAGCTTTGAACAAAACAAAATTTCAAAGCTGCCTTGGGGGTTTTAAGGTGTGACACATAAGGTGTGACCCCACCACATAAGGTCATACTGCTTTTTGCCTATCCAATTCTCAACCCTCCATGATTTCCAAGACTATGAATATTCACCAAAATCAGGTTGTTCTTTTAATTGAGTGCTTAATTTCATCCACAGAGCTACAAAAGAAAAAGTGAAAACTGTTTACTAACACCTTCTCTTACCATTTGATCTCTAAACACGGAGTGAATAATTTAAAAGCATTTTACTATTTCAGCTCAACAGAAACATGTTTATTTTGGAAACATTTTAAGTCATTTTGACAAGTGGAATAGTTGAGGTGTTGAATGCTGAAGGTCAAGTTTCATATAGGAAACAAAAGAAGGCTTACAAATGAATCTACCAGGTTTTCCTAGTTAGAGACAGTCTACAAGCCCTCATTTGCAAGAGCACTGACACTTGTATAGCATGGATTAGGCAGTAACTGAAGACTATAGGTTTATGAAATTAAGTTTAGCAATCAGAATAATAAGTTCATAATCAAAAAGTACCAGTTTTAGGCGTTCTTTTCTCCTCTTGCCAAAAGAAGAGCTTGATGATCCAGGTTCTGATTCCTGGCCTCCTGTTTTACCATTGTCGTCATCTTCCTCTTCATCGTCCTCAAAGCACCATTCTGGTAGCTCAGGTGGCGATGGTGCGTCATCTTCATCTCCATAACGACGAAATAACTCCTTCAAATAGTCACCTTTATAAATTCCTGGTGGTCTAGCCTGAGCAAAAGTAGCCACAGCAGCCTCAATACTGTCAAATAAAAATTGCAAATTACTCTGGATAGAACAGAACAGAACAGAATAGACCAGGTTGAAAGAGACCTTTGCGATCATTGTGTCCAACCCATCATCCAACACCACCTAATCAACTAAACCATGCAACCAAGCACCCTATCAAGTCTCCTTCTAAACACCTCCAGTGATGGTGACTCCAACACCTCCCCAGGCAGCCCATTCCAATGGGCAATCACTCTCTCTGTGTAGAATTTCTTCCTAACCTCCAGCCTAAACCTCCCCTGGTGCAGCTTGAGACTGTGTCCTCTTGTTCTGGTGCTGGTTGCCTGGGAGAAGAAACCAACCCCCGCCTGTCCACCACCTCAATGCTTAGTTTATGTATTTCAGTCATGCTACACCTTCCCAATTCTCATTGGGAATGAGAATTAAAACAAATTTCAAACTGGTCATCCCAAACCCATTCATTTTATTTGCAACATCATGCTTAGATCAGCCTGGCAGCAATTGCTGTTGCACGAGTTTGCACAATTACGTTGGCATTGCATGTAGGTTCTCAGAAGTAACTGCAGCCTGCACTGCACCATCTCCTTAGCGCAGCTAACGGTGCTCTGCTGGTCACCTAGGTAAAACTTTTATTATTGCTACAGAAAAGAAATGGGTAGCACACAGGTAAGTAATTAAGGACATAATGAAGACATAAAAGACCAAATAAAAAGATGAATAAACTTAAGGAAGAAAAATGCAGGTGCTGGAATTCATATGTGGTTACATTTTTCCCCTCTAAGAATTATCTTTCCTTTCATTAGAGGTTTTGCCATCACACTGGGAACAACCATCCTAATCTTTTGAAATTACTCCTTCCAGAAGTGTCTCCTAAAAAACTGTAATTCAGAAGTCTTCTTAGTATGCAGCTCACACTTAAGGGCTTCACTTTATTAAAGACTGGACCACAAAAAAATTAGAAACCAAAACTAACAGTCATGCACCTTCACTAACCAACTGGAAAGCACTCCAAAGCAAACAGTAAGCACAGCACAAAGGTTTCATTGTTGCTAATTTCACAGATCTTATGAAAATGTTTAACAGAAAGTACTGGACATAATTCTGCCTTCAATTCATGATGGCTGCACGGAGCAGTAATGCTCTGTAGATAAACATTTAGAAATCTTGCTAAATAAAAGAGAGGATAAGTCACAAAAGGTACCTGCCCCTGTTAGGCTTCTTAACAAGCACATAGCTTACACCTGGAACAAAAGCACACATTACATGCTGTGATAAGAATTTTTTTCAGATAAGAAACTTGCCTGCTGCTGGAAGAAGGAAAATATAGAGCTAAAATGGAGAGAGGAATTTAAATACAAAAGCCCCCCCACAAACACCTTTTTTTTCTCCTGGCTGATCTATACAGTAGGGGAAGCAGCCTGAGAAATTTATGAGGCAAATTCCCAGAACAGACAGAAACATTTCCTAAGAAGCAGTAATTTTGGTTGTCTCTTCATATGTGAAAAAGCCAAACCATTTCCAGAGTCAGACTATCAGATGGCTGGTCATCAGCAGCGACAGTCTAAGAATCCAAGTCACTCAAAAGGAGCTTTCTTCCCCATTCCAAAGCTCCACATTTCTTCCTCACAAGAGTTTTTATTTTGGTATCTTTCTTAAATTGTTTTGCATATTCTGTAATCAACATCATGGAAAGGTCAAAAGGGCTGGGGCCTGAAAGACGCTCAGATTTGTCTGATGATACCAGAACTCTACACTGTGCTGGAATAGATGACAATGAAAGACAAAAGAGGCAGCACAGATTTCAAGCACACAAACCTAACTGAAATGAAATGTAGTTTGCAAGTTCTAGAAATGTAGCAGTCTTTAGGAAAAATGAGTTGGGAAAAAAAGAATCCAGCAAGGTTTCTGATCACTAGCTGGAGAACTTACAGTCTGGATGACTGTATAAAATACATCTCAGTATTCACAATACATCAGCAGCACTCCTGCATCATAAGCTTAAGGAAGGAATACGGATAGGGTTTTCCATCAAGAAGATCTTATTTCCTCATCAGCGAATGACAGTGCCTCGTTTAAAGAATGATACAGCAAACAGGATTTATCCTACTACAATGCTTAGCATTAACCACCACCTGGCCAAAATTCATTCTTTTGCTGTGGACATTTTTTCCTACCAGGCAATATCTGGGTGTTATGTTAAAAAGAATCTGACAAAGATGAATAAACTTGATACAATTACCTGGCTGAAGCATGAAATACAAGGCATGGCTGTTAAGACTTCTGCCACAGAGGTTTAAAAATAAAGAAACACTGCATAAAAGCAGATTCAAGTGGTTTCTCTTTGGAGCAAAGTATCAATTCAGAGTCTAATTATTGTATGCAGCTTTTAAATTGTTAGAATAAAAGCAGAGAATGTGGCTAGTTCATAGGAACAACTAGAATCATACCATAAAGATAGTTGTATCTGAATATACTTCCTATGCTCAGCTAAAACTCTACCAAAATTCAGATAGTCACTGCTAATGGTGTTCTGTCATCACCATTCCAATGTCAAGAGAATGATTAGGGGACTTAAGCATCACCCCTATGAAGAGTGAATAAGAGACCTGGGGCTGTTTAGTCTTGGAAGACTGAGAGGGGATCTCATCAATGCCTATAAATACCTGAGGGGTGGGTGTCAAGTGGAGGGGGCCAATCTCATTTCCCATGGTGGACAGTAATGACACAGAACAATGGATACAAACTTAGACATAGAACATTTCACCTCAACATGAGGAGAAACTTCTTTACAGTGAGGGTGATGGAGCACTGGAACAGGCTGCCCAGAGAGGCTGCAGAGTCTCCTCTGGAGACTTTCAAAACCTGCCTGGATGGATTCCTGTGCAGACTACCCTAGGTGATCCTGCTTTCAGCAGGGGGGCTGGACTTGATGATCTCTGGAGGTCCCTTCCAATCTCTAACATTCTGTGATTTTGTGATTCTGTGGATGTCTTTATTTCTAGTTCATTAACAGATAACAATGATGCAATTCTTTGCAAACAGTTTGCATACACACATGCACCAAAAAACTTTATCTCCAGTCATAAGAAAATGCTGCAACAGGAGCAGTATTTTATTCACTTAAAGAACAAGAACTATCATCAGAATAGTTCAAAGGTTTGTTAAGAAACACACCTTGCACGGGATCACATCACACAGGTGTTTTCCACCCTAATACTATTTGAGTATGATCATGACTCTATGAAAATTCCTACATCATAAGTCACATTTTTAAATCACACATCCCCCCCCAGATGAGTCTGTAGATAAACATGCTGTTGAATTTAGTGAAACAGCAAGCTGTAAACAGGGTCTCGGGCTGACCCTTCGGAAGCAAGAATGTCTCTCTGCTGTTGTTCAAGCTAACTTCTCTTTAAACTCAAACCAATAAACTTAAAAATAATAAACTAAACTAAAAGGTCATATGCAAGTCCACATGAAAAAGATGAAGAAGTAAGAGAAATAACATTTAGAGCATGTCTGAACTCTAAGTTCTCACTCAAAGTGTGGGACATCACAGGGAAAAGACACAATATAACATATACACTCCTGCAGTCCTACACGTGGCTGGTACAGCTGACTTTTGACCTGCTGCACCTGGAAAGCTTGAATGAAACAGGCTAAGCTATCATGCAGTTACATAAATACTGTTAACACAGGCTGTTTGCTCAAGATTAGAGTAAGCAGTTTTCAGATAACAAACAGTGAATACATGAAGATTGCTGTCAGGACAACGAGTGAAAGATACTGACGATGCCTTTGGTCACCCCCCACAAACCCCTAGGAATTAACATTCAAAGTACCTCCAGTCCAATTTCTCAACCAAAAAGGCACAGATCAGAAATCCAGTTCTGTTGAAACCATGAGTGCAATGGACACCTAGACAAGGAAGGAAAGGGCATAATCATTTGCAGGTAGTTTTAATAAACATTTTAGCTTCCAAAGTATGTTTTTGGATCCTTCCACCTTCATTAAAGGGTTATCTCCCTTTCCATCAAGGCACATAAGCCTAAAAAGCAATTTATTTCATTATTTCTGCAAATGGCTAGCAACAAGAAGATAGGATACTTCAGTTTATCCCAACTCAAGAGAACTAACTTAATGCAACTGAAATATGGTTAATACAGATAAGATTCAATGAATTTTCTTATGACTGCTTAACAGCTTATCAGAAGACAATCAGTTCAGTAATTGTGCTTTTAGTGGATTCAATAAGCATTACATTCATTTCACACCACCAGGTAGAAAAGTCATATCCAGACTACCCTACCTCAAACTTGAAAGCATGGTCAATAGATAACAATTCTATTTTGAATTTGCTATTAACATGCTAGGACCAGGCTTACTGACTTTGAAACCAAACATAACCAACCAACCAAACATAAAACCCCCACAAAAAATCAAACTATACAACAGTACAATCTCTTGAATCACCTATCTTTTCAATGTAATAAAAAAAAAATAAAATTAAGTCTTCAGCTGTTATTTTACTGAACTGGAAAAAGAGGAGAAGAGTCAAGGCATTGGAACTTTCTTTTTCTCTCAAGGCAATAGCACCATCTAGTGATAAACAAACCAGACTGAAAGTGTGTGCTATTAAAAATGTCATGAAGAATTCTGGCAAGCTGTTGCCTCTTCCTCATATTGCATTTAAAGTTATAAATACCAAAGTTTCCACTAATAGCAAACCCAATTATTCTTAATATTAACATATTTTTTCAGTTGTGACTATAAAGCAAGTCACTTTCCTTGATTCCCTCATTTCTCTACCATTGTTAATACTAAGTTAAGCAATCATTCACTTGATGCTTATTCAGACAGAATGCTAATACCTATCTGGTTTACTAAATGCTACCATACATTTCAAGTGTTCTTTTTTAGCTTTTTTAATGTATTGTATTGTATTGTATAACTGAAGATACAAAGATATCTGCAAGAGTAAACTGATAAAAACCAGAAACTTTATGTAGGTCAACAGAAATGTGTCAGCTGTATCGGGGTTGGGCTTTCACACAGAATCAGAATGTCAAGGGCTGGAAGGGACCTTGAAAGGTCATCTAGTCCACCCCCCTGCCAGAGCCAGGCTTACCTATACCAGATCACACAGGAATGCATCCAGGTGGGTTTTGAGTATCTCTAGAGAGGGACACTCCACAACCCCCCTGGGCAGCCAGTTCCAGTGTTGTGTCACCATCACAGGGAAAACTTTTTCCTCGTGTTTACATGAAACTTCCTATGCCTCAACATCCACCCATTGCCCCTTGTTCTGGCAGGCTTTGTGCCTGCCCCATCAAGCTTCTTACTAAAGCAAGGCAAAATTACTAAACATTTCTTTGGATTCATCCATTCTAACCATTTAATAATATTAAAAGCTGTTGTGACTTGCATCAAATTAGATTATTGAATTTGTTTCCAGTAATGATCTCTGGAGCTCAGGGGGGCTGGGAGATTCTTTTGTGATTGTCTGTTTGTATGCATTTTGTTTCCTTGAGGCTGGCAGGCATACTCCAGTCCTTCAATTTGCAAAAATAACATTTCCATCCTGTACTGTTCTAACTGAATAGAAAATTTTGTTCACTTTTCATTCACACTTGTGTCTCTTTTCTTATCTCATCGTGACACTGGAAATGAAATTGCACACAGTCGCTATCGCTCAGTCCTGCAGCTGTTACTGCTACCAAAAAGGTTAAGTCAATAATTTTGTCCACATGACAAAGATAAGAAGCATCTCAGCAATGAGAGAAATGGCTTGGGAAGGAAAGATCACACAGGGTGTAGCACTACCCCTGCTGCAGCCTGCTTTGCTTCTGATAAAAACACCCTCCACGACAGTCCCTCTGATCTTCTGTTAGAGGAAACAAGTCTTCAGAACCAGAAACAACTTTGCAGTTGGAAGGAAACTTTTTCATGGAAGGGAAATGTAAAATCCCAACATTTCTCTTTTACTACAAAAAAAAAAGTCTAAGCCACATGTTATTTAAAAGCTCAGCCAATATATATTTTCTTCTTCCTGACTCTTTCTTATTGGCTTTGTTTCCCATGGAGGAAAAAAGAAGTCTAAATAACAGAAGGACATTTCAAAATGCATAGAAGTCAAAAAGTTAGTGGCTCAACATTAAAAGTAGCCTTTAAAAAGCTGAAGTACCAGTTAAATGGGACTGTCATTTGTAGGATATCACTATGCTATCCAAGCTCCATAAAAATTGCTGACCACGGTAATATTTCAAGTTACAACACAATACACCAGGTTGGAAGAGACCTTCAAGATCATCGCGTCCAACCTATCAACCAATCCAACCCACCTCAATACAATACAATACAATACAATACATACAATACAACCCACCTAAACAACTAAAAAACTAAACCATGGCACCAAGCACCCCATCAAGCCTCTTCTTGAACACCTCCAATGAAGGTGACTCAACCACCTCCACGGGCAGCCGATTCCAGTGGGCAATCACTCTCTCAGTATAGAACTTCTTCCTAAGATCCAGTCTAAACCTGCCCTGGCGCAGCCTGAGACTGTGTCCTCTTGTTCTGAAATACTGCTGGGGGACCAAACGGAGGAACTGTGAAAGGAGAGTGAATGGGGTCAGTCAGTCATGAATAATATTTCAAGTTCTGAAATAGTGTTGACTGATCCCACTCATTCTCCTTCAGCAGTCTCTCATTTGTCTGATCACATACTTGCATTACAGTTTAGAGAAGAAAACAGTTCTCAAACTGAAATTGCAATCTGTGTGAAACAAAACCCATGAAAGTACCTAAAAGAAAATTATGTGAAGAAGTGTGTGCCCCAATTAAAATTCTTAAGCACTTAAAAACACAAAAGGATTCTCAGTGGTATCCTGCAACAGGACAAGAAGCAAGGGGTACTAACTGAAATACAATTAAGTTTCATTTAAGCAAAAGAAAAAGCCTGTGATTATAAGGGTGAGCAAACATTGGAAGAGGAGAAAGTTCTTCACAGAGAGAGTTGTTAGCCCATTGGAATAGGCTGCCCAGGGAGGTGGTGGAGTCACCATCCCTGGAGGTGTTCAAGAGGGGACTGGACGTGGCACTTGGTGCCATGGTTTAGTAGTCATGAGGTCTTGGGTGACAGGTTGGACTTGATGATCTTTGAGGTCTTTTCCAACCTTATTGAGTCTATGATTATAAGATGTTGTGGAGTATCCAAGCTTGGAGATGGTCAAAATGCAAATGGGCATGAGCCAGAGCAAGCTGCTTTAGCTGAGCCTGCTCTAAGGAAGAGCAACTGACTAGCTGATTCCCAAAGGACCCTCCCAACAACCTCAGCTATTGTACAGCTTTATACAAGCTGATGTATGAACACACCAACTTAGTTTACCAAGCTCTTGCCAATGACAAACCACAAAAACAACTGTTCCACGCACTGATGAGTCACAAAGACACTAGGATTCAGGAAGGCTGCAGAATTATCAAAGGGATTTGAAGACAACATCGATTTTGACTCTGAAAACTCAGCTGCAAAGTAATCTCTTGTCTCTGACAGTTTGCAGATATGAGTTGAACATTAAAAATGCTTAACAAAACCAGGAAACTGAATGGTTTTAACTAAAACCAGAAGCCACCCAAGCTGAACTGAAAACTTAACTTGCTCTGAGTAAAAAAAAAAAAAAAACAAAACACCAAACCCCAAACTTTCCTTAAGAACATTCAGAAGAACACCACCAAAGGAAAAAACAACTTATACTATCTACTACCAGTTTCCAGCAACTAATCAGTTGCTTTGTGAGATTTGCTAAAGAATCTCTAACCATTCAGTTAGAAAACATGACTTCAGGCAAGTCTGACCATCAAATGCCAAAACACCACCTAGGCAATACATAACCTCCATTTGTAACAGCAGAAATTACACAACCCCAAGGGAAGTATCACCTATCTGTAGGTAATTCTTAAGCCTGTAGATTTTCCCATACTGATTCAATAGCTGTAATCATTTGATGGGTGCAGAAATGCACTGGTTGATACTTAAAAAAAAAAAATAAATGACCATAATAGTTTCTGGAGCAAAAGCAATCAAATGCATATACACATAAACACTGCATGGAGGAAATTGCTTAGATTTTCAAGGCACTGCAGTTATGAGTAAATATGAAATGAATTAACAGTAAAAACTAATGATGGATAGAAGATAGAATATAGAATAAACCAGGTTGGAAGAGACCTTCAAGATCATCGTGTCCAACCTATCTTCCAACACCACCTAATCAACTAAACCATGCAACCAAGCACCCCATCAAGTCTCTTCCTGAACACCTCCAGTGATGGGGACTCCACCACCTCCCTGGGCAGCCCACTCCAATGGGCAATCACTCTCTCTGTGTAGAATTTCTTCCTAACATCCAGCTTAAACCTCCCCTGGTGCAGCCTGAGACTGTGTCCTCTTGTTCTGGTGCTGGTTGCCTGGGAGAAGAGACCAACCTCTGCCTGGCTACAACCTCCCTTCAGGGAGTTGTAGACAGCAATAAGGTCACCCCTCAGTCTCCTTTTCTCCAGGCTAAGCAACCCCAGCTCCCTCAGCCTCTCCTCATAGGGCTTGTGTTCCAAGCCCCTCACCAACTTCGTTGCCCTTCTCTGGACACATTCCATCAACACAATATCCTTCCTAAACTGAGGGGCCCAGAAATGGACATAGGACTCAAGGTGCGGCCTAACCAGTGCAGTGTACAGGGGCACAATGACCTCCCTGCTCCTGCTGGCCACACTGTTCCTGATGCAGGCCAGGATGCCATTGGCCTTCTTGGCCGCCTGAGCACACTGCAGGCTCATGTTCAGCCTACCATCAACCAGTACCCCCAGGTCCCTCTCTGCCTGGCCACTCTCCAGCCACTCTGACCCCAGCCTGTAGCACTGCATGGGGCTGTTGTGGCCAATGTGCAGAACCTGGCACTTGGATGGATATGATGGAGATAAGAAGACATACCTATAAGCTCTGAGGGATTCTTATCACTGAAGTGTTCACAAACACGGATAAATGTTTCTGTATTCTCAGGTGTAGGACACTCGCCATGCCTGGAAAATGTAGGAACACAGAGATTAGGAGACAGCTAAGGGAAAGGGAAGAGAAAAAAAACATTAAAATCACAAAGATTAATTACTTGATCTTTCAAATTCAGAGCTAAATATTAGAAAAAAATGCAGACAACTTACCCTTTACACTGGAGCTTTATATATTTAATCCCTTCCTTCTCTATATCATTCCTATCATAGAATCTAGTGGTGTTTGTCAAGTCTACCAGTAAACCCATTTTAACCTAAAACAACAACAAAGGAAAAAAAAAACAAAGTAAACTTCATTCAAATATCAGTGCATAAACACTATACATGGCTAATAATGTCCAAAATAAAGACAATGAAAGGCTAAAGCTGCAAGCTCTAAACTATTACATTGTATTTATTCCTAAAAATCTTCATTTCACCACCATCACAGTCAGCTGTGCTCCTTTATGAAGGCTGATACCTGACTTAGCACTGGCCATCAATTCGAGAAACTTCAGTTCATTCCCATTAATGTTTCTAAATAAGAAAGATCTGATAACAGCAGGAAAGCACCTGGTAAGAATTATTTTACCATGTTAAAAGACAAATAAGGGTAGAATGCTTTAAGCAGAACAATATTCAACACCGGCATATGGAAGTTACCATAAGAAAAATTAACGACAGAGACTTTTACATAAAGTAAACCCTCAAAAAATAACTCATCTTAATTTACCCTGCCATGAGAGTGCAAAACAGGTGAATGCATTTTCAAGTTTGAAATGGACATTTCCTTAAATTCTCAGGAACATTTTATTCAAAACCTAAAATGTGCAACAACTTGAAATCCTCAAAGATGCTGTCAGTAATTAAGGCAGCAGCATCAACCACTCCAATGCTAGGATGTACACAAATTCAGGCTGCTTTGCCCACTCTAACCTAATGTGCCCCCTTGTACATGAACTTTCTTTCTTAGTGCTTCGTTTTTATAGCTGCTGAATAGGTCTTTTCAAGCATCCCTGGGGAAGTGACTGTGTGTTTAAAAAGCAAGATGGAAAGCAGAAATCCCACTGGGTGGCATCCAACACACAAAGAACATCAGAAAGTGCCTTCTACTCATCCTTGGTACACACAACATTTCCATTAACCTTAAACCTCCCAGTATTACTGGGTAAAAACAGCTCACTGACACCTCTGAAAGTGCTCCTGGCTTCCTGCCTTTTAAGTACAAGTAATCACTTTAGGTCACAGTATCACTAAGGTTGGAAGAGACCTTGAAGATCATCAAGTCCAACCTGACGCGAAATGCTGAATGTCATGCTTCCAAGTAGAACCCTTATCCTGAAACTAGATGTCTATTAAAGGTGTTTGAAAAGTGGTATTTTAGCAAAATCCACGTTCCACAGCTTTGTTACATGGACAGCACACTTACAAAATACATTAACACTGTTACACACGTGAGAAGGTAGGGCACTGCCCTCTTCAATGGATTTAAAACTCTAGCACTTGCTTATAAACAGGATTTTGAGCAGGTTTTATTTCCCTTAAGGTCAACAGACTGGCAATAATTGCAACAATTTAGCAGTGCAGTGGGAAGGCTTACAAATTAAAATATTGCTTCCAGACAACTCAGAAAAGATAAATTCCGATTGTAACTGGAATACAGCTCAGAAACAGCTGCCTCGCATCCCTCTGGTGTTCAGTAGATCACAAACCCTAGCTTGTAATTATCTATGCAGGTATTCAAAGTTCTTATATTATTATAATCATCATCATTATTATTATTATTATTTCCTAATGCTTTCATTTATCAGATATTACAAAGCATCACAATAGTATGTCAGCAGCAGTAAACATTTGCAGTGTAATATCCAAATCAGTTCTTTAGTTCTAATTTCCTCCTTGTTTACTTTGACTTTGAGGATTTCATTCAGAATTACCTATTTACTTCTACTACTGTGCTTTAGAGAAATCCAAGCTACCTCAGAAGGGGTCCACCTGAGAGCAATGTTATGTCACCTGAAAATTCAGATATTAGCAGCTTCATTGACACTAAAGATCCAGGCTGAGAGCAATTAATTTTGTATTAGGTAAGAAAAATGGCAATTAATTTGTTGATTACTTTCTTCTCACTCCACACTCAACAGCATTCCACAAATGTCTCAACACTACTTGATTCATAAGCAAGAGCACACAAAACTTCCAGGTGGTACATACTGTAGAATTTCTGTGACAGTCTGTGTACACACTGTAGGTCCATACCACTGTGACACTGACATAAACCAGTTTAAAATAACTGTTCAGAGGAGAATGACACATTACCATATCAGTACTCATAGTTGACTGTACAGGACAGTGTGCTAGGATAGAAAAATTAATCTGAAATGAGACAGTTCTATGAAAACTATTTAGGTATTTTTCTACCATTCTACACAAGCAGTTGCTCCAAGGAGGGAATCAGGAGTATCTTCCAGTAACATGCCATGCACTCCAAAAAAAGCATAAAAGCTTCCCTTTGTGTTCTGCACCCTATCAATAGCATGGCTTGAGCTGGGAAAAAGGTTGATGTGAGAATAAGATTTATTTTCACCAGAGAGGTCTAGACCATTGTGATGTGTTGAAATTCCCACCCACCCCCAACATTAACTTTTAAAGGCATAGCCTAAAACTGCTACAACCATGAAGCCACATAAATGGTCCCTTTAACTACCCTCCTCCCCAGGTTACCCATAGCTCAGCATGACCATCTATTCTTTTCTTTACAGTATGGGGTTAGGTGTAAGCTTCCAAGATGTCCTCAGCTATGGGAAAAAAAAAAAAAGTTATTTCCAATGTAAGATTAAGATATAAAGAAAGCATCAGTTTAAAGTAAGTGGGTTTGCATTCAGTTTCAGTCTAGTAGGAAATAGACACTCCAAAATTAATCCTGAAAAAAAAAAAGCTGTATCAACTGGCAATCTAGAAAAGGGGGAAAAGAATTGTGAGGAAAACAGCCTTTAATAAAAGCAGGAAGAAGACAGATTTGTACAATGCCAAGCTGGAAGGGATCTCAAGATGATTGAAAGGTAACACTTGAATATATCAAATCCTTGAAGGAGAGATGCAAGAACTGCAAGTGATCTACAGAACATAGTTTCTCATTCTGCCATCCAAAAGTAGAAGAGCCACAATTACATCTTAGTTTTGTAAATTCAAAGCCAATTCCCAACCCCAGAGTCCTCAAATGCCAGCAGCTTCAGGTGCTCCCACCAGAAGCCTCCAAACTTCCCTAAACTCCTGCTACAATAAAGAACTATCACTGAGAAGATGAGTGAAAGCACAAAAATTAATTTCATGGCCAAACTTTGCAGCTCAGAGTGCTCACATGCTTTTCCCTCAGCTTTCAGAAATTGATCTTTGAACAGACTCATGTTATTTGTTTTCTGACTGACAGGTAGAAGCCAGGAGAACACTGTAACATACTTCAGATCTAAAGTGACAGCAAGCATTTCGAGATGCTGCAATTTAATTCAAACAGAAGAATGAAATAAAGCTAAGTGTTAGAGAGAAAATTAGGAACTACAGGACTCTAGGATTTCTGGACTGCTATTCCTTTGCAATTATTACAGATCATTTAAATCATATACAGGTAAAGAACTTGTGAAGTGTCATTGTTCCCCACAGCTTTCATGGAACAGTAAACTAAACAGACATCCAGTAACTTAGCCAAGCTAAATTCATGGGATTCTCTCAATTCATGGGATTAGTTGCACATAACTCACTGTATTTTCATGGGGTTCTCTCAATTCATGGCATTAGCTGCACATTGGAATGGGCTGCCCATGGAGGTGGTGGAGTCACCATCACTGGAGGTGTTTAGGAAGAGACTGGATGGGGTGCTTGGTGCCATGGTTTAGTTGCTTAGATAGTGTTGGATGATAGGTTGGACTTGATGATCTCAAAGGTCTTTTCCAACCTGGTTAATTCTATTCTCTTCTATAATTACAGAGTGCAAGGTGTTATGGTTTGAGGCTGGATGCCTTTAAGAACCATATACAAGTCTTCTGGGAAGACCTGAGAGGTCCAGGGGTGGACCAGAAAGTGTAATCTTTTGTTATTTCATTCCCTGAATGTCTGTCTCCCCTTTATAAGGGAACAGCATAAGCTGCCCCTTTCCCTTCTTCTCCCTCACTGTCTCCCTTCCTGGTGAGCTTCCTTGTCTTCTCTATGCATGGGAGCAGGGCCAGAAGCAGCCTGGCTGGGGCCCGGAGCTGGCAAGTTAAATGTAAGCTGTGTCACTTGTGTGGGGGGAGAGGCATCATGGGGGGGCAGCATTTGAGGCCCAGGACTTTGGCCTGGTTTGGAGGAAGGTGGTCAGAAGCTTTGGCCTAAGGAGGTTTCTTTGGAAAACCATGGCTACTATGGATTTTGTGTCTTTTATATGCTTTGTACTGTAGTATGTAGTTATGAATAGCATTTCCATTTAAACTTCTCAATTCCATCCAATCCTTTGGGGAGTGTTTCCTTAAACTCCTTTGAGAAGGATTAAAGAGCACTGTCTCACTCCTTAAACCCAAGACACAAGGCAACAGAAAAAGACACTGAATTTTTTTGTTTTAAGGGGAGATGGGGAATTATGTAACAAAAAAGCTTACAGTTATGTTCCAAAAAAGCCATGAAAAAGAACCAAAACCTAACCACTGGTACCCACAGGAACTAAAATAGTTCAGTCACTGCACCCACCAGGTTTATACCATGCTTGTGTGGACCAGCCACAATTCTCACCTACAGAAGAGACCTTTATCTTTTTAGAATTAACCAGGTTGGAAAAGACCTTTCAGATCATCAAGTCCAACCTATCATCCAACACTATCTAAGCAACTAAACCATGGCACCAAGCACCCCATCCAGTCTCTTCCTAAACACCTCCAGTAATGGTGACTCCACCACCTCCCTGGGCAGACCATGCCAATGGCAAACCACTCTTTCCATGAAGAACTTCTTCCTAACCTCCAGCCTAAACCTCCCCTGGTGCAGCTTGAGACTGTGTCCTCTTGTTCTGGTGCTGATTGCCTGGGAGAAGAGACCAACCCCCACCTGGCTACAACCTCCCACATGCATGTTCATCGCAGAGGGGCTTTGAAGCCATGGTTTAGTTAGTCATGAGGTGTTGGGTAATAGGTTGGACTTGATGATCTCTGAGGTCTTTTCCAACCTTGTTGATTCTATGATTCTATCTCTACTCTGAAAACATCACAGCAGTCATCACAACTATCCTCTCAGTCATGCTCTTGTAAATTTGCTCCTAGAAAGTTCTTGCTAGCTGATTTTTGAAAGACTACAAATAGTCATTCACTGGAAATAATTAAAAAAAAAAAAAAAAAGCTTTCCCAGCCAGCATGTAACATGATTCACATCTTCTGGTCCACCACATCCATTGAATAAAACAGAACTGGAAGACAAAATAATTTCAGATTGTTGAGCAACTTGTCACTTAAATTTATGTCTTACGAGGACTGTTGCAACACCACAATGCAGGCGCCACACTGAAGCAACTGAAACCAGCTACTTCTCTTGCTCCTAACTGTGAAAGATGACTGGATGGCAGGGGAAAAAAATCTTCAAATCTACATCTTCTGCACACACTAACCCCAAGATCTTCATACCAGCTCCACTCTGCTGATACTTATTTTGGCCAGGCTCTCCATGCCCTCCTACAGTTATAAAAGCCTCCCTCCTCAATTTCTCACATTCCAGCTATTTCCAGCTATTAATGCCTGTGCTCTTCTGCTGCTCTGCAATTAAATGGGTTTAGCTAGGTTCCCCTTGTATGACCCCAGAAGTTTCTCATTAGATGTTGGAACTTGAAGACCTCCTCGCCAGGAGGCAGAGTGCATACTACAATACAGGCAACAGGCTCTTGTGGCCATGAAGGCAAATGGCATCCTATTAGAAGGGGTGTGGCTAGTAGGTCCAGAGAGGTTCTTTGGTAAGGCAACATGCAGAATATTGTGTCCAGTTCTGGGCTCCTCATTTCAAGAAGGAGAGGGAACTGCTTGAAAGAGTCCAACACAAAGCCACAAAGATGATTAAGGGAGTGAAACATCTCCCTTCTGAAAAAAAAGCTGAGGGAGCTGGGGCTCTTTAGCTTGTAGGAGACTGAGGGGTGACTTCATGTTTATCAATATGTGAAGAGCAAGTATCAGGATGGAGTCAGACCCTTCTCAGTGCTATGTCCAAGGATAGGACAAGAGGCAATGGGTGCAAGCTAGGGCAAAGGAAGTTCACAAGAACATAAGGAAAAACTTTTTCACTGTGAGGGTGATGAAACACTGGAAATAGGCTGCCCAGAGAGTTTGTGGAGTCTCCTTCTCTGGAGACATTCAACATCTGCCTGGATGTGTTCCTGTGTGACCTGCTCTAGGTGATCCTGCTCTAGCAGGGCAGTTGGACTGGATGATCTTTTGAGATCCCTTCCAACCCCTAACACATTCTGTGATTCTGTGATGCTGGCAATCAGAACAGGAAAAAAAGGGTTGCTACCCGTTACCAAATCTGTTTCTAACACTTAGATTTTCAGCAAACAGCTCCACGATAAAAAGGAGTTGCACTGGAAGCTTCTTAGAGAAAGTTCCTCCCAAACAGACATTGTCTTAAATGCTGAACTTGGTACCTTTAAAAAAAATATCTGTGGTGGTAGTAGCACTGGAAATTTTTTTGCTGAAGTCTCTTATTTGGGAGATAAAATATACAGGCCTAAATAATGACCAGGTTTCAGAAGCAATTCATTATGTAAACTGTTAGCAGTAAAACAAACAGCAGTAAAAATATGAGAACCATGCACAGTGAGTTACTTTTGCCTTGGTAAAATCCACTTTTCCAGGTCTCCTCAAATGCAGATGCATCTCATTCCCAGACTGTGGGTAAACTGCTCTTCTACAAACACAACATTCTAGTCACCCACAGCATCTCTCAGCAAATAAAAAAGTTGTATGACTTCAAACAGAAAACAGTCAGAAACTATACCGAGGTTCAAGACAATGTTCTAGATTTGATGAGAACAGGGAGGTTGGAAGAAGATTTATGATTTGCTCGTGAACAAAAATTGCCAAAAGAAAATTCAGGATCCTCATACTAGGAATTGTATTATCAGGTTCTAAGAACCTGATGTTACTCAAGACATTACACAACAGTAGCACTGCAACAGAATCACAGAATTGTTTTGGTTGGAAAAGACCTCTAAGATCATTGAGTCCAACCATCAACCCAACATCACCATGGCCTTTAAACCATGTCCCAAAGTGCCACAGCCACAGGTTTCTTGGGATGGTGACTCCACCACCTCCCTGGGCAGCACATTCCAATGGCAAATTCCTCTTTCTGGGAAGAACTTTCTCCTCACCTCCAGCCTAAACTTCCCCTGGCACAGCTTGAGAGTGAACTGACTGATGTGCCTAGTGGAAAGACTCTGAAGGTTGACCATGATTTCTTTTTTGGTGACAAATCACTAACAAGCAAGCAGTTGGAAATGCTGCATCAAACAGTTGGAAATTCTGCATCAGTCTCCAAAGGTCTCTAGACCTTAAAAATACATGCAGCACTTTTTACTACTTTAAACTATGAGTAAGACTGGTTTGGGAAAATTTCTAGATAAACTCTGAAATTTTCCCAAACCAGTCTTACTCATAGTTTAAAGAGGAACTCAAGCTTAATTTAGGAGCAGAGATCCATGACCTCAAACAAGTAAAAAAAAGCTACCGGTTCAAGCTCCTGAGAACAAGCACATGTGCTTCACTGATAGTACTGGAGGGAAGGGATGCCATCCAGAGGGACCTTGACAGGCTGGAGAGGTGGGCACAAGCCAACCTCACGAGGTTCAACAAGACCAAGGGCAGGGTCCTGCATCAGGATCGAGGCAATCCCAGGCACAAATACAGGCTGGGCAGGGACTGGATGGAGAGCAGCCCTGAGGAGAGAGACTTGAGGGTGCTGGTGGATGAGAAGTTCAACATGAGCTCTCAGGGTGCACTTGCAGCCCGGAAAGCCAATCAGATCCTGGGCTGCATCAAGAGAAGTGTGGCCAGCAGGTCAAGGGAGGTGATTCTCCCCCTCTACTCAGCTCTGGTGAGACCCCACCTGGAGTACTGTGTCCAGTTCTGGAGCCCCTATTACAAGAGGTATATGGACATGCTGGAAGGTATCCAGAGAAAGGCCATGAGGATAATCAGAGGGCTGGAGCACCTCTCCTAGGAGGACAGACTGAGAGAGTTGGGGCTGTTCAGTCTGGAGAAGAGAAGGGTCCAAGGTGACCTCATTGTGGCCTTCCAGTATCTGAAGGGGGCCTACAAGAAGGCTGGGGAGGGTCTTCCCAGGATATCAGGTAGGGATAGGACTAGGGGGAATGGAATGAAGCTAGAGGTGGGGAGATTCAGGCTTGATGTGAGGAAGAAGTTCTTCACCATGAGAGTGGTGAAGCCCTGGAATGGGTTATCCAGGGAGGTGGTTGAGGCCCCGTCCCTGGAAGTGTTTAAGCCCAGGCTGGATGAGGCTCTGACCAGCCTGATCTAGTGTGGGGTGTCCCTGCCCATGGCAGGGGGGTTGGAACTAGATGATCCTTGTGGTCCCGTCCAACCCTGACTGATTCTATGATACTATGATACTTTCTTATCATGTTAGTCCACAGGTACTCCCATCACTGCTACACTGAGTAGATCACCATCTACTCCATGCCTCAGACAAAATAAAGATTCATAAAATCAAGATTCTCATATTATAGTGACCTGATTCTTCTGATGTTTCAGTTCTGATATTGTTAAATCTTGAATTCATTTAACTTAGCCAAAAGCACCAAAAAAACAAGGGGGAAAAAAAAAGAAAAAACCCACAGAAAATATGTCACTAGCATGATTCATTTTATAAAATGCAGTCAAAAGAAATGCTGATGACTTTCTACATAACAATTTGATAAAGGGATTAAAGTAATTAGGTTGCAGGTCCTTCCCTCTCTGGAAGGTTGAAAATCGTGTTTCCCACATCTCCAGATGTACTGGACTGGGCACACTTCACAGGCCTACATGAAAGGCTGGAAAGGTCCTTTTCCCCACCTTTACTGGTGAAATTGTACCACAGTGCAGAACAACATGCAAGCAGAAGTAGACAGACAGAAATGGGCAGAACGGAGATGAATAAGCAAGAAGCACAGTTCTGTAACTCAAAGGCTTCAATCCACCTTCCTGGGTCCCAATCCATGCTCTTAATTTTTTAATGTAGCTTCATTAAGAAGTTACTGGATAAAATCCATACCTTTTTTTCCCATATTTGGAATGGCTGGTTACATACCATAAAGCATTCTACATATCCAAAGAAGAAATGTATGTATCAAAACAACAGAAGAGTTGTATGAAATTCTTCTTTCACTTTCAAATGCTTGAACTCCTATAAGCAAAACTGCAACTTAACGGAGCCACACACAAGAGTAATATATAAAATTAGAAACTCAGACTGTCTGGGTTTTGACAATGACATCTCCCCCCAAGCAGCAACTGTAATAACAGAGAAGAGTGAGATTCTTGCTGCTAGTGCAGTGAACGAATCAGAGGGCTTTGCCTAATTCTTGCCTACAAGAAAGTACTGTTGCAAACGCAGAGAGAAGCTGAAAAGGTAAACAAAACCAAAGATTTTCTGCACAGAGGTCCCAAAGGAAGCCATCAACCACCTTTTTTTCCCTTAAAGCTGAAAAGCAACATTTGAATAGGCATGAATAATAGAAGTAACATTTCAGTTACTAGAAAATTATAACTTTACCTTCAGACTCTTTAAGTAGTTGGATAACATACTCGGGTGAAAACGATTTTCTTCAGCAACCTGTTCATCATATCTTGGTCCTAACATTGTCTTCAAAGGTAAAAACTTCCCTATGAAAGACAATCAAATTTTGCAGCATTTTATGCATACTCATGTACATTTACAGTTACAACTTAGCGATTTCAAAGCAAAGTGCTGAGCAGTTTTAGAGGTCCACCTTCAATGACACAAGAATCACAGGACAAGCATCAGGAAGAGTTGAATCAGAAGGGGTTTTTTCATTTTGACTTCACCCAGAATTCCCAACAAAGTTTAGAAGTGTAAATGAAATACAAATCAGCTCATCTAAAACAAAGTAGTTCGACATTTCTAGCTAGCTTTCAGTGCAATTTAAGCTGGGGAGCTACAGGACACAACAGAGAAACTTTAAACTCAGTACAGTTAAAAACATGAAAATGGCATTTTAAATGACAGTTTGTCACCCAATCATGTAAGCAAGCATCAGCTTTGATTACCTGAGAACCTGAAACAAGGTAAAGATTGCTGACAAAACAAAATGCACATGCTCCAGAACATCTACACACTACAGATCTTTCTATTGTGCTCCTTAGAAATTGTTGGAAGAACTCTGTGGCAGTGTTCAACCTCCCAAAACACAACACCTGTGTGTGGTCCAGACATCAGGGAAATCAAATGTACAACAAAACGTGACAGGCTGGAGAGGTGGGCACAGGCCAACCTCACGAGGTTCAACAAGACCAAGTGCAGGGTCCTGCAGCTGGGTCGAGGCAATCCCAGGCACAAATACAGGCTGGGCAGGGACTGGTTGGAGGGCAGCCCTGAGGAGAGAGACTTGGGGGTGCTGCTGGACAAGAAGCTCAACATGAGCTCTCAGTGTGCACTTGCAGCCCGGAAAGCCAATCAGATCCTGGGCTGCATCAGGAGAAGAGTGGCCAGCAGGTCAAGGGAGGTGATGCTCCCCCTCTACTCAGCTCTGCTGAGACCCCACCTGGAGTACTGCATCCACTTCTGGAGCCCCTATTACAAGAGGGATATGGACGTGCTGGAAGGTGTCCAGAGAAGGGCCACGAGGATGATCAGAGGGCTGGATAACCTCTCCTGTGAGGACAGACTGAGAGAGTTGGGGCTGTTCAGTCTGGAGAAGAGAAGGCTCCGAGGTGACCTCACTGTGGCCTTCCAGTATCTGAAGGGGGCCTACAAGAAGGGGACTTCTCAGGCTATCAGGTAGGGACTTCTCAGACTAGGATAGGACTAGGAATGAAGCTGGAGGTAGGGAGATTCAGGCTGGACGTGAGGAGGTTCTTCACCATGAGAGTGGTGAAGCCCTGGAATGGGTTGTCCAGGTAGGTGGTTGAAGCCCCTTCCCTGGAGGTGTTTAAGCCCAGGCTGGATGAGGCTCTGGCTGCCTGATCTAGTGTGGGGTGTCCCTGCCCGTGGGAGGGGGGTTGGAACTAGATGATCCTTGTGGTCCCTTCCAACCCTGACTGACACTATGACACTATGATGATTTAACCTGCCTGAATAGCCTGGTGGCTTTCTATGATAAAGCAACTGTCAGTAGGTAGGGGACGACCTACGGACGTCACCTATCTGGACTTCTGCAAGGCCTTTGACACAGTCGCCCACAACATCCTGCTGGCCAAGTTGAGAGATATGGATTTGACAGGTGGATTGTTCAGAGAGTGGTGCTCAGTGGCTTCAAGTCCAGATGGAGAGTAGTGACAAGTGGTATCCCTCAGGGGTCCATACTGGGACCTGTGCTGTATAGTATTTTTATCAATGATATACAGTAGGATCGAGTGCACCATCAGCAAGTTTGCAGATGACACCAAGCTGAGTGGTGCTGTCAATACCCCAGAAAGAAGGATGCCATCCAGAGGGACCTGGACAAGCTGGAGAGGTGGGCCCAGGTGAACCTCACAAGGTTCAACAAGAGCAAGTGCAGGGTTCTGCACCTGGGCTGGAACAATCCTCACTATCAATACAGACTGAGGGATGAGGTGATAGAAAGCAGTCCTGTGGAAAACGACTTGGGGGTGCTGAAGGACGAGAAGCTGGACATGAGCAGGCAGTGTGAGCTTGCAGCCCAGAAGGCAAATCACATCCTGGGCTGCACCAAAACATGCATTGCCAGCAGATCCAGAGAGGAGATTCTGCCACTTTGCTCTGCTCTGGTGAAACCTCACCAGGAGTACTGTGTACAGGTCTGGAGCCCTCAATACAGGACAGGCATGGACCTGATGGATCAGGTCCAAAGGAGGGCCACAAAAATGATCAGGGGGTTGGAAGTTAGAGCACCTCTGCTACAAGGACAGCCTGAGGGAGCTGGGGTTGTTCAGCCTGGAGAAGAGGAGGCTCTGGGGAGACCTAATAGCAGCCTTCCAGTACCTGAAGGGGGCCTACAAGAAGGATGGAGAGAGACTGTTTCAAAGGCCTGCGGTGATAGGATGAGAAGCAGTGGCTTTAAACTAGAGAAGAGCAGATTAAGACTAGATGTTAGGAACAGGTTCTTTACTATGAGGGTGGTAAAACACTGGAACAGGTTGCCCAGAGAGGTGGTTTGGGCCCCATCCCTGGAGATATTCAAGGTGAGGCTTGAGAGGCCTCTAGGCAGCCTGATCTAGTTGAGGATGCCCCTGCTTACTGCAGAGGAGGTTGGACTAGATGACCTTCAGAGGTCCCTTCCAACCCAGACCATTCTATGATTCTATTAACCAGAATTAGCATGTACTGGATTATACCTGTCACACCTTAGAAACCAAATTCTTCTTTTTAATATTGATTCTATTTTTCATTCATCACAATGTGAGATCTCTAGCTCTTTCCTTCTGAGCCCCAGCAAGTTACAGGTATCCCTTTTCCTTCAAGTGCAGCAGAACAGGTATTTGAGCAGCAGGTACTGACCAAACAGTTCTCCCTGCACTTCCCAGCAGACAAGAACTTAGAGCCCAAGTCACTGCCCCCGCATCTGCTTAGAAAGCAGAACACCTCCTCCTGTGTGCCACTGGGACCCTGCACTGCAGCTGTAAGCAAGAGACCTGGCAAATCTGCCAAGCCACAGTAAGGGTAATGATACAGGTAAGGAGTAAAATTGGGAGACCCTCAGCATTTCTAAGTAGCTATCAAAATATGTAAACTAATTATATCCCCAGACTAATAAACCCTGCTCCAAGAAAACAACACACACAAAAAAATATTGCCCCAGATCTTTCATCATATTTCTTTTTTGTTTTTTAAATTAAAAAAAAAGGAAATGGGCACAAAAGAGCAGCAGAAGCATTTCTTTAATGTAGGAAGAACTCCAAATAGGAGCACCAGCCATAGTGCTTCCAGTAAAATAAAGATCCTGCTGCTAGATCTGCTGCTGTAAAGCTCTGTTTCTAAAAATACTTTTAATAGAATCATAGAATCAACCAAGTTGGAAAAGGCCCTGAGATCATCAAGTCCAACCTATTACCTAACACCTCCTAACAACTAAACCATGGCTTCAAGTGCCACATCCAATCCTTATTGAACACCTCCAGGGACGGTGACTCCACCACCTCCCGGGGCAGCACATTCCAATGGCTGGTTACTGTGAAGAACTTTCTCCTCACCTCAGGCCTAAACTTCCTCTGCACAGCTTGAGACTGTGTCCTCTTGTTCTGTCACAGGTTGCCTGGGAGAAGAGACCAAACCCCACCTGGCTACAACCTCCCTTCAGGTAGTTGTAGACAGCAATAAGGTCCCCCCTGAGCCTCCTCTTCTCCAGGCTAAGCAACCCCAGCTCCCTCAGCCTGTCCTCACAGGGCTTGTGCTTGAGACCTCTCACCAGCCTGGTTGCCCTTCTCTGGACACATTCAAGTGTCTCAATGTCCCTCTTAAATTAATCTGCCAACTTACTAGAGGGAAAAAAAGTTCATTCTTCATAAGAGTACTTTTTTTTCCTTTTTTGGGGGGAGGGGGTGGGGGGAGTTGGTGTTTGGTGATTTATTTATTTTTTACCTTCAGTAACTCTTAAAAAGCCTTTCCTGTTTAGAAACACACTCATGATGTTTTGGATTAAGGGAATATATAACCCTTTCCTGTACTATTCCTTAAACCATATGATGCACATTTAGCTGCAAAGAGCTACAGACACCATCCACTTTACACAGCATTGAAATGTTCAGTTTCAGATCCTCAAGTGAGACAGCACACCCAGCACTAATTCTAGGGCATTCTTCTGAACCACTCATGAAAATGCTGCCTTCTCACCAAGACAGAACATTTCCTCATAATAAAAGGAACAAAATCCTCTTGTTTTCAGCAAAGCAAAACCACATGGAATGAAAAGGTGCTAAAATACCCACTGTATTCATCCAGAAATCAAGTTTTGAGAGAAGTTCTTTGTAAGAATAGGGAAATGTATATATTTTTATTAAATGAATACTGCTGAGAGGTTTCTCTGTAAAAGAAATTCAGAGTTCATAGAGCTCTCTGCAGCCTTAAATTCTATCAAAACATTTTATGTAGTTTCAACTCAGCATCTAACTTCTAGGAAAGAGACATTATAAGCCACAGAAGCCAGATAGTTATGGAAACTGAGAGGCTTTATGCAGCTTGTTAGCTCGGGTTCGATGTTAATCAGCAACATGACAAAGCCCCTCACTGCTACAGTGGTCCAAGAACATTCCACACCTTACAGCTAAAAGGAAAGTGACTCAATCATATAGTCAGCATATATATTAAATAGTCCTGAATTCTGTCATTTCACCTTACACTTATTTGGCTGTTAGAAAAACAACTTTAGTTCCCCTTGCCTTTTCATTCCACTAATTATACATCCTCCTCCCTGGACATGGCTGTTGGCTTGGCTACCTCCCATCTCCTAATTTCTTGATAATCATCCTTTAATTTTCTTACTTCTGTGTTCCTTCTCACCTTAAACATTATCATTCAGCCTCACTCTCTATTAACCCTTCCACAAAGTTATCTTCCTCTGTACAGACTGATTATGCAAATCCTAATTTGAGATTATTTTAGTGGAAGAATTTCTCACCATCACAATATTTGCAAAACACCAAGCATGCTTGAGAGTTCTTTTAACTCTTCCACTTGCCCCTCCCATCCTATTGCATCCACTCACCCACTACAGAACATGAAGAATGTAAACTAAACTTTTTTTAGCAGAGGCATTCAATTAAGAAAAGGAGCTGCACTGAGAAAAGAGTCAATGGATTTGCAAGAGAACTACCATCCTTTATGAGTTGCTGGGAAAAGAGTAATTAGAGTTGGAAAACAGTGCCTGGAGGTTAAGATTGCTTCCTGTAGCAGCTGATTAGACAGTACAACTGCACTGAAGACTCTGCTCCATCTTCCAGAACTGAGAATGAACATGTTGATTTAGTGTCTGATTTGCATTCTGATTTCCTTCAGAGCAACCATACTCCATTCCTCCATTCAACAAAGGTAAGTTCACAGTCCTGCACCTGGGAAGGAATAATAAACTACACCAGTACAGGTTAGGAGGCAATCAGCTAGAGAGCAGCCCTGTGGAGAAGGACCTGGGAGTCCTGGTGGGTAAGTTACCCATGGGACTCCAATGTGCCCTTGTGACCAAGAAGGCCAATAGGATCCTGGGGTGCATGAAGAGTGTGTCCAGCAGATCAAGGGATGTTCTCCTGCCCCTCTACTCTGCCCCAGTGAGACTTCACCTGGAGTATTGCATCCAATTCTGGGCTCTGCAGTTCAGGAGGGGCAGGGATCTACTCAAGAGAGTCCAAGGGAAGGCTACGAGGATGATTAAGGGACTGGAGCACTGCCTGATGAGAAGGGGCTGAGAGCCCTGGGGCTTTTTAGTCTGGAGAGAAGAGGGGATTTAATAAATATTTATAAATATCTGAGGGCTGGGTGTCAAGAGGAAGCAGAGAGCCTCTTCTCATTTGTGCCCTGTGATAGGACAAGTGGCATAAACTATAGCACAGGAGGTTCCACCTCAGCGCAATGAGGAACTTCTTTACTGTGAGATTCACAGAGCACTGGAACAGGCTGTCCAGAGAGGTTGTGGAGTCTCCTCTGGAGACTTTCAAGACTCATTTGGATGCATTCCTGTGTCACTTGCACTAAACGATATGGTTATGTCGTCCTGCTCTGGCAGGGGGGGTGGACTTGATGATCTCCAGAGGTCCCTTCCAGCCTCTAACATCCTGTGATTCCTGTTCATCACCAAGGAAAGGCAAACAAACTGGTCTAGTCAGCATCTCCTGCAGCACTGGAAAACCATTACACAGCTGTGGAAATTATGAGTATTTTAATAGACCCCATTTACTAGCACTTCCAAAGAGTCAACCAAATCCTTACAAGAAGTATTTCAGTGCTCAACTTCTATGGATTACAATCTGGCAGTACTAGTAAACAGACAGAGCACACACACTGCCAGTCAAGGTTAGAAGAACAGAGTAAATTCATGTCATTTGGTTTCAGTTTAGGATAATTTCAGACCATGAAAAGAATGGCTCTAATTTTTGGGGGGCTTTTTTGGTGGGTTTGTGGGGGTTTTGGTTTTGGTTTTCTTTCCCTTTGGGGTTTTGGAGGTGGTTTTTGTTGGGTTCGGGTTTTTTCCTAAATAAATTAAAATTTTCTGCAGCATAATTTCACACTGTTCCTATGCAGCAAGCACTAGCCTCCCAGTTTATATTCTTGTATTTTTCTAAATTCTGAGTGTCATACATGTATTAACAATCTTGAATAGAATCTCATACAGTGCTCCTCTTGTAACAGAAAATTAAATGTGCCCACCCAGCAAACTTGCTATTTAATCTTTGTATAGAAGAGTGAAAATCCTCCCCCCTGTGTGCATAAGCCCCTCTCAGCAGAGGGAGATTATGATAAAGAAAATCTAAGACTTAACTCTAATATAAAGATTTGTAACCTGAGTAATATGGCTGAGTATAAATAAGTAGCTACAGTCTTTGATGCAGTTTTGCCACACATCTTATGCTAAAGAAGTGATGCAGCAAAAACTGACATCACCTCAACTTAAGCCTCCATACACAAGCATTGAAGATTAAATGATCAATTATGTGAAACCAGGTGATCTGACAGCAACAAGGTGGTATTTTACATGGATAACAAAGCATCCCATGTCATTACTGTACCTAAACTAACCAATACAATACAATAAACCAGGTTGGAAGAGACCTTCAAGATCATCATATCCAACCTATCAACCAATCCAACCCACCTAAACAACTAGACCATGGCACCAAGCACCCCATCCAGTCTCTTCCTGAACACCTCCAATGATGGTGACTCCACCACCTCCCTGGGCAGTCCATTCCAATGGGCAATCACTCTTTCTGTATAGAAGTTCTTCCTAAGATCCAGTCTAAACCTCCCCTAGCACAGCCTGAGACTGTGTCCTCTTGTTCTGGTGCTGGCTGCCTGGAAGAAGAGACCAACCCCCACCTGTCCACAACCTCCCTTCAGGTAGTTGTAGAGAGCAATAAGGTCACCCCTCAGTCTCCTCTTCTCCAGGCTAAGCAGCCCCAGCTCCCTCAGCCTCTCCTCATAGGGCTTGTGTTCCAAACCCCTCACCAGCTTTGTTGCCCTTCTCTGGACACGTTCCGGCAACTGAATATCTTTTCCTAAACTGAGGGGCCCAGAACTGGACACAGTACTCAAAGTGTGGCCTAACCAGTGCAGTGTACAGGGGCAGAATGACCTCCCTGCTCCTGCTGGCCACACTGTTCCTGATGCAGGCCAGGATGCAATAATTGCAACTTCTCAACTGAATCAAAATGTTAGTGGAACTTCGATGTTTGTGGATTACCTACTTCCAGAATCAAGTTCACATTTGTCCAATAGTTTTGAAAAGTGGATGTTAAAAAGCCATTTTCTAAGCTAGTTACCTGCATAATAGGTTGTATCTCTTTAGGTTGAAAAACAGGTTAAAATTCTGCAAATAAGAGCCCAGTATGTCAAAGCACAGACACATAGTGGACAAACCCAAGAGAAATCAAAATGAACAACACAAGGGATCACCTTTCCCACCTATGCATTCTTTTCTTTTGGTACATTTTTTAATCTTAAAATTTGAACTCTAGGGCCCAACAGTGAAACAAGCTACCCTTAGTCTAATTTTCTGTGACATGAAGCTATCAACTGAACACATGACAGTAGCCACTAATTACGTATGACCATGGTATGTTTAGATTGAGCACTGATTAGGAAGGCTTGACTGTTAAGTGACTAAGGTTAAGAAAGGGGAATTTGAATAAAATTAAATAGTGAAATCTACAATAATGGAGGAAAAAAAACAAAACACACACACCCTAAACCAAAAAGACATAACTGAAAAACAAAAACAAAACAAAACAAGACCCTGAAAAGTAATAGTTTCCCGTTTCAAGAACAACAATGGTGGGTCAAAGCATGCACTTGGTATCTCATCAGCTGAGCAGATCAATAACAGATGCCTAGGAAAGACTGCAAAACAATGATAATGCCAATCCATCACCAGATTTCTCCCCAAATACAACAACCTATAGCTCAACAACTTCCTGAAACAGAAATTAATCTTCTATTTAAGATGCTACCTCTACACTGGAGGTGCTTAAGAAGAGACTGGATAGGGTGCTTGGTGCCATGGTTTTTGATTAGATAGTGTTGGGTGATAGGTTGGACTCAATCTCAAAGGTCTCTTCCAACCTGGTTAATTCTATCCTATTCTATAACCATATGCAATATGGGTGGTTTTAGTAATACCTCACTATTCTGAAAGCTGTATGTCTAGAAAAACATTAACTAGCAGAAATTAATAAAGGGAGACAAAGACACTGCTGAGACGCTTCTCAAGTCTCTCCTCCCATATCTTGCTAGCACTTTACATGCCAAAATCAAAACAGACTGGGGTTTCGGTGGTTACAAAAAGTATATCTGCAGAAATGTTAATGCCCAGGCAGTAAGATTGAAGCAACCTGATTAGTTCAGATCTGAGAGTCCAGCCTAGAAGGGACTTCTGAAGATCGAGTCCAACCCCCCTGCCATGGCAGGACCATAGAATCTAGCACAGGTCGCAAAGGAACGTATCCAGATGGGTCTTGAAAGTCTCCAGAGAAAGAGACTCCACAACCTCTCTGGGGAGCCTGTTCCAGTGCTCTGTGACCCTCACAGTGAAGAAGTTCCTCCTCATGTTGAGGTGGAACCTCCTGTGCTATAGTTTATATCCATTACCCCTTATGCTATCACAGGGTGCAACAGAGAAGAGCCTGTCCCCTCCCCCTTGACACCCAGCCCTCAGATACTTATAAACATTTATTAAATCCCCTCTCAGTCTTCTCCAGACTAAAAAGCCCCAGGGCTCTCAGCCTCGCCTCATCAGGCAATCCTCCAGTTCCTTAATCATTCTGGTAGCTCTCCATTGGACTCTCTCCAGCAGATCCCTGTCCCTCTTGAACTGAGGAGCCCAGAACTGGGCGCAATATTCCAGGTGAGGTCTCACCAAGGCAGAACTGCTGTGCCAAGAAAACTACAAAGTGGCAGAAAAATACCAAGATTTAAATAAGTAGACTGGACTATAATGAGAGACATTGATCAATTTGCTCAAGAGTCTTGTTAATCTGAATGAATGAACGAATCCAATCTCCAGGCATCATTAAAATTTCTAGGTGATCTCAAAAGCAAGTGTTAGGTGCCGCAACTAAGACAAGAGGGTCACAACCAAACACTTGATGAATATTAGTCCACAGAAGCCAGGCAAACCTTCCTCAGGAACATAATTACTATTGCACTATCACATGTGAATAAAGTCATGCACAGATGCTTAGAAATTTGATTGAAATGCTAATTAAAACTAGAATATGACACACAAGGGAGACAGCACTGACATCAATAAACTCTAAAATGTATCTCAATGAAAGTGTTAAGATGTTTTTGAATGTCAAGTGCAGGAAAAGGAGAGAAGACTGATAGTGTATTAGAACTGTTGGTAAACTGCAGACATTGAAACAAAGAAGCTAAACCCAACTCATTATAAGAATTATAAGAATGCATTATGATAAAGCAACCAAAGAAAAGAAGGAAGCTCTCTGCTTTTATTTGGTCAGTAACTTCTTGTGCGTGATCACTCCAAATGGAAAATAACTACTTGGCAGTCACTGAATAAACAAACACACAAGCAATGATGGCACAGCAGATGACATGCTGATGACCTGCATTCTGGCTTACTCTATGTTGCTGGTTTTGAGAAGCCATGGCTTAAAAGACAGGCTAACAAAGAAAAGCCAGAACTTCTAGAGATCAAGAACTTGCTGAGAACAAAACCAAATAATAAAGAGTCATTAGTCTATTTTTGTTGTGGTCAAAGGCTAACGACTTACGCTATCAAATCTCTTATTAGATACAAAGCAATGCATTTGTCAGCGATCAGGAACGAGAGATAATGGAGATGAGCAATCTGACAATGCTGTTATTTGAGTCAAGTTCAGAGAAACATAAGAAAATGAGCAACTGAAACGAAATACTGATAAATGCCAAATAATGCATGTTGATGGGAGGATTAAGCCTACTGGGATGTCTCACAAGGTTCTAAATAAACTTCTAAAGAATCATCAGTGCCTTCAGTTCCACAATCAACTGCTCTTTAAAAAAAAGAAAGAAAATGAGGTGGGCACATGGGATAGAAAACGCAGGAGCTGTAGCTATTAGGCAAATCATGGCATGTTGACATCTACAATAACATGCTGAGTACCAAGGGCTGTGTTTTGAAAAAAACACCTTTAAGTTACCACAGATACAAAGATGAAGGGAGTGAAAATCAGAAAACGTTGAAGGGGGGGGGGGGGCAACAAAAAAAACCCCCAAGGTTTGCAATTGCTTACCTTATAAAAGAAAGAATTTGAGACAACTGAAAAAAAGCAAAGTTTGTTTACTCTATCTCATACCATGCTGCAGGGAAAACATTCATCTGACGTCAGCATGGTAGTTAACTCACAATCAAAAAATGTGCTTTTGTATGATACCTAATTCACTGCCACTAGATGCCAGCAAGACTAGATGCCTAGCAACAATCGAGACAGACGGTGTGTTATGGGCAAGAACATCTGAGATGATGGCAATCACTGACAAAACCTGAAATACACATTAGAGTACAACGCTTAAATTCATCCTTCAGCTAAGCTGCTTAGGAACACACCAGTGGCTAACAGGTCACTGCCAGTCAGCCCAGTAACACTGATAAACCCAAAGCCTTCAAGTTAAAAAGGCAAACGAGAAAGAAGCTGCACTGGGGTCTCGTTAGGGCTGAGCTACGCTCCAGTCCGGCAGCTTCTGCACGCTAGGCTGCCGTCTCTCTCATCAGATGCGACAGACGGGAAAAGTTTTAGTCCTCAACTTAGCCAGTGCAAAGAGACAACCCAGCGTTAAGGCTGCAAAGTGCAGGAGAGGGCCTGTAGCCCTCCACGGGTGCTGGGGTGAATCGGTTTCAGATGTTACACTAATCGAAAGAGGGTGAGCCCCCGCGCTGAAGTCAAAGCCTTGCTGAGCTTTAAGGAAAACAACCGCCTCATGCGAAGACAGCTGCGGGACAAACACCAGCCCAGGATGCTTAGGGTGAATGGCTGTGCCGGTGCCCCCGCACCAGCACAGCCGCGGCCCCGGAACAAAGAGCCTACGGCCGGGCCGGAGGGCGAGGGGCCGCTGCGGCCCGAAAGAGGCCCTCACCCCCCTCATGGATCTGAGAAGGAACAAGGGGCGGGGGGCCGGGACCGGCAGACTAAGAAGCCCAGCAGAGGAGAGGGAGCCCTCCCCACTGCCGCCACGCAGCTACCACACAGCCACCCCGGGGCAGGGCAGGGCAGGACCGGACCGGATCGGGCCGGGCGCTCACCTGCCACGGGCTGCCCCCTCCTGGGGCAGTGGAGCCAGCGCGGCGGGATCTTGTTGTAGGACATGGCGGGACCCGGGCGGCCGCCACCGCTGACCTGCCCGCGGGGAGGGGAGGGAGAGAAGGGGCGCGGGGCGCGAGCGGCCCCGAGGCGCTCAGCGGCGCCGGTGGCCCCCTGGCCCGCGGCGCCTTCATTCAGACCCAGCTCCGCCTCAGCCGCCGCTAGCCCACAGTGCACCGCAGCCGCTTCCGCTTCCGGGCCGAGGCCCGGGCCCCGGCGCGCCGGGGCGGGGAGTGGCCGCTCGCTGGCTGGCTGGCTGAGTCTGCGGCCTGGGGGTGAGCCGGGCCAGGCCCTTGGTGGGGTGTGAGGATAGCCCGGAAGGCGCTCCACGGCAAGTTTCAGGCAGCGGGACACACCACTCGTTGGAGGGGAGCGGGGGGGAAAGCGAAACAGGAGCGCCGTGCCGGTGCGGGGCGGTGCACCTGTGCGGGCCTGAGTGTTGGCTTTGTTCCCCTCCAATAAAAGCGCGTGGGATGGTGAAAAGTGAGGGAGGTCTCGCACTTTGCCTAAACGAGCTTCCCAGACTCCTGAACCTGGAAAGGAGGTAGCCTGGGAAGACAGGTGGTCAGTGTCACGGGCACCTCCGAGTGAAGGTAATTGGAGGAATCACTTGTGTGACAGGAACGGAGCTGCAGGACTCGCTGGCAGAGGCTGCTGTGCTTGTGAAGAGGCCTTCAGGGGAGACGGGGCAGGTACCTGAAAGACAGAGTAATTGAAGGCACAGCGACAGATTGTGCCAGGCTCAGGAAGCATCCTGAACTGAAAATAGCTGGAGGCTTGGACAGGCCTGCGTGCCCTGCTTTTAGTTTTCTTTGGGTTCCCTTAACACTGGAACTGGAGGTGAAAATAAGTGGATCTGTGCCCCAGCTAATTGCACAGCTGTTACAGCCTACATGTAGTAGGTTTACTATATAGCAGAGATGCCTCTGTATTGAACCTTCTGTTGTGAAAAGGTGTTGCCAAAAAGATGAGGCTTGCAGATAAGTTCTCGTAACAAAAAAGGTGCTTCTATACAGAATCATAGTGAAAATTCATTATGGTTTTGAAGAGACCTGTTTATGTGAACTCAGTTGAAGAATTGTAGCCTGGCAGTGTGGTGATGTTAATTTGCCTCCAGTAGGCAGTTAAGCCCCCCACAGCCACTTGCTGGCTCCCCTCTGAAGTGGGTGAGGGAGAGAGTCAGAAGAGTAACAGTGGGAAAGTTCATGGTTTGAGATGAAGGCAAGGAAAAGTCAGGAATTCATTCACTACCTCCCATCAGCAGGCAAGTGTTAAGCCATTTCCAGGAAAGCAGATCTCCATCACTCACAATGGTTACTTGGGAAGAAACTTGCCATTAAGTTGCCCTTCTTCCTCTTCTAGTTTTTATTGCTGAGCACATTGTATGGTCTGTGTTATCCCTTTGATCAGCTGAGGTCAGCTGTGTCCCCTCTCACATTCTTGTCCACCCCCAGCCTACTTGCTGGAGGGCTGTGTGAGAAGCAGAAAAGATCTTGATGCAGTTCAGCATTAGTTAAAAGATCAGAACTGTTTTAGTCATAAATGTAAAATACAGCACACTATGAGCTATTATGAAGAAAATTAAATATCCCAGCCCAAAGCAGTACAAGTAGCTTCAGTGAAGCGTCAGGAAACAACAGTAATAGATTTTATTTATTTATTAGCTTATTTTCCTATTACTTAACATTTTACTGCTGTTCTGTCTGGACTTTCTCCATAAGCTAGGTGTGCTGCCTTTTGCAAGACAGTAGGTGCAACTGCTTGCAGAATTAACCACTGTTGTGTGTACAGATAAAACAGGAAGCTCTTAGATTCTGTGAACACATCAAAGAAAAATGCAAATAATTTTATCTGTATAGAATTGAGAGTAAACTACTTCATTATACAGGAACTTTGTTTCTTGTTGCATGTTATCACTCCTGATTTTTACTACTCTCGTAGTAATTGAGGTAGTCAGTTAAGCAATTTGCATATCTGAGTCATTATGTTCTCATACTGCCTTAGAAGTTTCTGAATTTTGTCTTCTAAGGCTTTTGTCATCATCAGATAACACACTTCTGATTCTAGCTTCCAATTAAGTCTTACTACAGTGAAGGACTGTTATTTTCCCTGTTAGATGCACTTCCTTTAAAACATGACTCTGATGCTTAAAATAAGGCACTGCTGATCTGCCGTTACAGAACAAGGAAGTAACAGTCGAACACCACTATGTGGTGCCAAAGACCACCCAGAAAAGAAAGCGAAACTTGCATGCAGGGGGTGTTCAGGAGGAGCAGGAGGAAAAAGCAACTGATTTCAGTAAATGAGGAACAATGTTAGCAGTATGGCAAAATTAGAAACTAAACCATTTGCAGGGGGTGAAGAACAGTACCAAAACCTACACGAATGAGCAGTACTCTCATTCTTGTCCTCTCTTGTCCTCTCCCTTTAGGATTCTGGATTGCTTTTAAAACAACAGCTGCAGAGAAGTACACTGTGGAGAGATGTATAGTTAAACTGGGAAGGTACATACATCTGCTTTTATTTAGCAATGCACAAGACAAAATACTTCAAATAACTGTAAGGTAGAGTTAAAATGAAGCATACAGCCAGAATGAGCTTAGCAAGGTGTCAGCTGTGGTTCAGCCTTGTGGTGGCTCTGGGGCTGGCTGAGCAGAGTTGAGGAGGTCCCCGCTGGCAAACCAGCAGAATGTGAGTAGCCATTCAGCAGAGCACCTTCACTACACTTGGAGGGCTTAGTTCTGAGTTGTGACTCAGGTCTGTTTGCCAAATACCACCTTGCCCTGTATCAGGTATCTTCCTGGTCCTTTTTTGTTGTTGTTTTGGTTGGTTGGGGTTTTTTTAATCCAGCAAAAGTGTGTCACTGCTGCTGTTGAGTAAGATGAGTGATGTTCTGTTGATCAGTTGGTGATACGGGAATTGTGTTTTTCATCTAGATATTAAGAGTGAATATCCTATAAACATGACATTAAGAGGCAAAATATAAGACAGGGAATATAAAGCAAGGCCTACAAGAAAGCTGGTGAGGGACTTTTCAGGGTGTCAGGGGGAATGGAAAAAAATTAGAAATGGGTAGATTCAGATTGGATGTTAGGAAGAAGTTCTTCACCATGAGGGTGCTGAGACAGTGGAACAGGTTGCCCAGGAAGGTGGTGGAAGCCTCATCCCTGGAGGTATTGAAGGCCAGGCTGGATGTGGCTCTGAGCAACCTGATGTAGTGTGAGGTGTCCCTGCCCATGTCAGTGGGGATTGGAACTAGATGATCCTTGAGGTCCCTTCCAACCCTGACAATTCTATGATTCTATAATCTCTGTTGCTGTCATCATTGTTCAGTGTATTCCTTAGGGAAACGAACAGTATTTTCCAGCAGAGTTTGAGATCGTGTTGCTGCATTGCCTCTCACAGATACAAACAGATTTCAAATGACTCTTTACTTTCAACTTGCTCTAGTGCTGCATAGGTGAGGTGTCCAGGTCTGGAGACCTTGGTTATTTACAGCTGATGTTACATGTTGTGCATATGTACTTTACACAGGTCTTTTCGAAGTGTCTAACCTGGTAATAATTCATGCAAGCATGGGATGATACTTGCGTGTGACAGCAAACAGTCCTGGTGGGCAGACGCGACAGTTAGTTAAGATGACCTTTTCCTGATGTACCAGCAGAGGGCACCAAGTTCCTTGAGCTTTCATGTGGCTCCAGCAAGCTGGCGTGGCTGTGTTTGAAGGAACACGTAGGTGGCCGGAGCGGTTTGTTTCAAGGATTGCTTTGAGAAAACAACTGCAAGTGTTTTAACTATGATGATGTAACATCCCCTCTTTTCTGTATATCTTGTATCTAGAGGCATTTTCCAGCAGGAGTAGGGAGGTGCTTGTCCCATTTTAGTCACCTCTGGTGAGGCCACGCCTCAAGTATTGTGCTCAGTTTTGGGCATCTCAGTACAAAAGAGATGTCGAGGTACTGGAGTGAGTGCAGAGGAGGACTGTGAAGCTGGGGAAGGGCCTGGAGAATAAATATTATGAAGAGGAATTGGAATTGAGGGAGCTGGGGCTGTTTAGTTTGGAAAGGAGGAGGCTGAGGGGAGACCTCATCCCTGTCTACAACTACTGAAAGAACATAGTAGAGAGGCTGGTGCTGGTCTCTTCTCACAGGTAATTAGTGATAGAACAAAAGGGAGTGTCCTCAAGCTGCCACTGGGTAGGTTTAGACTGGACATGAGGAAAAGTTTTTTTTTTCCCAGCAAGAGTGGTCAGGCATTGGAATGTGCTGCCCAGGGAGGTGGCTGAGTCACCAACCATGGATGTGTTTGAAGGTGGTTTGGATGTGGTGCTTAGGGATATGGTTTAGGGGTGAACCTTGTAAAGTAGGGTTAGGTTATGAGCTGGACTTGGTGATCCCGAGAGTCTTTTCCAACCTGAAAATGTTTCTGTGAGTCAGATGCCTGTATCCTCAACTCAGGTTTTTGCTCACTAATTTAAATCCTTTTCCTGGCAGAGCAGACACTGATAGAGAAGTCATTTTCCCAGGATGTGGTTCATCCCCTGTGCAATGGGCATATCCACTCTTTTGGTTGCAGCTCAGCCACATTGTTTCAGGTAGTAGAGTTGCATTTGTGTTCTCCCTTGAGAAAATAAACCCACACACACACTTCAACACCCCCATGCACACTTCAGCTCTTAAGTACAAACTGAACATTCACCTGAAATGCTGCTGATGAAAAATCTTACATTCTTAATGTCATACATTAATATTGTAAGTGGATGGATGATTCAAGTTACTTATTCAGTGCTAAGTGGATAAATCAGGTGTCTTGCCAGAAGGAAGAACCCATGCTGTTGCCTCCTATACTGATATAGGTCAACAACCCTTTTACTGTTCTGTTTCAGTAAACATTATTTTCTGTGTGTTCATAAAGTATTTGTGAATGTAAAAAGAAAAACATCCCTCAGGATGTTCTATGAAACAGACATTTCTGACTGGATCTAATAAATACATTTCCTTACCAAAGATCAGACAGACTGTTTTCTAAACTGAGACTACAGCAGGTTTATTTAAAACAAAGAAACTGAGAAAGAAGCTAACTGTAAGCAAATATGATTCACACAATTAATGATACAGGTGTTCACCCAGAAAGAAACTTGATGCCTTAAACTTTTAAGTTATCATAAATGGGATGTAACAAAGTATGTTTACTTGGCTTTTAATTACTGATTTAATGAATTCATTCCTTGCTTACTGTTTTTAATGGTCATGGCAAAATTACATACAACAAAATGGGTGAGCAGTGTGCCTTTTATGACTGATTTACTTTCAGCATGCAAGAAGCTTTTGTGGGGAGGGGTGAGTACTGTCTGAATCTGAATAAATCTTTTAACTTAGTTGGTACTGTGGTTGTATTTTATGCCAGTACTACTTAGATTCTAGTAGTCTCCAAAGTTAAAAAGAACAACACTACAAAGTTAATGTTCTCTAATACATATGTAGGCTTCTACAGTTAAAAATGTTGAGAGTGCACTGGCTCTTTTAAAGATCAAAAGAAAGTGCTAGAACCTCAACAGCAACAGTGTGGCCAGCAGGAGCAGGGAGGTCATTCTGCCCCTGTACACAGCACTGGTTAGGCCACAGCTTGAGTACTATGTCCAGTTCTAGGCCCCTCAGTTTAGGAAAGATGTTGAGTTGCTGGAATGTGTCCAGAGGAGGGCAACAAAGCTGGTGAGGGGTTTGGAGCAAGCCCTAATAGGAGAGGCTGAGGGAGCTGGGGTTGCTTAGCCTGGAAATGAGGAGGGTCAGGGCAGACCTTACTGCTCTCTACAACTGCCTGAAGGGAGGTTGTAGCCAAGTGGGGCTTGGTCTCTTCTCCCAGGCAACCAGCACCAGAACAAGAGGACACAGTCTCAAGCTGCGCCAGGGGAGGTTTAGGCTGCATGTTAGGAAGAAGTTCTTCCCAGAAAGAGTTATTGGCCTTTTGGAATGGGCTGCTCAGGGAGGTGGTGGAGTCACCATCACTGGAGGAGTTTAGGAGGAGACTTGATGGGGTGCCTGGTGCCATGGCTTAGTTTATTAGATACTGTTGGATGATAGGTTGGACTCGATGATCTCAAAGGTCTCTTCCAACCTGGTTAATTCTCTTCTATTCAACATTTTTAAATTCATGCCTATCTGTTTGGTGTCAAAATTAAGATCCTAACTTCTGAGACAAATTATATTCCCTGGCTTGAAAATGAAAATAAGATTTAAAAATAAAGTTATTTTATTCCTTATGTGTATGCAATGCAAAAAAAAAATATGTTGAAAGAAAGTTTTGGGTGTTGCAGTATATTTATGGTAATAAAATACCCTTTACAGTGTTCTTCCTGTAGAGAGCTTTCAGTAACAAAATTGTCAGTTGTTACTCATCAAGACATTAGGGGGCACCACGACCTCATAGACGTAAAATTATATAAGTACAGTTATTTTTCATGTTCAGAGGAAACAGCATAAATAAGCAAAATAACTCCTGGAGTAATTTCCTGCTGTGAGATTACAACACAGTTCTTAATAAAATTTCCAACAAAAGCCAACTCAGATCTTTATCAGAATATAGGCTACACCCTTCTTTCTGTAAGAGTAATAACACTGACAGACTAATGGGTACAGTATAAGCAGCTTGCTTTCAAGTCTTTATTTAACTCTTAACTTTTTCTTCAGGGTTTTATTCTGGGAATACATTTTCAGCTCAAGCCTCTAAGTTATTACAGCATTCTTTCAGTCTGTAGAGTAAATCTCTGTCTAGGCAGAGCACACAGTGAGTTCAGGATAGACCTGCTTTAAATCCAGGTCCCAGAATTGTGTATCGTGCTTGGGGTGGTCACCATAACCTATTGTACTGCACCACCAAACATGTATGTGCCATAAGAATGATGTGTAAATCTAGCATCAGGGGACATTAATAGTCAGCTCTGACATGCAGACATGACAGGTGATTTACTAAGCAGGGGATTTACTCAGCATGTGGTTGACTTAGCAGATCTGTCTGGGGAGGAATGGGAAAGATGCGTGTGCAGAGGGAAGAAGGTGTCTGTCTGTCCAGAGGATTGCTGTTCTTGAAGAAGTATGACAGCTGTGACTTCAAGCACTGGCTTACAGGCCTAAAAACAAGATGTCTTGCTGTTCCTCCACTGCAGCTGAAATGATCATGTGCCTCATGTAAGAGATAAGCAGTTGGACAACAAGCTTATAAGCAAGATGCCTGTCATTCCTGGAAGTAAGTCTTCCAGGAGTTCTGGAAGACTGGTCTTCCTAGAGATCTTATGGTCTGACCTGAGGCCTCACTCGCATCAGCTGTGAAGGATGATTTTCAATGGAAGTCTACATTGTCAAAAATGCCCAGATGTAACATTTAAAGACTAAATGGTCTACTGCATAAAAGGAGATCATATGGTGGTAGTAGTGTGCTTTAGAATAGAATTAACCAGGTTGGAAGAGACCTTTGAGATCGAGTCCAACCTATCACCCAACACTATCTAATCAACTAAAGCATGGCATGGATGAAGTAATCAACCAACAAAAATTCTACAATGAAAGATGACTAGCAGCAGGGAAAAGTATGACCTAATAGATGAGAAACTCTGTCTAATTTATGTAAGTGGAAAGCATGAGTCATAGTCTCTGGAGCTGGGCTAAGAAGCAACTGGATTCCACAAAGTAAAGCAACGTTCTGTTGCTACACTTTCTGGTTTCTCTACTGCCTGAATATGGACACCTTAGTGAAAATCTTGACCTGAATGGAGGCTGCAGTTAAAACTAACTCAGGTCCTGTGTAGTACAAGAGCCAGAGTAAGGCAGTTAGCAGCTGCTAGAGTGTTACCAGCCCTCTACAGCCTGAAATAGCCAAAAGAGGGTCAGTGTTTCAGTCTAGCAATCTGATCGAGTTCTGGGCTGCTATACTGGCAGAAATCCTTTTCTCATCTGTCATGCAAAGATTATTGCTTATTGGCAGTCTCTCAGACCTTCTGCATCATAAGCTTGTGCCTATAGATATGTATACTATGAATATATGTAAATAGTAAGCCTGTGAAGAATAATACATTTGTGAGCTGTAATATAGTACCTTGGAAAATACCTACAGCCTTGGCTTTGTTTATATGGCATACAAAATATGTGTAAAATACTATACAAATGGAAATGAAGACCACAGCCTCTCTCTTGAGGTATTTCCAGCCCTGAAGGTACCCCAAGAAACTGACCAAAGGTGAAGGATAGGAACACAGAGTAAAGCAACATGATCAGCCTGGAAACACTCAAGCTTTTAAATATGTATATTGCATACAAATTAAGTTATGGTAAAGTGGCTGTATGCATACATATATATAAAATCAAATGCTCAAACGTTGCTCTTGTGAGGCTGGTTTTGCTTTCTGTCAGTGTGCATCCTGGAACAAGCTTTACAGGAACACATGCAACTCTTTCCCCAAAAAAGCCTCACTCAAAAGGAAGTAGAGAGCAAGAGGAATATCCTAACATACATCTGCAGATCTAGACAACCCTAAGACTATGTTGGCAAATGTCATTTTCAGCCAATGGCGCTGTAGAGGTTGTAAATTCATGTCTTCCAAGCATTCCTGAGAGAATGGGCTCCATGGGCTGCTGGGGGACAGCCTGTTTCACCATGGTCTTCACCATGGGCTGCAAGAGAATCTCTGCTCTGGTGCTTGGAGCACCTTCTTCCCACCTTTCTTCCCTGACTTTTGTGTCTACAGAGTTTTCTCTCACACATTCTCACTTCTCCCTCCAGATGAAGTTGCCTTCCCCCTCACCTCTTTGCATGTTACCTGAGGCACTACCACTGCTGATAATGAGTTAGGCCTTGGCCTGCAGCTGGTCCATTTTGAAGCCTGCTGACACTGAACACAGGGGAAACTTTAGCAGCTTCTCAGAGAAGCCACCCCTGTAGCACCCCCACTACCAAACCCTTGCCACACAAACCCAACACCGCTCAGTATGGGTATGAAACTGTCCTTTGAAACTGTATGAAACAGAGACTTTCAGGGAGTTAATCAGTAAGGTTGTGGTCCCTGAGAAAGGGAAGGAGGTAGGAAGATGACTCTGTACTTGCTTGAAATGAATTTCCTAGACCTCTGAGTAGTTTGAAGTTTGGGGGTTGGATGATGACCTTCATGCACTGAAAGGGTGCAGGGTGTTCCTGGGAAGCGTTCACACTTCTTCAGAAAAGCCACTTTGTGAATTCCTGTATCTACCTCCGCTCCACAGAAACTGATTTCAAAAATCCCTTTTGGGGAGAAAAAACTTTCCATGAACTGGGAGACAGATCAGCTTAAATGAGTGAAGTATTCTATTTTTCACTATAATTGGATGTTTTGTCAGAGAGTCGCAACGTGAGACATTCTAAGCTTTCTAAACTTCAGTGAAAGGCTTGTATCAGTCTCAGTGAACTGTGACTGAGGCCCTACTTTTACATGTTCTCTAGCATGCAGAATTAGAAGAATGTGCCAGCAAATGTTGGTGCACAAGAGCAGAGAGCCGTGAATAGAACTGAAGTGATTTATTCGATGTAAATTATTGAGCCATGACACAGAGGTAGTCTCAAATGGGTATAAACAGCAGGTCCACAGTGCTGGTTATACACAAGGGTATGTTGGTTTAAAATGGGAAGCTTGCTTTGTTTGTAGCTTAAATGCAAACTTTGACTGCCACAGAAGGAACAGATAGAATGAAAAAATAAAGCATTTTGTCCTGAAACACAACCCACTTCATTATTTTCTATTCTTCTCTGCACTGCAGTTTGTACCAGCTTTGAAATGGGTAGAACTGTTGCTAGGTAATCTTTACCCACTTGGTAGCTGAAGTTTCAGTCATGCAGAAAAGAGTTTTTATATATCTAACAGCATAAAATTAAAATCCAAGGCATTGTTTAATGACTTGTTTCCAGTGCAACCCTGCTTCCAGCTATGGGCCTCTTTCCTGGGAGCAAACCAACTGCCAGAACAAGCAACACACTTTTGTAAGCTGCAGGTCAACATGACTCCAGTGACAGCAGCTGCAAGCCCTCCCTGAGCACTTTCCTTATCTCAGCTGTGAGCAGCAGGCTCAGACACCCTTTCTGCTCCATGCTGATCCCTCCCGTGTGCTGAGCAACTATCTGTGTAATGAAACAAAGCAGGGAACTGATGCAAGCGAAAAGCAAGCGAGCTTCCCTCTTCCTCTTTGCTGGGCTCACCTAGGGCCAGTTCCTAGCACTAGTTCATTTTGTGGCTGTGTAAGCAGCATGGATAAACTTGGAGGGAAATGCAGTAGATGCTGAATCAAGTGGGCAGGACTGGGGCAGGAAAAGACATGGCAACCAACTAACAAAACACAGCCACAGTTTGCCTTTGTGATCTACCAAAGTTCTGAAGAAAATTTGGGTTAGCTTAAAGTGGTAAGTAAGGGAAGTACACAACTGATATCACTAAGCCAGATCTTGAAACAACCCCCTCACTCATACTTTCATAGAAAAACCATGTGGGAATTTTATCAAGCTATCTTTTAAGATTGCCAATGTGGAAAAGACCAAGACAAAGTTAAACTCAGAACAACTCTTGGATAGCCACAGTCAGCTATAACCACTTTATGGCTATATCCACTGTTTTTCCTGGTCTAGCTATGTTTTTCCAGCTGCTTCTGACTCCTGATGGCACCATAAAGAAGCTTCAAGAGGCAAAAATAAACCCATACAAAAAAAACTGGTAACAGCTTTCTCTTTTATGATATGTGGGCTGTGAAGTTACATGTTCAGTTACATTAGTCATCTGTTTAATGCCAAATATTATTTTCTTCTATGTGAACCATGGCATCCTGAAGTGTGATAAATAAATCTGTGTATTGGCTTAAGTTTTGACAGTATTAATCACCTAGGAGGTAAATTAAAGGGGAGGAGACAGAAGCTGCAGCAAGTACTTGCCAGCCCCGCAGAAATCTATAGCATTACAGGCAACCCCATCACCTGACCTATTTTTTCTTCCTTACTTCTTGAGAAGCAACCTGAAGCCAGGCTTGCAGATCTCCCCATGGCATCTCTGATCCTTTTCTACCCTAGGGGCATTTCATTTCTGCAATGACTCACAAAAAAAAAAAAGCTCTTCTGCAGTGAGAATCCATTTTCAATCATGTCTGCTATTGAACAGGTTTCCAAAGTACAAGTATTTCAGCCCACAGCACACTGGCTGTGCCGAGAGCACATCTGCACAAGCTCTGTTTGTTGAGTTACTCTCCCAGAGGTAGTTTAAAACAGCAGTGCAACCCAGGAAAACATTCCACTGACCAGAAAGAACAGGCTGCCAGGGGGGTTGTGGAGCCTTCCTCTCTGGAGATATTCAAGCCCCACCTGCATGCATTCCTGCGTGATCTGGTAAAGGTGATCCTGCTCTGGCAGGGGGGCTGGACTAGATGATCTTTCAAGGTCCTTTCCAACCCCTAACATTCTGTGCTTCTGTGAAGGAAAGATGGAAATGGGGAAAAAGGGCTCTGCTGGGGCATTCCACAGGGAACTAGTAAGAATTGAAAAGGCATATGAAAAAAGAAATCCTAATAAATAAAACATTGTAACTGATACCTCCAATGTTTGCATCATCCAGCTGCCTTTTACAGAAGCAATACATAAGGTTAAAAATATGCTATCTAGCAGGCAGCAGCGATGTCATGCTGCCGAAGGGAGGTTGTGTAACCAGCAGTCGATTGCTTATGTTCAACCCGTGCAAATAGCTATCAGCCAGATAATTGCATCAAAGTCTCACTTCCCACATTCCTAGAGAAACACATGTGTCCCAGACTTCAGTTTTGAAACTGACCTATTTCTCAGACAAAAGTATTGATCCCTATCTGGAAGCACAGCTCACAAATAATGGAGGACAAAGGCAATGTGCATGTGATTTCCCAGCTGTAAATGCTGAATGACAGTAGTCACACGTTGCACAAGTTTCTGGTTTACATTAACGCGTAAGGGAAACGTGTCCCATGACTCCTACCTTACTGAATGGCCAAAACAGTTACCTCACTTACTAAGGGTTCAGTTCAAGTGCAAAAAACAGACCTACAGAAGCACAGAATGTTAGGGGTTGGAAAGGACCTTGAAAGATCATCTAGTCCAGCCCCCCTGCCAGAGCAGCCCTAGCATTTGGCTGGACTGAAGATTTGCAATTGCTGCTGCGGGGGTATTGAAAACAAACAAAAAGTGACAGGAATTGCACATAAAAAGATTGTACATACTTGTTAAGAACTGTCTAGTTGACCATTATTAGAACTTGAATTTTAATACCTTTTAAGCTTGGCTTTTTACAGCTATTCAACGCAGCAGGGGAAAGTTCTTCATAGAGAGAGTTGTTATCCAGTGGAATGTGCTGCCCAGGGAGGTGGTGGAGTCACTGGTCCTGGAGGTGTTCAAAAAAGGATTGGATGTGGCACTTGGAGCCATGGTTTAGTTGTCAGGAGCTGTTAGGTATTAGGTAATAGGTTGGACTTGATGATCTCTGAGGTCTTTTCCAAACTGGTTGATTCTGTGATTCTGTAGTAGAGCTCAATATGATTTTCTATTTTAAAATGGCATTTTAGAACAGGTAGCATTAGTCCTTTGGTTATGACTTCTATTTGTCCTTTAGCCTATGCATCATGGGAAGTAAGGGAAGAGTAATCTTGTTGAACAGGAATTTATTTGCCATACTACAGTATGGACATGTGAATCTTGGTGAACAAATGGGAGGATCTGCTTTGGCATATCCTGTGCTCCTAATATTCAAGCCCATCCCTCTTGACCACTTTTCAAGTTTCTTTCCAAGGTTCATTGCAAGAAATAAAAATAGACTAGACTAGACTAGACTAGACTAGAATAGGACCAGACCAGGTTGGAAAATACCTTCAAGATCATTGAGTCCAAATTATCATCCAACACAATCTAATCAACTAAACCATGGCACCAAGTGCCTCATCCAGTCTCTTCCTAAACACCTCTAGTGATGTTGACTCCATCACCTCCCTGGGCAGCACATTACAATGGCCAATCACCCTTTCTATGAAGAACTTCCTAACATCCAGCCTAAACCTCCCCTGGCACAGCCTGAGACTGTGTCCTCTTGTTCTGGTGCTGGCCACCCAGGAGAAGAGACCAACTCCCACCCAGCTACAACCTCCCTTAAGGTACTTGTAGAGAGCAATAAGGTCACCCCTCACTCTCCTCTTCTCCAGGCTAAGCAACCCCAGCTCCCTCAGCCTCTCCTCATAGGGCCTGTGTTCCAAGCCCCTCACCAACTTTGTTGCCCTTCTCTGGACACGCTCCAGCAAGTCAACATCCTTCCTAAACTGAGTGGCCTAGAACTGGACACAATACTCAAGGTGTGGCCTAACCAGTGCAGTGTACAGGGGCAGAATGACCTCCCTGCTCCTGCTGGCCACACTGTTTCTGATGCAGGCCAGGATGCCATTGGCCTTCTTGGCTGCCTGGGCACACTGCAGGCTCATGTTCAGCCTACCATCAACCAGTACCCCCAGGTCCCTCTCTGCCTGGCCACTCTCCAGCCACTCTGACCCCAGCCTGTAGCACTGCATGGGGCTGTTGTGGCCAATGTGTAGAACCTGGCACTTGGATGTGTTAAATCTCATGCCCTTGGACTCTGCCCATCTGTCCAGCCTGTCAAGGTCCCTCTGCAGGTCCGTCCTATTAAGTTTTGCAACTTCCACACCAATATAAGCAGCTTTTAATAACCTCAGTGAGAGCCCTGTGTGTGTCAAAAGGTAGGCAGGGAGAACAGAATTCCATTCACCAGCAGTCTTACTCCAGCGTTTACTTAACCCTTCTGTGATCACACAGAAAACCAACACAGTTTGCTTTGGGGACCTGCACATGTTTTCTAAACATTGCATCACCTCTCCAGTTACATGGCAGTTGGTACTCTACAACCCCCATCCTCAGGAGCCTATGTAAACAGCTCTGTCACTTACAAGATACAGCACACAGAGTAACTAAACCAAGTAGTTTGTTGAGTTTTATTTGCACTTGTTGACTTGTTATTCATCAGAAGCAAATAGTAAGACCTAGCTCTCTTCTGTTACAGATATTCAAATTTTCTGCAGTGCTTTCTGCTTAGTGTAGGAAGTAGAAATTTAACTAGCTATGTGGTTTCTGAGTTGCCTGATCCCAAGGATTAATTTAAGAAACAAGAGTGGGAATTCTGGATACAAGGAGCTTTGCAGAAAGACAGCAGCATGTCACAGGAAAGCAGACCCAAGGTAATATACTGAGATTTTAAAGAATAAAGGAATGGATGACATCAAAAGACCAGTAGGTCAGGCAGGCAGCCAGGCAGGCCTTGCAGATAAACATTTTGAATTTGAGGCAGATTATAAATGACAAACACCAAGGGCAGCTGAAAGAGGACAGAACTGAGGTAAATAAGAAGGCTGGTGCCTTGGTAGTACGATAACACTGATGTAGTAATGCAACTGAAGACAGAAGATAAGAGGGATGAAATAATGCTGAGTATTGATGGGGTCTAGAACAAGGTTTTGCCAGGGGGGAAATGCAGTACAACTGGTAACTGTGAAACATGGTGAAGGAGGCAGGAGCTGACCTAGCTTTCCAATTGCTCTCAGCAGACGCAAGGAAGCTGATGACATCAGAGCAGGAGAAATGAAAGTCGCACCTCTCATTCTTTGAAAAAGGGAAAAAACCCAAACTAGATCTGTATCATCAATTATAAATGACACAAGGGAAGCATTTGGGGAAATGGAAAATCCCAATCCTTCTCAGCAGTGAGAGATTTCCCTCTCTTCCCAGCTGAGGGCACGTCACTGGAAAGTCCCAGCCTGGGAAGAGAAAAAAAATCTACCGAGTAAACAAATTGCATAAGCAGTGAAAACAGAAAGAGGAACAAAGTCAAATGAGACTTTGACTTTACAGGAGTTTATTTTCAGGTTAGCATTTCCTTGAATGGCAACAGTGCAAGTTCAGACAAGAAAACTCTGACTAGAGGGAAAATGGCTGTAAAACATTACTGCTGCTATTTGCCATAAAAAGAAAGCTCATTTATTAAAAAGCTGAGAATTCAACTTGGAATTTCGTGGACTTAGTGCTAGTGAGAGTAGCCAAACGATCCCAGTGGCAAACCGGATACCCAGGATTATTACAGGTCTGTAAAATTAGAAATGATTGTCTGGCAAGCCTGTGGAATGTTTTTCCCCTTCCCTCACACATCCTTCCAGCCAAGGAAAAGGTCCTTAACAAAGCTCTTCCTCACACTCCCTGGGCATGGCTCTTTGTCTTGCAATCAAGTTCAAGGCTGGGAACTTTTCCAGCACTATCCATAAAGAAAACAAGGAAAAAACATGGCTGGTCACACTGAGACAAGAACTACAGTGTTGGGCAAAAATTGAGGCCTCCTCCCTCTCTAACTAGCATTCATGAAAATTAAAATATTGACATAAATTATTACCCTTCTCCAAAATAAATCAACTTTCAATAAAGGTACTTCACAGTGATTAATCACAGCAACATTAACTCAAGTTCGGGAACCAATTAGAGTGACAGCACTTTCTAGCTGTAATCTAGGAAAAGAATCAAGGTGGATTTAACTCTGCTTTTCTTCTTTCCCAGTTACTGAGCGCTGCTGCACGCTGGCCAGCGTCCATGGCAGTCCAACCCTGCTACCAAACAACAGATGCCAGTTCTGCAGGTGGCATGTGGACAGCCCCACCTCCAACCCTATCAATATTACCATTTGAGCATTTTCTTACAACTCAGGTTCTCTTAAGTCTCATCAGGATTCAACAAGACTGAGAGCACCACCTCAAGCACATTATCCTTGACAGCCAATGACTATTATTTATGGAACTGCCACCTTTTAACATCCTCTCAGATGTGGGAAGAGGACAAGTTTGCAGTCTTTGCAGGGGGAGGGTTATGGGGGGCTTGGTTTGGTTTGGTTTTTGTATTACTTCTAATGTGTATGAATAGTAGGAGGGAATCAGAACTGCAGGAAGGTTTGAAATTGAGTATCATTTTTCCTACTACAGGAAGGTTTGAAATTGAGTATCATTTTTCCTACTACAGGAAGGTTTGAAATTGAGTATCATTTTTCCTACTACACTGTAAGAGCATAATGCTGTCGTTGTAACAGGGAGCAGGAGGATCCTGACTTCTGAGGGGGAAGCTTAGGACCCTAGTCCATTGGCCACATCTCTACTTTCTGAGCTCTGAACAGCAGAGAGTAATGGCAAAAGCTTTTCCCCAGGCACCAAGCTGGAGCAGCAAATGTGAAACCCAGATGAGTTTCAGTTCCTGCATATGATGCAATGACTGCATTAAGCTTTCTAAAGGAGAAATGTCATCAGTCTCTCTTTGATGGGTGCTCTTACATGCACAGCAGAGGATTCAGAATGTGTTTCCTGGATGGGGCTATGGTGGGGCCAAGAGGAGACAATATTCACAAAAATTGTACTAGAACTGGACTCTTTATGATTTTTATAGCAATGACCTTTTCTTAAAGCAACTTCCTAGCAACTAAAGCAGGTTATGGTAGCAACATAAACACAATCTGCCAATCTTTTCACAGATTTTTTTTCAAGTATTCATCAGAATGAGGTAGCATGGCACCTGCAAAAGGTCTCTATCTTAAAGACTTTTCAGCGAATACAGTTCACTACAGGAGCTTATCAACTAAGTCCTCTGGAAAGCTGATGATCATTTTGAAGCTTTAAAATTAACTATTTTGTCTTCTGGTAGTACAGCCACACTATCTGAAACACTTTCAAAACAGTTCCATCTTCAATGCTAAGAGCTATGCTCTTGGTTTGAATTCATGCTGTTCCTCATGCCTGTAACTCAGTCAAGACCTTACTCCCTGGAGGAAGTACCACCATAAATTTGGACATTCCAGCCAAAAATCTTCTGTATTTCAGTGTCTGGCTGGCAGGAAGACATGCACAAAAATAGGTTGATACATTTTCTTACTAAATATCTGATGCAATTAAGTGACACTGAAGAAAACAAAACAAACCAACCTTACAGGTGAAATGTCAGTGATATTCATTCCTGGTTTAGGTCACTGTTGGTTGGGCTTTTTCCAGCTACAGTAAGGTGTCAACTGGAAAAGCTCCTTTAAATAGCATAGACATGGAATCATTTCAGAGCCAGTGAATATAAAAACCTCACAGGGAGGGAACAAAAAGCTCTGAATGAAGCAGGACCAACCACACCATCAGAAAAAAAAATATTTTCTTAGATCTGACACTTGCCCTGAAGTAAAATTATTGAGGTAACCTAATTCCTAACATTGTCACTGGTGGTTATCAGAGCAGAGGAGTCACTTCTGGTGCACAACTAATTCTGTATCTGGCATTGCTCAGTGCCCTCCACATCATTTTACTAGGTTTTGACCTTGCTGTTTTGTTAGTCAAAGTTCACTTGGCAGCTGCTAAGGAAAGGAAAGTAAGACCAATCGTAAAGCTCAGTGACTAAGCAAGAAAACATATGCAAATCCAGTTGAAGGTCTTGGCAAACCCCAACATGGTTTTACTCTGCTCACTTAGGCAGAAGGCTGAAAGACCCTGAAAGCTTTCATGCTCAACATCCAAAAGTTGGAAAGTTCACAAGAAAGCCTGGACTGGGATAAAAAAGGTACTGCAAAAGTCTCTGTCTGCAGAAGCACCACGTTCACCAGTGGTTACTCAGCTGCATGTAGCTCACAAGTAGTTCACATGGGACATTAAGTGCAGGGCTGGCACCAAAGATGCACTGATGCAGACAGAGGCCAGTATGGACAGAGGAGGCTGGAAACCCTAGCAGCTATGTGACACCACATCAATACCGACTGTGGTAGCACAGAACAGGCTTGCATGGTTATGGCCATGCCTGCCCCAGAGATTCCAAATGCACAAGGTAGACATCTGGGAACGGGAGCCACTTCACAAAGCTCAGCAAAGTCTGTCCTTCAAATAAGATGAGGCTTTGAGACCGACATTAAAAAATAAACCCAAACAGTGTAATTACTGCTTCCTTTGTGCTTGTAATTCACTAGTCATCCCTTTTTCCATCACATGAATGACATCAGTCAGAAATTACTGCCCGAGGACCTCGACTGAAACTGGCTCTGCGATCACATTAATGGGTCTCCGTGCAGATGCAGTAGGGTTTTAAATTAGCTTTCCAATTATTTTGCCAAATAAGAAAAGCAATAATTAAGATGTGAAACACTTACAACAACTAATCACTAACAATTAAAAACACAAAAGTAATGACTTCGTTCTACCAACTTGACAATTTTGGGAGGGAATCAGCACCGAACGGAGACGACTGCAGGTGAAACCCTATCGAAAACCAGCAGCACGCCGAGACGCATGTGTTCTGAAGGCTTCACTTCAGCCTGTATGAATATAGCTTAGCTGCACATGTGGCTACACAAATAACCTCACAGGTCTTCCCTCTACATTTTAACAATGCTCCCAAGTTAGGCTAGATCAAATCTTGGTTTCGCTCTTGACAAACACAAAACATACTTGGCAGAACTGCTGCACCTCCATGACAGACAAGCTCAAACCTTCCCAAGAATAACACCCTCAAAGTATTATGAGTACAGCTGCTGCTGTGGTGTTCAGAAATCTTTACTGGGCAGGGCACATCAGTTCCTTCTCCCTCTGCCAACCTCTATTACTCCTCTTCTTCCTTTCTAGAGACACAGCTGTTCTCCAGAAAATACCACAAGAGCTGTGACCACAAAGAGCACAGCCTTGGCACAGCCCACTCCTGGACTTCTTCCATTGCTAGGGCTGGAAAGCCACATATGAAATACACCCCTGAGATGAGGAAATGACATTGCAGTGTTGAGAAGGCCAAAACAGGCCAGAGAATGGTATTGTGCGAACTAGGGTGGCATAAAAACAAATTTTTGTTACAATTCAGTATTGTCTACATGCAGAAGCACAGCACACCACAGCATCTGCCCCTCACTTTTCAGTGAGATGGTGGTGGTGTAGCAGCTGCACCCATGAGAAGCTCTTCAACTGCAAGCTACAGGACTTGTGTATTATTCCTGCCTACCTTTGCCTCAAGGTTTTTAGGTTAGATGGCTCATTGGTCACTGGTTGCACATACATAAAACACCAGGATACATAAGAAAGATCACAGTGATAATATCTCTGCTGACATCTTGTTACAAGGACATTTGTGACCTAAATGGATCACGAGCATCATCTGAGAGGCTAGTTGCATAGGAACCATTATGAGCACTCAGCTACTCTCAGGCCCCTGAGGAAATACTTTAATCAAGCAAAGTCACTTCTGCATAATGATGCACATACAGAAGCTCCAAGTTATACAAATAAATTCTCCCAAGGAACTCATTTTATGGCAGTCATACATCCAAGTAATACCATCAAACGTTCATGTTCTCTATCTAATTAAGGTATTTTCCCAAACTGAAAAGAAAACCACAACAAAATCCCAGGAACATTTCAAGAGTGATGCCATTTAGAGTTCATGTGTGAGAATTGTAGAGATTAACAGAGGCAAAGTATCCTTTATCTGAAGGCTTTTATTTGGAACTTCGTATATAGATTTCCTCTTATCTGAACCTCAATTCTACACTGTGGATTTTATACTGTTGTCAGAAAGCAAGTATCTCTGTTATATATTTTATGATTCCCTCTTCTCACAAAACTGTCCTATAAGAGACAGCAGTGTTCTGTGTGTTTATTGGCCAGAATGGCAGAAGTGATAATTCCTTGTCAGGCACCAAGTCAACTACAAATAAACATGTATGCCTGGAAACATCAAGCAGTTATTCACAACTATTTCTTTGTTTTGTTTTGAAATAAAAAACAACAGCTGCTTTTAATTAAGTTTGGTTACTTCTTCCTAGTCCTCAGCAAATAGAAAGCATAAGGCATGTGGAAACCAATTTCTTTAATGGAACTGAAGCTAAAAAGCACCGTCTGCCATTTACCCCGCGATCGCAACTGGGACCTTCTCTTTCATCTGTTGCAAAAATTTCCTCCAGATTAGTAACAGCGAACTGGCCACAAATGTCGGCTAGTTGGGTAGAGGGGCACAGAGAGGAAGGATGTGTAGGTGGACTGCTAAATTCGACGCTGCGCGCGGGCTCGCTGACGGGTCTACTGGAGAGGAAGGGCAGCAGCAGCCCCGGTGGGAAGCCTGGCAGGGTGGGGCGGCAGAGCTGCCCTCCAGAGCTCGGCGAAGGCCCAGCGGGAGCGCTGCTGGCGCATCACGGGCGACGGCGGGGCCCGGCTTTTTCCAGCCTCAGCGGGCGACTCGTCGCTCGACATCCTGGTGACAGCGAGAATGGCAGCGGGGCAGGGACCTCCGCCGGGGCAGCCCTACTTGCAGAGCCCTTCCAGCCGTTCCAGGGTGCCCTTCATGTCACGGATGCGCTTGGCCAAGGCGGGCACGGGCTGCATGGCACGGTCCAGCTCCTCGCAGCGCGCCACCAGCGCATACATAGCGCGGATGCTGAGGTCGGCCGCCTCGCCGAGACTCTCCACCCCGTCGCGGTAGGTCTGGATGCAGCCGACGCTGAGCGCCGTCAAGGCCTGCAGGCCGCAGTGCACGTTGCGCAGCAGCTCGTCCACTTGCGCCGCCACCTGCCCGGCCAAGGCCACCACGTCCTGCAGCGCCCCGGGATCGATGGCGGGGATGGAGCTACCGCCTCCCGCGGCCGCCTCGCCCCGCGGGGCACCGCTCAGCCGGATCCGCCGCTCCAGGTTGTTGGCTACAAACTGAGTCAGGCGCCCCTCGCGCAGCACCGTTCCCTCCAGTTCCAGGGCGCTCGCTAGCGTCGCCCGCCTCCCCTCCAGCAGCTGCCGCCCCACCGCTGCCCCGCCGCTGGCCGCCAGGCTCAGCGCCTCCAGGCTCCGCTCGTCCCGCCTCCGCCCCTCCGACTCACAGCCTGGTCCCTCCTCCACCGCGACTGGGAGCCCGCCGGCCGCCGCGGGCCGCATCGCCGGCTCCTCCATGACAGGCGACGCGTGCGTGCCTGCCCACCGGCACACCACCGCCCACCAAGGGGCGTGCCGCCGCCTGTTTACGTCCCCCTCGATTGGATGCCCGGCGCTCAGGGGCGTAACTATGGCTGTCTCTATGCCTCCTGATTGGGCTCCTTCTCTCGCAACTAGAACCGCCCGTTCTCCTCGCACTGCAGGCCCGTGACTCGGAGACTGGGGCGTGGCCACTGTTTGCATCTGCCTTGATTGGGTGGCCTACGGAAGCAGGCGTGGCCCCAAGTGTTTGTGTCGCCTCTCATTGGCCGAGGCGGGGCCAGGGAAGTCGCCGTTCCACCGAGATTGGCGGTCGCTGGTAGAGGGGCGTGCCACTCACACCATCCTCGGACAGCGATTGGCGTGGGGAAGGAAGGGGCTGTGCCCCGCTCGGGTAACAACAACGGGGTGCTGCGAGCTGGTCCTTTCACTCCCCCGCCATGTTCTCCTAGCAGCGGATCCCATTGCGCCACCATCTCAGCCCACAAAGCCTGGGCAGATAGCCCTCAGCAACCCGACCCGCACATTCCCCACCTAGGCTTGACCCCTCTTCCCGGTACAGTTCTGGGTACCCACATCCCACCATGGTCACCACCACGGCGCCGCCGCCCTTCCTAGCTCGGATCTCGGCAGGCACCGAAGACCCCAGGCGGCTGCCCTCTACTCTTTTCCAGCGCCTCAGGCGAGGGGACAGCAACTGTGAGAACCAGCCTAGCTGCTGTCTGGCGGGCCCGGGGGGCAGCGCGAGGCCCACGCTGAAAAGGGTCCGTCGGAGGAAGGGAAAGATCCGGCCCAGCCCCGCGGGGCTCTTGCCCAGCCGTTACCAACAGTATCAACAGCATCGCACCGGCCTGGGGAGGAGGACCCCACTGGGAACCCACGGGACAGGCGAGCTTCGCGCTCACCCGACGTCAACAGCTTCGGCTGCCCCTGGCACGGCAATGGTCGCCCCGGAGGAGCCGCCCGCCCCGTCGAGACTTGCGCCCAGCAAACCCCTCAGGAAAGAGGTAAAGACAGGGCTCTGCTACTTTGCTCACATTCTCTTCTCCAGTTCCGTCCCCCCTCCCCCTCGTCCCCCGCACTCTGGGACCGGGAGACCTCTTGCCGGCTCGGTGGGGAGGGAAGCGGGCAGCGGGCGAATCGCCCCCTGTGTGCGTGTAGACGGGCGGGGGGAGGGCGGCGGTGGAGTTTCCGTTACGCCCGCTCGCTCGGGGCTGGAGGTGGGGGGGGAGGTGTGGAAGAGAGGGGTACTGAAGGCGGTGATTGGCTGCTCGGCGCCACCAATCGGCGCTCGCCGGTGCGCCCAGCAACAGCCGGATTTAGCCTGCTGGCCGCGCGCCAGCTGCCCCTGCGCGCGCAGGCGAGACGTGCGCGGGGCGCAGCGCCCCATGGCGGCCGGGGCGGCGGTGCGCGCGGGCTGTCCCGTGGCTCGCGGCTCGGAGCGAGCGCTGGGGGTAGAAGCGCGCTCGGCGGTGCTGCGCTCCGGCAGCACGGCGGCGCCGGCGCAGTGCGGGAGCACCGAGTCCGGCTAGCCGGCTCCCCGCTGGCCGTATCGTGTCCGTGGGCTGCTGCGGACAGCTCTTGAGGGAGAGAGGTCGCGTGTTGACGCGAATGCTTATCTTGCAGTTCTTAAAGAGCAAGATGGGAAAGTCTGAGAAGGCTGCCGTCCCGTACAGCCAGCCCGTTCACAGTTTACATCTGTGTGAACAACCAAAGATGAACTGGCAGAAGAGTAAATGTAACGCGCCGCTGACAAAGATCACATCTGCAAAACAGCTAGAGAACTTTTGGCAAGATTCCGTGTCGGCAGAAATAACGCAGAAACAGGAGAAAAAGCCACTTAAAAACACAGAGAACTTCAGAAACGCCAAGTCCAAGAAACCTGTCGCCCTAACTGAAGTGAGCCAAAAAGAAAACTACGCTGGGGCGAAATTCAGTGACCCACCATCTCCTAGCGTCCTTCCAAAGCCTCCCAGCCACTGGGTGGGTGGCACAGCTGAACCCTCTGACCAAAACAGGGAGTTGATGGCAGTCCATTTGAAAACTCTCCTAAAAGTTCAAGCATAGTTTCCGAGAGCTCTTGAGTAATTGGCAAAGCAAACTCCATCCAGGAAACTTAAAAACATGCCTTGTTGCAATAAAGTTGCAAAAGACTGTCAAGTCTTAACAATCACGTTTAAAAAAAAAAAATCCTTGTATTATATTTTTTATGGTCGTGTAAATAGTGTACATCATGTATTATGTGTATATTCTTGTTCATACTTTGAGAGGTACATTTTAGTTTTGTTATGAAAGGATGTATTTTGCACTGCCTGAATGGTAGATGTCTTGTATATAAACCCATGGACAATTTTAAGTGTGTGCTTGACACATGAAGACTTGACTTGATTTGCACAAGGTAATGAAAATTTTGGAAGGAGAGTACAGCTTTCTGATTTTAAGGTTCCAGATCAAATGTGAATGTTTTATTCATGCACTACTGACAATAGTTTTTACATTCTCTGTCCCAGCAAAATGACAAACATGGAATTTTCATACAAATGTGAACTTCTGCTCTCTGCTCTGGAAACGGTATCCTGAATTTCTGTTCATCTGTTTGTTTTTAAAATTAACTGGAATTTGTGCAAAATTCCAACCCATCAATTGGAGCACTGCTGATTTCTTAAAAAAAAAAAAAAAAAAAGAAAAGAGCAGAGCTTTCTGCCAACAATCCAATTGGTCACTAAAAAATTAAATAAACAATTTGGCCTCCCCTTAATCATGTCTCCTGTTTTTCTTGTGTGTGTGCCTGTTCATTCAAGCTCATGGTCTTAAAAATTACTTGATTGTCTTCTAGTGCATCAGTAGGAGCATTGTGTCCTCAGCCTTTCAACTGTGCAAATAACGAAGATATTTCATAGCCCACTAAGAATTCCTTGTGCTTTAAGGCATTTCCTTATTGCTCTCTACAACTACCTGAAAGGAGGTTGTAGACAGGCAGAGGTTGGCCTCTCTCCCAGGCAACCAGAACAAGAGGACACAGTCTCAGGCTGCACCAGGGGAGGTTTAGGCTGGAGGTTAGGAAGATGTTCTACAGAGAGAGTGATTGCCCATTGGAATGGGCTGCCCAGGGAGGTGGTGGAGTCACCATCACTGGAAGTGTTCAGGAGGAGACTTGATGGGGTGCTTGGTTGCATGGTTTAGTTGATTCATCGTATCAGTCAGGGCTGGAAGGGACCACAAGGATCATCATCTAGTTCCAACCATCCTGCCATGGGCAGGGACACCCCACACTAGATCAGGCCGGCCAGAGCCTCATCCAGCCTGGTTGATCAGGTGGGTTGGATAATAGGTTGGACACAATGATCTTGAAAGTCTCTTCCAACGTGATTTGTTCTATTCTTTGTCATAGATCGCTCCCAGTTCCTAATCCTTTATTTGTTGAAAATTCATACTTCAAGAAAATTGGGCAATTGCATATTCAAAGTAATTTTGTAGTGCTTCTTAACTTTTTATAGCAAATGGTTATTAAACTAGCTCAGGGTGAAAAGCAGAAACAACAGAAAGGTATGAATGGGGTAAGTTAAGCTTATTTTTCACCAGATTCTTCTCTTGCTGATAACTGTGCAGGAAATTATAACTCCTCTGATCTTAGTTCTTAAGGATTTAGACTGTAGATTAGGCAGACAGGCATGCTGAGGAGATAACACAGATTTGCAGTTATTTTACTAATCTGGTATTTAAGTAAGATCAATAAAGCAAGAAATAAGTGAAATTTACATAAGAGTGAAAAATAAGTTCTTAGATCCACTGGGGAAGAAAGTAGTAGTGTAGTAGAAATAGATGGATAGGAAGAGTATGTTAGCAGCAGTGTCTCAGCTGATGTGGCTCCTTAGCCTCATTGGTGCTTTCAGAGATTGGGCACGAGCAGCATCAGCTAAGTTCATGCCACTTGCATTGCTGCTTCTGCTGGAAGGGAGGAAGACACTTCAGAGAGACCTGAATGGGCTGGGTCGATGGGCTGAGGAGGCCAAGGGTATGAGGTGTAACAAGGCTAAGAGCAGCGTCATACTCTTCAGCCACAATCACCTCATGCAGGGCTACAGACTGGGGATGAGTACCTAGAGAGCAGCCTGGCTGAGAGGGACCTGGCAGTGCTGGTTGGCAACTGACTGAATATGACCCAGCACTGTGCCCAGCTGGCACAGAAGGCCAATGGCATCTTGGCTTGTATCAGGAATAGTGTGGCCAGCAGGACTAGGGATGGAATTCTGCCCCTGTACTCCTGCACTGCTGAGGCCTCGCCTCAAGTAGTGTGTGCAGTTCTGGGCCCCTCACTTCAAGAAAGATGCTGAGATGCTGGAGCAGGTCCAGAGGAGAGCAATGGGACTGGGGAAGGGACTGGAGGGAAAGTCTGATGAGGAGAGGCTGAGGGAGCTGGGGGCATTTAGCCTGAAGAAGAGGAGACTCAAGGGGGACCTCATCACACTACAATTACCTGAAGAGAAGTAGTAAGGTGGGGCTCTGGCTCTTCTCACAGGCAACTTGTGACAAGATGAGTGGGCATGGCCTGAAGCTGCACCAGGGGAGTTTTAGGTTGGATGTTAGGAAGCACTTTCGCATGGAAAGGCTAATTAGACACTGGAATGGACTACAGAGAGAGGTGATGGAGTTGCCATCCCTGGAGGTGTTTAAATAAAGATTAGATGTGGCAGTTAGTGACATGTGGTGATGGTAGGTCATAGGCTGGACTTGATGATCTCAGAGCCCTATTCCAGCCTCAGTAATTTTGTGATTCTGTGGTTCCAAGACACCAAATCACTTTGTTCCCTGCATATGAATTTGCAGTGTTAGTTAACATTGCCCTGAGAAGAGACTACCCAAAACCTGGGGGGAGAATTTCTTTGCTTTATTTATAGACTGTAATTACATAGTTACAATTTTTTAAATTATTCTCATAATGCTATTAGGCTATTTTTTATGTTCTAAACTAAGAGTTCATACAAAATTTTTGGTCTACATGAAAGACCTGTGTTCGTGGTCTTGCAGAAAATGGACCTGTGTTACCTGATAAACAAAAATAAAAGTAAAAGCACAGCTTCAGCATCCCAGTTCACTGCCTAATATAAATAGAATAGACTAGACTAGACTAGACTAGACTAGAATAGACCAGGTTGGAAGAGACCTTCAAGATCATCGTGTCCAACCTATCATCCAACACCACCTAATCAACTAAACCATGCAACCAAGCACCCTATCAAGTCTCCTCCTGAACGCTTCCAGGGATGGTGACTCCCCCACCTCCTCAGGCAGCCCATTCCAATGGGCAATCACTCTCTCTGTGTAGAACTTGCTCCTAACCTCCAGCCTAAACCTCCCCTGGCACAGCTTGAGACTGTGTCCTCTTGTTCTGGTGCTGGTTGCCTGGGAGAAGAGACCAACCTCTGCCTGTCTACAACCTCCCTTAACCCCAGCTCCCTCAGCCTCTCCTCACGGGGCTTGTGTTCCAAGCCCCTCACCAACTTTGTTGCCCTTCTCTGGACATGCTCCAACAAGTCAACATCCTTCCTAAACTGAGGGGCCCAGAACTGGACACGGTACTTGAGGTGTGGCCTAACCAGTGCAGTGTACAGGGGCAGAATGACCTCCCTGCTCCTGCTGGCCATACTGTTCCTGATGCAGGAATTCAATGCATAATTCAAGTGCATCCTGGTTTGCCTTTAAAAATTAACAAAACCCACTAATTAAAAAATTAACAAACTATATTAGGGCAAAGACAAATTTGAGCATGATCTCACTGAGGATGACAGACAGATGGTGAGTCCTACTCTATTAGGTGTAAGGTCTATTGATAGGTGGTTGCACCTTCCCCCCCCCCCCCCCCCTTTTGCCTCAATGTCATCAAGCAGAAAGGAAAGCACCTTTTGCACTTCACCACAGCTTTGGGCAGTGGTTGGTTTCATCAGCTGAACTTGTGACAGACTAGAATCTTGATAACTAGCTTGACAAGAGCTAGTTTCTGTCAGCCATGCCCATTGGCATGAATTAAAAGAAGATACCCTTTTTCTCCCTGATGATTACCTCTACCATCAGCCTCTTTTCTTCCTTGCTCCTAGAGCTGACATCAAATTGCCTAGCCTGAATGCTAGTTCTGATCCTACATAAAATTCACTGACATAACATTCCTCAGTTTCTACTCTGTTTTGCTGACACACCCCTGGGGATGACAGTGCTGATAGTTCTAAGCTCCTCAGCCAATTTATGGAGGCTGTTGTATAAAATTTGTGTAGTCTTGAAAATTTAAAACTTCCCATACTTTGTGGACTGTAAAGATGTTCAGGGTAAGGTGACACTGTTCATCCAGTCCTTCCAAACAGTGCAGGGAAAAAAAACCTGCTTGCTTTGTTTAGTTCTCTGTCAGTATCACTGCTCCTGTTGTGATCTGGCTTTCATGTCTCTATCTTAAGATCTTTGGGTCGAGTCCCTTCCTGGCCCACAGACTGGGTTACAAAACTAGGCCTTCAGCAGGGTGGCCTGAAAAATTAGGACATCATCTCTTTGGACCATGTTCTGCACTTAATTTGTCACTTTCCCACATTTTTTTCCTTTGTCTTCCCACGGTATTAGCTTACAGAGATTTGTACTTCCAAGGTTTCCTTCACTTTGACAGATTTCTTATCCCAGTCCCCTAAAGGCAAGGGATTGTATTACATTAACATACCATTGTTTGAGTTTAGAGCCAGTAGACAAAAGCAAAACACGAGTGCCATGCTGGGAGGACTGCTTTGCAATATAGTATAAAGTCTTGAAGTGAGCAGCCTTTAAGGAAGATGATGGACAAACAGTGTATTTGCTATCATCAGCTGGTATTGCATCTGCTGTACAGGAATTAAATTGCTTATTGAATCGTCTCAGTTCAGAGAAAAATACTGCATTGAGGTTAGATGACTAAAATCTTTTCTGTTTAAAATCTTCAGTGCAAAGCTGTGCAGAAGCACAGGAGAATCACAGAATCACTGAATGTTAGAGGTTGGAAGGCACCTCCAGAGATCATTGAGTCCAACCCCCTTGCCAAAAGCAGGATCACGTAGGGTAGACCACACAGGGATGCATCCAGGTGGGACTGGAAAGTCTCCAGAGAAGGAAACTCCACAACTTCTCTGGGCAGCCTGTTCCAGTGCTCTGTCACCCTCACTGTAAAGAAGGTTCTCCTCATGCTGAGGTTCTATGTTCAAGTTTGTATCCATTGTTCCTTGTCTTATTACTGCACACCACCAAAAAGAGATCGGACCCCTCCAGTGTGTAAGTTAACTACCAGCTTACTTTTAAAAACATCCTGTGGTGATGGTCCTGAAAAATCAACTTTCAAGGAGTACAGGATTATCTGTTGTTGGGTTTTCATGCGTGGCTAAGTGTCTCAGTCCAGAGAGGGAAAGAGACTCAGGTTTTTATGAATATTCCCGTGTTGTGAAATGAGAGGCACAAACGAGGCCAAAATATCAACAGCTAGACTATTTATTACATAAATAAAGTGGATGGACATAAATAAAGTGGATGGATCAGAAGGGGAGAGAGAGAAAATAGAGAAGAGGAAGAGAGAGATTAAAGGAAAGGAATTATATTACTACACCCCTCACCCCCCCAAGACAGTTTGAGTCTGTGGAGGAAAGGTGCTGCAGGAGATGTTGGGTCTGTAGAGAAACGGTGTAGAAGAGATGAGGGCCTTTGGGCAGCTTCTTCAGCTCCATGAGTTGCAGCAGGCAGAACTTAGGACACGGAGAGAGGGTTTTCAGAGTCCAAGATCCGTTGTGTTGCCCATGATGTTTCCAGCGTGTGGTGCCGTCTTCTTTCTCCTGCATTTTTCTTCTTCAATTTTCTTCTCCTAAGCCAGTAGTTGTTCAGTCTTTTATACAGTTTTTCAGTCCTTAGGCAAGTGCCCAGGTGTTGTTCCCCAGGATATCGTTCTGGGAAATCATCTTTAGGTAAGTGTCCAGGTATCGTTCCCCAGGAAATCTTTTCTGTGTATTCATGTGAGTCTGGATGGAGGTGGGGAGGCCTCTGCCTCCTCCTTCTGCATCTACCTACCCACACACTCATTACACATCAGGAAACAGGTGGTGAATCCATTGTCTCATCATCCTCCCTTCCTGGGGTATCTGATGGCTGGAAATGATCTTGTCCTGAAGGCATGATGGCTGGGCCCTTGGGCCATTGTTGTAGGCCAGCTGCAGTCCAGTGAGCAATGTTATCTTTGCATCTTCCAAGAGTCCTTCCAGTGGCTCTGCCCAACGCACATCAGCTATTGTCTGGGCAAGCAGCAAGTGATTTTATCTTTGTTGAGTCACACCAGGAGAGGCAAGCTTTAGTCTCTCACACTACGTTTTCAGCCCATTAGCTTCATTAAGAGCAGCTGGCTTGGTGTTCTGCTAAAACTAAGATGCTTCTGTCTCCTAAGGCAACAGGAGCTAAAAATCTTGTGTGCATTTGAACTCTATCACACCAGCATCACTTCAGAGATGCTGCTAAAATCTTAGTCTCTGTGTGAGACTTTTTCCACAAATCAATTCAGCTGATCAGTATTCTATCCAAGTAGTATCATTTTAAGCAGTATCTTGTAATTATTTTCAAGGGATACTTCTTTCATTATAAACCATTTGATACCTGCCACACTTCAGGATTTTTTTCTGCCTTACCTAGTTTAGAGATCATATATGAAGGGCACAGATTATATGAAGCCTGAAGATTATAGACTGGCTCTCATAGTAGTTTTGGAAATAAGTTTATCTTTATTGCTATGTAGAATGCCTTGATGCTTTCCTCATGCAGTTAAACACATTCATTATTCTACAATCTCTTGTGCTCTTTGAATTTTGATTTCACAATGCTTTCTCCAGTTTTTACATTATATATGTCTGACAGACAGCTGTTGTCATTTCTAAGAGAGCTTTATGTTATGAATAGGCTGGTCCTTACTCTAAGAGGCTAGGAGGTAAGCCAGTGAGAGAGAGAGGTTGTAAAATGGTAACATCTACTATGAAAAATTCTTGAACAGGAACCACAGTGTTTAATATTTTTGATAGCAGGAAATGAATCGATAAAAGAGGTTAATGAAGGGAACATCCATCAATTAAGAAATACATTATCCAATACAAGGCTTACCTACTGAAGTTGAGCAACAGAATGTTATTGTCAAAGTAGAGGCTGTGAACTTAATGTTGTGCATGGAGAGTGTAGAAGAACATCATCAGAACTAAGACAGGAAGGTCAATTTGGAAAAAAATCCTCAGGAATTAATTGGCACAGTGAATGAGTCCTGGTGCTCCTCCTGTGTTGAAGTCACCATTCCTCTCCAATTTTTTCTTTCCATGAGATGATAAAATCTCATTTATTCAACTCCCAGAAAATAGCCCTTTCAGTTTTATAAAGCCATGACCCTGTTGGAAGTGCTGCATTGGTACTTTTGTTTAACCCTAGTCTCAAGCTGCACCAGGGGAGGTTTAGGCTCACAGAAAGAGTGATTGCCCATTGGAATGTGCTGCCCGTGGAGGTGGTGGAGTTACCATCATTGGAGGTGTTTAGGAGGAGATTTGATAGGGTGCTTGGTTGCCTGGTTTAGTTGATTAGGTGGTGTTGGAAGACAGGTTGGACTCGATGATCTCATAGGTCTTTTTTAACCTGGTTAATTCTATTCTACAGCCTGCTTGCTGCACTGATCAGAACTCCTGTTCTCAGCCTGCCACTTGTAGGACAATGCCTTTCTGCATGTTCAGTAATAGTTCAGTGGTTAGTTCTACATTTCAAATTTGGTTGTGTCCCAGGCAGTTTAAGGTAAAAGTTTACTTCTTTCAGAGGATCTTATGGTTTATATTAATTTTTAAATTAATTCCCAGGATTTCCAGATAGCAGATTTGGTTTGGTATCTACAAGGCCTACTTCCCCTCAGGTATTATAGTATCATAGTATCAGTCAGGGTTGGAAGGGACCACAAGGATCATCTAGTTCCAACCCCCCTGCCATGGGCAGGGACACCCCACACTAGATCAGGCTGGCCAGAGCCTCATCCAGCCTGGGCTTAAACACCTCCAGGGACGGGACCTCAACCACCTCCCTGGATAACCCATTCCAGGGCTTCACCACTCTCATGGTGAAGAACTTCCTCCTCACATCCAGCCTGAATCTGCCCACCTCCAGCTTCATTCCATTCCCCCTAGTCCTATCCCTACCTGATAGCCTGAGAAGTCCCTCCCCAGCCTTCCTGTAGGCCTCCTTCAGATACTGGAAGGCCACAATGAGGTCACTTCTGAGCCTTCTCCTCTCCAGACTGAACAGCCCCAACTCCTTCAGTCTGTCCTCATAGGAGAGGTGCTCCAGCCCTCTGATCATCCTCATGGCCCTTACTGTGGCAGAGTTAGTAAGCGAGATGAAGGACAGTGCTTTCCTTCTGGGCAGACATAAGGCACTGAAAAAGGTGAAGGAGCAGAAAGCAAATTTGTGATAACCAAAGGAAGAAGCTCTTTGTTCACTTAGAAAGCTTTCTTCATATTTTCTTCCTCAGTTACAGATAGTTTCCCTGACCTTATCTTTTAAGGACATCTAGCTAGTCTCCACCTTTCCTTAATTTCCTACACCCAAGTCCAAAGAACATTTTACACACCCACTAGTAGCCAGAAGCACATTCAGTAACTTTTTGGTTCACTTCCAGAGAAATTATGAGGAAAGAAAATAATTAAGTGAGAAAAAGCTAAGAAACTACATTACTAGTAATATAAGCAATGAAATGCATCATGTATGTGTGATACAAAGCACTGGTATCACAGTATCACAGTACATTAGAGGTTGGAAGGGCCCTCAAGAGTTTATTGGGTCCAACCCCCCTGCCAAAGCAGGGTCACCTAGGACAGTCCACACAGGAATGCATCCAGGTGGGTTTTGAAAGACTCCAGAGAAGGACTTTTGCTTTAACAGATTGAATTACTGTGGCAGGTGTCTTTAAAGTGCATGTGTATAGTTTTAAGGAGCCATATAGAGATAACTTGAAGTAAAGGTCCAAGTGAGTAGTAGAGAAAGCCCAGTGCCAAGGTTTCATAGGGAATAGGCTGAGTTCCCTCTGGTGGCTTGCTCTGGCATTTTGCAGGGGTGGCCTTGAAAGGCCATGATCTGGGAGCAGCAGATCACCACTCCTCATTACAGCCTTGCCTCGAACCCGTGCTTATATTAGGTAGCTGGACAGTATAATCACTGCATAATTCCTGGTGAGGGTCTAATTGCAAGTTAATTTTAAGTAGGTTATGTAACCAGATTAAACCAACCCTTCTCTCTATTTTTCATTAGTTGACATGAAGACACAACCACTCTTAAAAATTCCCTATCTGCTTTACTCTGCTGCTTCATTGAGTTGATGCCCACCGCTAATACCTGCTGAGGCTAATACCTGCATTAGGCAGAGGCTTTGTGAGATCTCAGTGAGTCAGAATAATCTATGGGATGTCGTCAGGCAGTTTCAGGGAAAAGCTCTGCAGATGGAAAACACAGCTAGCAGCAGCTGAATCTGTGTCTGTGGCTCAGTGTAATGCATTTAAGTGAACGTCAGGCAGTAATTTATTAGGTAAAAATATTGTTGAATTACTGTTGTACTGTTGTGTCAGAACACCGAAAAGATAGCAAACAAGAAAGAATAGAAGAAAACAACAACAAGTTCATGGGTTTGGCTCATGTGTTTCTTCAGCTACCAAAAAGGCAGCTGGAAGACTAAGACAGAATTGGTTAGACAGGTAACCTCCATGTCTAAAAGAAAACCTGCAGTGCACTTCTGCCAGATAATGTAGCTTGTAAAACACAAAGTTATGAGATATTAATTACTGTGTCCCTGAGGTTTTAAAAATGGTAAAGATTGTATTTCCTACTGTGAACTTGCAAACTTTGGAGGAAATGGCCATAACTAGGAATAAAACTGTTTGTTGTTGCTGTCCTGGGGTTTTATCATAGGATACACAGTATAGAATATACCAGAAATTGAGGGCCAAAAATATGGCTTCATCGACACATAGAATGGTTTAGATTGGAAGGGACCTTGAAGATCATCTAGTTCCTGCCCCCCACCATGGACAGGGACACCCTCTGCTAGACCAGGTTGCTCAAGGCCTCATCCAACCTGGCTATTTTTTGGAACTGGCAAAGATTTTAACCGGGTTTGCAACACTTGACAGTTTAGCTTCAGCTTTGCTCTGGAGGCACTCGAGACATCACTTCAAGTACTTAAGTATAATCTAGGTTCAGAACATCAGAAACTGAAGTCCTCCTGCTACTCTGCTTCCTCACACAAACATTCTCAGTTAATGGAGTTCTTGTAGCACCATTGTGTCAAGGCAAATTTTCCCTTGCTAATGGAAAGACGTAAGGGTAAGCCCAAATTCAGAGTTCTGAGAAGGGGACATCCCCTTCAAATGAAATAGCCAATAGCAGTGAGATTCTCCATTGCATTCATGTGAAGACAGCAAATGGATTATCATTGCAGTTGCTAAGTCTCAGACAATTTTGTAATCTGTTATGTTCTGTACTTCTGAGAAATGTAACCATTTGAAGGAGGCATCAATGATCTTCAAATGACACTCAAAAACCAGTTTCACAACAAACTCTGAGACACAGAGCATGAGAACAAATTTGGACATTGCCATTTCCTTATATTGTGCTTTAGTTTGAATGTTAATGTCTTTCTCTGGGGAGACTGGGACAGAGGTTTCAGCTTTGAAGATTAAAATCTTAGTGTTTTCCTGAGCTGGAGGATTTCTGTTGGGAGCTTGGTCCTGATTTTCCCATATATTTTGACCTTTCCCTTAATGACTCAGACAGACTGTGACTTTGTCCTTGATCACCCTTTGAACTGCAGCACCTTGGAACTGATCTGGAGTGGAACTGAAACTGTCTGTGAGAGTGACATCTATATTCTGACAGGCAAAGCAGACACAGTATTATTACATCACCTCTTCAGTAAAACTAGTGTATTTCTTGTTGCATAAATTAGATCTTAGGCCTGCATCCTTGGACTATCTTGTCAATTCTTTGAACAGTGCTCATATTTATTGCTTTCCATTTTGAAATCTATTTTTAGGGGTTTTAAAGTATTTTACTCTGATATTCTGTCCAGTTCTGGGCCCCTCAATTTAAGACAGATGTTGAGGTGCTGGAAAGTGTCCAGAGAAGGGCAACAAGGTGATGAGGGGTTTGGAGCACAAGCCCTATGAGGAGCAGCTGAGGGAGCTGGGGTTGCTTAGCCTGGAGAAGAGGAGGCTCAGGGGAACCTTATTGCTCTCTACAACTATCTGAAAGGAGATTGTAACCAGGTGGGAGTTAGTCTCCTCTACCAGGCAACCTGTGACAGAACAAGAGGACACAGTCTGAAGCTGTGCCAGGGGAGGTTTAGGCTGGGTGTTAGGAAGAAGGTCTTCACAGAAAGAGTGATTGGCCATTGGAATGGGCTTCCCAGGGAGGTGGTGGAGTCACCATCCCTGGAAGTGTTTAAGAAGAGATGGGATGAGGCACTTGGTGCCATGGTTTAGTTGATTAGATGGTGTTGGGTGATAGGTTGGACTCGATGATCTCAAAGGTCTCTTCCAACCTGGTTAATTCTATTCTATTCTATTCTATTCTATTCTATTCTATTCTATTCTATTCATGTTCCTACCATCTCCTCAGAATAAATTAGGTGCTGATATATTTTTGTGATTCTAGGCCTGCATTCAAAGTAATTTCCTAAGATCTTTTTTACATCCTGCATTCAAACTGAATATTGCTGTATGAGCAATGCAAGCTGCAGGAGACACAAGCAAAGGAGATACATAACACATTAAAATTTAGGGCCATCTTAGCTATGAGGCTAAATAAAGTTTCATTAATGATTCAATCCCTTATAATACTGAATCAGATAAAGTTCTCTCACCCTGGGATCCCTGCCACATATTCAGACAGGTCTCCTGTGCTGGCCACTGAGCATTGGTCTCCTGTCCAGGGTTTATGCAGTACCCAGAGGAAGATATTTGAAGTTCTGAGAGGGAGATTTCCAAGAGAAAAGGTGCAAAAAAACACACACCATATGCAATCAATCTCAGAAAATGTCACCATAATTTTGCTTATTTTCTCTGATACTGATGTCACAACTCCTAGCAAAATTAAGCACATACTGAACCTGTCTCCATGCTCAAGGCCTTACCAAAGATCCATGTTTGCACATTAACCATGAAATTATTAAGAATTCCTGCATAAACTCTACATACACCTTCACTCCTTTCATTATTCCCCATCTGTAGTTTGCATCTCACAAAGGACACTAAGGAGACAAACGTGACAGATGATGGTCACCCCATGGACTAGGGCAAGACCTGCCCTGTGAGAAGAGTCTGTTGTTCTTCTACCATCACCTCAGAGTGGTACAGACTTGTGCAATGGACTCTTGGTGCAGTCTTTCAAGGCAGGAAGAAACATGTTGTGTGCTGCAGGCCATCTATTTGTGAGTTTTTCACGGTCTCTAACCCTCCCCAGGCAAGGAGGAGACATCAGTGCTGCTACTATAGGTGCAGTGCTGCTACTGTGGGTGGATGGTAAGGATTTGCGCCTGCTTGAAGAGAAAGTCTACACACAGTCTGACATGACTGCAGTGCCAGTGTGGCTCCCTGAGGACTCCAGTGGCCATAGCTGATTAATTGTATTAAGTGAAGGAGCAGAAAGAGATGTGTCAGCTGTTGAAGGAAATGAGACATATTTTGAGGCTATTTCTTTTCCTTCAAGGCAGGCGTTGGTTGCAAGGTGAGATATGCAAGATGTTTCTCACGTAAGATGAATACTAATGCCATGAGGAGAGCTGCAGGTTTCCATTTGCACTGTTTATGCAATGTTTGGAGAGTCTGAAAGTGTCTTTGATACTCTAGAAAAATGACTTTGCTAACACTTGCTATATTGAAGTCCAGTGCAAACAGTAGTTCCCAATATTTGACAGTGAAGGTAATTCAGGCTGGAAGGGATCTCAGTAGCCCTCTAGTTCATCCTCCTGCTCACAGCAGGGTCAGACTGGATTACTCCGGACCAATTCTGATCATCTGAAATGAAGGCTGGAAAAGGGTTTGATGACTGAGTGCCTTCAACCTCTCCCTATCATACAGGATTCTCCCTGTTGGAGAGTTTAAATATAGCTCTGTAATGCTAACAGTTTGACATCAACCTGTCCCTATTTTCTTCATGTTGAGTTAAAAAGTCTGAAAAGTATAAAATGTTAAAGAATGAGCAGAAGGGATTGAAAAATCACAATGGATCATGTGTAAAGTGTTTTAATTCTGCAATTGTACTCTAAACCCAAATGGCTCTTCAGCCTCATGTCCCCAGACTGGTGGGAAGGCATATCAGTAGGTCACACACAGGCAGCCAAGCACATACACTGCACTCATAACTGAACTGAATGTTTATTATGGGTTTAAATGGTAAAAATTTGAACAGATGAAAAAAAAAAAAACAACACTAAATTATCCATACTGGACAATTAATTTGTTATACTGTTCCACAAACAGGATGCTCAGCAGGCTTCTGCTTGCCAGCTGGCAAATTGTAGCTTTGCATTAGCTGTCCATAAAATCAAGAGAATACATGCTGTACTGTGAGTTTCACAACCATGTCACTCAACAAGCATTTCCCACTGAAGTCAGCAGTGGTACCAATAGATAGTGTATACCTTAAAGCACAAGAGGAGAGTGGACAAGACTGAGAAATACTTTTATGCCTGTGATGCTTATCGAAAGTACTGGACTGCATTTTTGTTCTTTGGAGAAGTAATTGTTTTCTTGAGTGTCTACTAAAAGTAAAAAGTGATACTGTAGAATCAATACCCAGAAGAGGTACTGCTAGGGCTGGAAATTTAATTTTGCTCTTTTGAGTCACTCAGACCTTGGACTTTCTGCCAATCTGCAAAGTAATCATGCTAGAGAGGCTTATGTTAGAAGCACCTGCTGCTAGGGAACCCAGATTAATATTACTGGCACATATTGAGCAGGCTACAGCACAGCCAGCACATACTAATGATGCCTGGGCTGTGGAGTCAGCTGGCAGCCTCAAGACACCCCATTGTCAGCCCCCTGTGCACCACAGTCACCACAGCTTCCCAGTACCAGCATGGGTATTCCTTGCCAGAGCAACTTCAGCTTCACTTTTTTTGTTTATTCCAAAGTAGGTCACTCTCTGCCATCTGTTAATGTGTAAGAGCCACAGAAGTTTCCAGGCTCCTCAGGGTATCCTGCAGCTTAACATATATTCTTAATATTCTGTTTGCTCTACCTAGCTGTTGTATGTACTGAGACTACTAAGCAGAAGAGCTTATTTGATCAGGTAACATTTTTAGCAACTGAGTGCAGTTCTTGGAGTAAAATACTAGAGGTGAGTATAACTGAATGGGGAGAGAATGCAATGAGCCTGGTTTTATTGCTGCAGCTGAATCCTGGGCAACACTGCTTTCAGCAGAGAGGTGCTTGTGTTCATCTGCATTCTGCCTCTTCATGGAATCATAGAATAGTTAGGGTTGGAAGGGACCTCAAGGATCATCTAGTTCCAACCCCCCTGCCATGGGCAGGGACACCTCACACTGTATCAGGTTGCTCAGAGCCACATCCATCCTGGTCTTAAAAACCTCCAGGGATGGGGCTTCTACCACCCCCTGGGCAAACTGCTCCAGTAGTTCACCATCCTTATGGTGAAGAACTTCTTCCTAACATCCTATCTGAATCTACCTATTTCTATTTTTGCTCCATTCCCCCTAGTCCTGACACCCTAAGAAGTCCCTCATCAGGCTTTTTGAAACAATCAGTCCCAGATAGGAATATTGTGGGCCTTGCCAGCTCCAGTTAAATTTGCTTCACTTATTCCCTAATGGTGAGCATGTGAAACAATAAGCATTTCATGCCCACAGTTTTCTCTTTTTAACTTGCACAGCACCCTCAGCTCTCTCCAAACCTTCAAGAATGATTTTAATTTTTTTAAGAGGGCTCTTGATTTGAAATGATGACATCCAAGTCACCTGGAAAGGCACATCACCACATGGGTGAATAGGGGATGCATCACTAGCATTGCACACAAGTCCTAACAAATGTCTTTGGTATGTGATACAGGAAGCAGCACTGATAAGGAGAGGGGAGGTCACATGCATGTGATACAAAACATACATAATGCATGCTGCAGAGCACGCAAATACCTGTTGGTGCATGAACATTATGCATGAGAATGTAGGGGAGAAACTTTTTAATATTAGGAATTGGCCCTGGCCACCTCACTACCAACTGGATGCTTTTTGAGGTACACCCATCTTCCACCTGCTAATGTTAAGCCATCTCTGTCTCCTGGGGTGCATTAAGAAGAGGGTGTCCAGAAGATCAAGGGAGGTTCTCCTGCCCCTCTACTCTGCCCTAGTGAGACCTCACCTAGAATACTGCATCCAGTTTTGGGCTTCCCAGTTCCAGAGGGACAGGGATTTACTCAAGAGAGTCCAATGGAGGGCTACAAGGATTGAGGGACTGGAACACTGCCTGATGAGGAAAGGCTGAGAGACCTGGGGCTGTTTAGTCTGAAGAAGAGAGGACTGAGAGGGGATTTAATAAATGTTTATAAATATGTGAGGGCTGGGTGTCAAAGAGGGAGGGGACAGGCTCTTCTCTGTTGCACCCTGTGACAGGACAAGGGGCGATGGACATAAACTACAGCACAGGAAGTTCCACACCAACATGTGGACAAACTTTTTTACTGTAAGGGTCACAGAGCACTGGAACAGGCTGCCCAGAGAGCTTGTGGAGTCTTCTCTGAAGACTTTCAAGACCCATCTGGATGCATTCCTGTATGACCTGCACTAGATTATATGGTTATGTGGCCCTGCTCTGGCAAGGGTGCTGATCTCCAGAGGTCCCTTCCAACCCCTAACACCCTGTGACCCTGTGATCCTGTTTCATAAAAAGATTTGGAACACTAGAAGGAGAGTCAGCTCTCTATGAAGTGTAATGCACAGACCAGATCTGAGATTCATAATAAACTGTGAAAAGGTTATGAAGTACCTGAACAAACTGTAGCTCAGCGTCTCTATGATGTGCTTAAAACCCAAACATCTTAACTCTAGGCCACAACAAACAGGCTGGGGTAACTAAAGATCAAGCTCTCTTGAACTAGAAACAACTAGAACACACTACCTAAGTTTGCCAGATGTCATTGGGCAATGCATGACTTCACCTCAAAATCATTTTAACCATTACTTGAAACCAAAAGGGTTTGGACTAGCTTGGTCAGTAGTTTAATCACAACTGTTTGCAGTTTTCAGTACTTGTTCACAGGTCACTGAATACGTTAGATGCCCAAGTTGCCTTGGCTTTTCAAAACATAAATTCACAGTGATGTCTGTTCTAATGACATTAAAACTCTGGCAAAGTTCTGCATGGCTGTTATGCTGGCCTGACAAAAATCCAACTGCACTCTCATGAATATATATAGAAGGTCAGGAAAGTTCACTGTGATGTAAACTAGAATTATTATTCTTTTAAATAGCCCTGCAGACAAATATATCTTTGTCCTTTTTTGCCTTATCTGTTACTTTTGTTCCCAGAAAAGTTATATGGATGATCCACATCACAAAGATGATCCAGGAGCTGGAGCACGTCTGCTGTGAGGATAGGCTGGGGGAGCTGGGGTTGTTCAGCCTGGGGAAAAGAGGACTCCACAAGGAACCTCATAGCTACCTTCCAATACCTGAAAGGATCATACAGGAAGGCTGGAGAGGGACTTTACATAAGGATGTCCAGTGACAGGACAAGGGAAAAGTTTGGATCTCAGGCAGGGTAGGTTTAGATTGGATCTTAGGAACAAGTTCTTCGGTACAAGGGTGGTGGCACTCTGAAATAGGCTGCCCAGGGAGGTTGTGGATGCCTCCTTCCTGGAGGTGTTCAAGGCCAGGTTGGATGAGGCCTTGAGCAGCCAAGTCTAGTTGAGAGGCATCCCTGCCCATGGTGGGAAGGTTAGAGTAGATGATCTCTGAGGTCCCTTCCAACTTAAGCCATTCTATGATACAAACTTGAATGAACTTGTATAACCACTTGTCAGCATTAAACCCAGGAGTTTGTGCTGAGTACAAACGTATTTTGTAAGTGTGTATTTAAGCTTTGTGATAGCACATAAATTAAAGACTAAAACCATCATTGCATTGTATAATGGCTGTTGCCTGAATGTTACTGCTTTTTATATTCCCACTGTGAATAGCTTTGCAAATATTCATCTTGAAATTAATAAATCAAGCAAATAATTGTTCTTAATGAGCAGCCACAAGGCTTGTTGTGCTCATGTTTGCATGATTTGGACAAATCCGTTGAGTAATAAGAGCAAAAATAATTACTCTTTTTTAATGTAATTTCCCAAGGCATTATGGAAAATGCCAACACTTAATACAAGTGTATTTATGATTATGCAATGTATTATACCTCAGATTAAAAAACATTAATAACAAAAAGCTTTGAGGGTAAAGAGATTTGCAATTAGACACAGTAAGCTGCTGCTTTGCTGTCTCAATAGCTCCTTAGTACCACTAAATCCACAGCAAAGTACTTAATAGAAATCCGTGATGCCTAATAGAAGTAATCCATTTAAGTTTTCCATGGATTGTAACTATGTCATATTTTTGCTATCCACAAAACAGTGTACTCACAGGAAACAAGCTAAAGCCTCTCACATAAATTTTTTATGATGGAAAAAAAATTCCATCTGTATCCAACTTGAAATTTCCAAACAGAGTTTTGACTATGGGATTGTTTGAGTTGAGCAGTCATCTTCTTGTCTGTTTAACCCAGAAGTAGATCCTATGAACAAACTGCAGCAATACTTCAAAGTCCCAGTGGATTTAAACAAACGAACAAAAGATCTGCAAGAGCTGTGAAATACTTTCTTCCTCCAAGGGAATAAAAGACTTAAGGCCTGACTGTGGTTCTGTTTGAATCAATATCAGAACTAAACTTTATTTCTAACGGCATAGTAACTAGTGGCATATGTATGTTAGCGAAGGGGCATTTTAACATCAGGAAAGATCTGGGGGGGTTATTCATTGCTTAGTAAAGTTTATGTTTTGATTGGGGTTAAATTAACAAGGTGAGAATTGTAAAAAATATGGTTGTGGAGTCACCATCACTGGAGGTCTTTAAGTAGAGACTGGATGGGGCACTTGGTGCCATGGTTTAGTTGATTAGATGGTGTTGGATGATAGCTTGGACTCGATGATCTCGAAGGTCTTTTCCAACCTGGTTAATTCTATTCTATCTTTATTTCCCTAAAACCTCGCCCCAAAATTATGTACAAACTGATTAAATTTATTTACAGGTTCTATTTGGTCACGAATTCTACCAGGATGCTTATGGGCAACTCTAGCACAATTTAGAGACTTCAGAAAATGGAAAAGGCTAAGCCACAAAATAGCTTCACCCCACTTACAAAACGGAGGCACGCCAGGACCTTAGGGCAAGCCGATCAGAAGGCCGGTTGTACTCACCAGGATGCAGCAGGAATTGGGAGATGGTCCCTAGGTCTCTCTTCGGTGGCAGGCTCCAGAACTGCAGGTTTATAATCCAATGTGTGGATAACGTGGCACAAATCCAAAGGAAAAGGGCCCAGCCAAAATCCAAGTGTCCTTAGACACAGCTGCCAGGGGGCGAAACTCGTGCAGCAGCACTGTCTGAGCAGTGCAAGCGAACCTGTCCCAGCCAACAGCCGCAGGTTTACGGCAGGCAGGGTCACTCCAGCAGCAGGCAGGGAGGAGGACGCCAGGGCAGGCAGGTCCGGGGAGAGGCCAGGTCTGAGTGTTGATCTTTCCAATTGCGCCGCGAATCCAGAGCGAGAGCAGAGCTAGTGCCAAAATGAGTGCCAAAACTGATCCAAGAATGAGAGCCAAAATGAGGGCACAGACCCTTTTCTGGTCATTCTAAGGTTTTCCTAGACAATGCGTCCAGTGCCGATATATCCTGGGCGCGAAGAACCCAGACAGTCACAGTTCCAAATCCCCCCACCTGTGAAGAAGAATGGAGCCTTTTTACCTGTCCCCCAGGGGGAGGGGAAGGCGGTTTCGCACCTTGGAAGGCATTTTCGCGCCTTGGAAGGCATTTTCGCGCCTTTGTCTTCCCCCCATCAAACCTCCGCTGGTGGAGGTGGGGGGAGGGGGGTTTGGAGCACCCCCTAACAGTTTCTCACAGTCTGGATTTTATTTTACACTTACATTTACATTGTTCATAAGTGTTAAAAGTATTATCAACGGTCTTTTAAAATGGCAGAAGTGAGAAACGATTGTTTTGAGATAGCAAGGTTGTAGCTTCTCTCTATAAAGATTTAACAGGGCAAACACTTGGTCTCATGACTATAGATGGATTAACTCACTTTTACAGGTAGTGAGGGGTGAAGTTAACAACAATGGGCAAAGTTCCTGCAGGTTTGGACCATTTTATGCCAGCTTGTGTGTTTGTTTCCTGTGCTGTCCACACCACAAGTGGTGTATGAGTCAGCCAGCAAAGGTACACCAGTGTAAAGCCAGCAGTAAGTGGTGTGCACGCTCCTGCCCTTCCCAAAGGTGGGGTAGATTGCTGTTCAGACTGTGGAGAGGAGTTGGCAGCAGCAGAGACTTAAGCCATTCACAGTTTAGGATTGCTTTTTCCTTCCACTCTGGGCTATCTGTGTTTATTGCCCAGTTATTACCCATGCTATGAAATCAATCACTGAACTTATCTGACCTCAAATAAGCAAAAGCTGCCTTTTAGAGTGAGAAAGGAGCTAGAAATATAAGATACAACACAATATAGTATAACAAATGCTATAATAATTAGACAAATATAACAAATAAAGGTTCATAGTGTCAGTTTTAGCATCAAGTGTCTTAATGGGACAGACATCTATGTGATCAGGCCATTTTCATCACAAATCTTTTAAGCTGAGATAGTATTATGGCTGTAATGCTGCTGCTGCTGCTACAGAAATAATACAACTATAACAACTGACCAACAGTACAATGTTAAATGCATGACAAAATTGGATGTTAAAATACATAAGTGAATTTAACACTGTAAGAGATAAAAGGACATTGTTGAGGCAGGACTTTTTTATTGGAGGAGTGGGAGGGGTTCAAGGCATCTTCCTCCAAGGTAAGATCCTTGATAGTTGATATTTTTCTTGCTGTTACAGAACTAAAGGATCATAGAATCAATCATAGAATAGTCAGGGTTGGAAGGCACCTCCAAAGGTCATCTAGTCCAACCTGCTCCACAGACAGCCAGGCCATCCTCAGCTAGAATAGGCTGCCCAGAGCACCATGAAGCCTCATTTTGAATATCTCCAGGGATGGGGTCCTAACCACCTCCCTGGGCAACCTGTTCCAGTGTTCCACCACCCTCATAGTAAAGAACCTGTTCCTAGCATCCAATCTAAATCTGCCCTTCTCTAGTTTGAAGCCATTGCCCCTTGTCCTGTCACTGCAGACCTTTGTAAACAGTCTCTCTCCATCCTTCCTGGAGGCCCCCTTCAGGTACTGGAAGGCTGCTATTAGGTATCCCCAGAGCTTCCTCTTCCCCAGGCTGAACAGCCCCAGCTCCCTCAGCCTGTCCTCGTAAGCAGAGGTGTTCCAACCCCCTGATCATTTTTGTGACCCTCCTCTGGACCCTCTCCATCAGGTCTGTGTCCTTCCTGTATTGAGGGCTCCAGACCTAGACGCAGTTCTCCAGGTGAGGTCTCACCAGAGCGGAACAAAGTGGCAGAATCTCCTCTATGGATCTGCTGGCAATGCATATTTTGATGCAGCCCAGGATGTGATTTGCCTTCTGGGCTGCAAGCTCACACTGCCTGCTCATGTCCAGCTTCTCATTCATCAGCACCCCCAAGTCCTTTTCCACAGGACTGCTTTCTATCACCTCATTCCCCAGGCTGTATTGACAGTGAGGATTGTTCCAGGCCAGAAGAGTATAAACGAGAGAGCAAGCAGCCAGTAAGTTTTGTGTGTTAAGAGTATTGGATATCAGTAATAGCAGACATTTAATTCTCTGTTTACATACTGCTGTGTAAACTTCAAGATGCCCTATAATAGTTGGTAAGTTTTATGTAGCTCTTAGAAAGCCAAGCCAAAGAAAGAAATGGGAGTTTATCTAGCCCTGTTTTTTAAACAGTTCCCTAATTGGCAATGCTTATGTCAGGCAATTTTTGAACTTTTCTTGGAGTCAGATGACATTCCTTGTTAAAAAGATCCCACCCTATCTGGAAAAACGAAAAAAAATTGAGCATAAATACAGATTATGCCTGAGCCCTCACTGCATTCTTGCAGCTTTCAGAGTGCAAATGAAAATCTGCACCAGATAGAAAAGAACTGTTTTGTTAAACCAGTCTAAAACCAGCAAAGCTTATACCAGGCCCTGTGGCTAATGGTGCATGGGAGTGATTGTTTTGAAAATAACTGTGTCCATTTAAAATATTGCTGCCTCTCTCCCAAAGGATACCACCCACACAGCAGAGTCAGCAGACTGGAAATGCAGATAATTCTAAGCTGCTTCAGGATAAAGCTGTGTTTAAAGCATAAAATGCCAAGGGGGCTGGGAGCAGCTTGAGTTAAGCTCTTGGACTTCGCACTGAAACTACTCAGAGGACACTTATCTCTCATTCTACCACCAGACTGGGGTAGGCGTCCTTGTCAAGTTCAAAGAGCCAGAAACAGTGGTGTCTCATATAGCCACAGCTGCCTTTTCAGTGCATGTGTCTGAGCTCCAAGCATGGCTTCTACCTTGCCTTTTTGGGTACATGCTCACAGCATTTGGATATATGATGAGGTCTTAACCACAAAGTCAAATAGCTAATACACAGCTGACTGGGAAAGGGAGAGGAAAAAGGTCCTGAGAAATAAACATGCTGTGTGAGGAATTTCAAGTTTTGTACATGATGTAATCAAATCTGAGGGGAACATTAAGTTCATATTTTCTGACAGCTGCTCTGGACAGTGAAATTTTGGCCATACTATGAATAGCTTTTAAGTGGTGGGAACAATATCATAGAATCATTAAGGTTAGAAAAGACTTTTAAGAACATTGAGTTCAACTATAATCCCAACTGCCACGACCACTGAACTGAATCCTGAACTGCCACATCTACACACTTCTTGACCACCTCCCCAGGGATAGAGACTCAACACCTCCTTGGGCAGCCTGTTCCAATGCCTCACCACTCTTTCAGTATTGAATTTTTCCTGAATATCCAATATATACTTCCCTTGGCACAACTTAAGCTCATCTCCTTTCATACTATCACTAGTTACTTGGGAGAAGAGACCAACACCAGCCTCACAGTAGTTGTAGAAAGCAGTAAGATCGCCCCTCAGCCTTTTCTTCTCCAGGCGAAACAACCCCAGCTCCCTCAGCTGTTCCTTGTACAATGTACCCTCCAAACTCCTCACCAGCCTCATTGCTTTTCTCTGGACATGCTCCAGGACCTAAATGTCGTTGTCATACTGTGGTGCCCAGAAATGAACACAGTAATCTCCCTCTATGTCTACATGGAGAAGACTTTACTTTTCTGAATCCAGATGTCCTACACTTCTTTTCCCTTGATAAAAAATGTGTAAGATGTAGTGCCATCTCTGATCCATTAGTGATTAAATGAGACAATATGCTTCAGTCACTGAAGCCATTTCTGTAATGGTTTGAGCAGTTAACCCCTGACAATGTCTCTTCCTGAGATCTTTAAAATTCTTCTGCTCTGTGGTGATATTGATATTGTGATCTCAGCAAAGAAGCCCTCATCACACTTTCTGTTTAAACATGGCAATCCACTTTTGCAGTATTGTCTGTATTGATACATCCTTCCTAATACAAAGCTATTTATAAATCAATATGGAATGCTGTTTCAGGCAGGTCAGTGTATAGCTCCTACACACAGCAGCACCCCACTTTTGTTTTAATACTCAGTGTGCTATTGCTTTTAAAGCTTTGGATTTTGGCTTGAAATCCAGGCTGCCCTGAATTCAACAGCAAAACTTTCACTGAGTTCAGCCTGATCTGGATTTCAACCTAAATGTCTAATGTTGCTAATGTGGGATGTGGTAAACTTGATCATCAAGTTTTTTTTATGACCACAACAGATGTTCCTTCTTTTAGACCAATGGAAAGCTACTGAAGCTCATCCACCCTCTAAAACAAAAATACAAGCATTTGTTTACAGCTTGAGTCCAGGAATATGAATTGAATTAGCAGCTGTGAAGTTTGTTCTTGTTTACTTACAGTTAAATATATGCACAATTCTCACATTTCTCAAGGAACCATGATGGTGTCTGGATTTTATTTTCTCTGTATAGTAACAGTACTTTTGCCAGCCAAATATTGCATGATAATTTGTTGAACACAATCAAAACATCAGCAGAGCAATTTTTTGACCTTGTTTCATAAAATCCTTTTTCCTCCCCCCTAATTTCTGATCTCTAGTAGACCAGAACATGTTTTGGTGTCATGGTTTAGAGCAGGACAGGTTGCTCTAATGCCCCTGGGGCAAAAGAAAACCACTTCACCCACAGGATCAGAAAGTTTACATGGAAAATTTGTTCTGTGGAGGGTTGAAATTTTCAGTAATGCTTTCCTCCCCACCTGGGCTTTAACATATGCCCCAGGGGCTCTTTCTTCCCCCCTTCCCATTGCTAGGCTGGATTCAGGCTGGCCAGGCCTGAAACTGCCTCCCCGTAGTCCCTGGCATTAGACCTAAACAGGCCAAGATTGCACAGTAAAAGTGAGTCAGGCCTTGAAGGCCACAGATAAGACTGTAACTATCCTCCTCTGACACCAGATAAGGTATCTCACTGCGTCCAGGGAGGAGAAAGACTGGTGCCTTCTGCAAAAGTAGGAGAAAAAAAATACCCAATGATAGTGTAATAACTGTAAATGAAAGCTCTCTAATACAAAGAGCAGGGAAATTATTGCTTGATTTGATAGGTACCATCCTGTCTCTTTCCAGGCAGAAAGGGACCTGGGGGTACTGGTTGATAGTGGGCTGAACATGAACCAGCAGTGTGCCCAGGCGGCCAGGAAGGCCAATGGCATCCTGGCCTGTATCAGGAACAGTGTGGCCAGCAGGAGCAGGGAAGTCATTCTGCCCCTGTACTCAGCACTGGTTAGGCCACACCTTGAGTACTGTGTCCAGTTCAGGGCCCCTCAGTTTAGGAAAGATGTTGAGCTGCTGGAACACATTCAGAGAAGGGCAACAAAGCTGGGGAGGGGTTTGGAACACAAGGCCTATGAGGAGAGGCTGAGGGAGCTGGGGTTGCTTAGCCTAGAGAAGAGGAGGCTCAGGGGAGACCTTATTGGTGTCTACAACTGACTGAAGGAAGGTTGTAGCCAGGTGGGGGTTGGTCTCTTCTCCCAGGCAACCAGCACCAGAACAAGAGGACACAGTCTCAAGCTGTGCCAGGGGAGGTTTAGGCTGGGTGTTAGGAAGAAGTTCTCCATAGAAGGAGTGATTGGCCATTGGAATGGGCTGCCCATGGAGGTGGTGGAGTCACCATCACTGGAAGTGTTTAAGAAGAGACTGGATGAGGCACTTGGTGCCATGGTTTAGTGGATTAAATAGTGTTGGGTGATAGGTTGGACTTGATGATCGCGCAGGTCTTTTCCAACCTGGTTAATTCTATTCTATTCTAAATATCAAATAGCTCCTCCAGGCAAACAGCACACATTGAGGAGGAGATATAAAGGTGTGATATTTAACAGGTTCAGCATTTATTAAATCTAACACATTTATATACTCTAAAATACAACAGAAAGATCAATGATATACAGATGGAGGGTTGAGACCTAGTACAGCCATACAACACCAGTGATAGAGAAGTATGTTGCACATAGAGCCAGAAAAATATATGGGATTGTGAAGCTATACCAAAATAGCATACCTATTGTTAATTGATGTTACCACTAATTATGATACATATTATCATTTTGGGGACATGCAAGTTGGGACTGCTGAGCTGGCATAAACCCTGCAATGCTTATTTTTGGGGGGAAAAAATCACTGGAGATCTCCTGCATGCTTTGGAAGTCCTCATGGCAGACAAATCGGATTTTACATGTATCCCAAAGGGTAATTTCAAGTGATTAAAACTGTGGTCACATGAGTCATTCAACCTCTGCTTATCCCAGATGTCTTAGCTGGAAAAGAAAACAGCAAGCTGTGAGTAGGTAACATAATCCCTAAAAGTAATTTAGCTGCTCCCCATGACTGGTAAGTTTTCCCTAGATGGGCCAGGGCTCAGTTTGTCTCACTTTCAGATGCCTGCATTCCTGTGCACTCCCCTCTCCTTCTTCAGCCCTTCAAACAAGCAAATGGTTTGTTTGGAAGCAGCTGGCACTGTGAAGTTTGCTCAGTGGCCAAGTTTCACCATTCCTGTGCCCATTCAGGCTCAGTTGCAGCTCTGAGACTTGACATTCTTGGCTCTAATGCCAAAGCAGCCCAAGCTAGTCCTAAATAAGAAGCAGTGTGCTGGCTGCTTTGGCTTTGCCCTTCATGTCACAGTCCTCTGGGACATGTCTTCTAAAGAGTGCTGTGCTGTGGTGACTGCTTTTACCTGAACTCATACAGAGCCAGCTCCATGATCTGGCAGAAAACTCACTCAGCCAAAAAGCCTCTTATTTTTTATTCTCAAATCACAGGCTGCATTGCATAGGACATTCTCTTAATCAGATGCAGGTGATTAGACACTGCACAAAAACTATGGCAGAGGTAGGAACAAGGAGTAAAAGCAGAACAGCTGATTTGAAAGCTGAATAGAAAATACAGATTAGGGAAAGTGCAATAGGAAACAGTGGAGAGGTGATCTGGGATGGCTGGGAATACACTTAGGAGGAGGGAGTAGGACAGGAGAATTAGGATGTATTATGTGAGGAGAATGGGACTACAAAACCAGACTTGGAGGCTGGAGAGGCAAAGTAGTACTTTTTGGGTGATGCTGGTTGGATGTGGTAAGTGGGGCTATAACAAGCACCCAGGTGGGGGGAAAGGCAAACTGGAAAGGATTTAGTGGAAGAAGGTGATAACTAGGGAAGGAAGGGCAAAAGAATTTGTGCTCTGTGAAGGGGACTCTGCTTGTGCACTCAGAAGGAGCCCAGGAGTTCCCATCTGACTCCCACTTTTTTCCCATTGTCAGCAAGTACTAATGAAACCTAATGCAGGGCTCCCTGTGTGATTCTTCTCAGAAAACCATGACCCATGACATTGCTCTTGCTTTGTTGTTGCTTTGTTAGAGCAAATGGATGAGGTGTACAAAGATTTAATCCTCCCAAAGAATCATGTACAAGTCACTTAGATATTATGGAGTATGTGTTTTTCCAGTTTACCAACTTTAACATTACTGCAAGAACACACTTTTGAGTGCAAAACTGTTGGTCAGTTCATAAAACAGCCTGAGTAGGACCCTGTGCTTTTGGTAAAGAAATATAAAACTATATGGTGACCACTACTGACTCAGAGAACCAGGCACTTAGGAAGAAAAAATGTGTGGGGACTTTCCCCTCTTCACTAAAATTTAAAGTGGGAGCCAGCTCTTTCCAAGAGCACAAATGTTTTGGGTTAGATGGATGCCTAGAGTGGTTGTCCCCAAAGCATGCTGGCACTATCCTCAGGAGTACCCCCACCTGCTTCAAAGGGCTTCCAACCTAGAAATTCCTTGGCAAATAAACCTGAGTTATGTGACCCCTTTGCTGAGTATGTGCCCCTCACCTGCTGAGAGATACTAACTGCATGTATTCACAGCATAATTGAAAGTTCAGCAGCTGGTTTTGGCTAGATAGCTCTATTCCGCTTGGAAGGATTTGGGAGTGGAAATAACTGACCACAATGTTGCCAGAGTGGGTTACAAGAGTAAAAATAGCGCATGACAAATATACAGCAGAGGAGCCTGAACTCTGCTTGGAGTGACCATGAGTCATGTAAGGTTTGGGTGTCACTAGGAAAAGAACTTCCCTCATCTTCAGCAGAGAGCAGAAACCTTTAGTTCAGCACACCAAAACACCTGTCCAGATGACAGAAAAGTCGTGGAGAAAGAAACCATGCTTAACATGAACAAAAAGTGAATGTCTGGTAATTAGATGAATATGGGAAACCCATCAAAATGTGTCATTTTGTTTCTATTGACTTCAGCTTTTGACAGGCATAGGTTGGTTTGGTAGGCAAGGTCCCTTCTATCTGGCCTGTACCTAAAAACTTCCTCCCAATTCCAACCTATGATAAACATTGTTAATGTTATGTTGCACAACAGCTTCAGAAAAAAAAACAACAACAAACACCAGACCCCATGCATCTGATCATCAGGATTTCATTATGAAGATCAGCAAAGCCACAGACAACTACTGCTTGGACTTTCAAGGATAGCATTATGATACGTTGGACTCCATGATCTCAAAGGTCTTTTCCAACCTGGTTAATTCTATTCTATTCTATTCTATTCTATTCTATTCTATTCTATTCTATTCTATTCTATTCTACTCTATTCTATTCTATTCTATTCTACTCTATTCTATTCTCATTCCATTCCATTCCATTCCATTGGCCTTCTTGACCACAAGGGCACATTGCTGTACCATGAATAACTTCTCGTCCACCAGCACTCCCAGGTCCTTCTCCACAGGTCTGCTCTCTAGCAGATAGCCTCCTAACCTGTACTGGTGCAACTTATTATTCCTTCCCAGATGCAGGACTCTGCACTTATCCTTGTTGAACCTCATTAGGTTCCTCTTTGCCCAGCTTTCCAGTCTGTCCAAGTCTCACTGAATGTGTTTTCTGTGATTCTATGATTATTCAGCCTGGGTTAGAGGAGGCTTGAGGGAGACCTTATTGGCACCTTCTAATACTTAAAGGGAGTCTGTAAGATGGGAACAATCTTTTTAGAAGGTCCAACAGTTATAGGACAAAGGGTAATTCCTTTAAACTAAAGGAGGGTAGACTCAGACTAGATATAAGGAAGACACTTTTTACAAAGATGGTGAAACACTGGCACAGGTTGTGCAGAGAGGTGCCAGATGCCCCATTCCTGGAAACATTTAGTGGTGAGGCTGCATCTCGAATACTGTGTTTGGCTTTGGGCCCTGCACTTCAAGAAGGACATTCAGGTGCTGAACTGTGTCCAGGGAAGGGCAACAAAGATGGTGAAGTACCTGGAGAAGCACTTGAAGGTACTGGGATTGTTTTATCTGGAAAAGAGGAGGCTGAAGGGAGAACTTATTGCTCTCTACAATTACTTGAAAGGAAGTCACGGTGAGGTGGGGGGTGGTCTCTGTTCCCTAGCATCAGGTGATGAAATGAGAGAAAATGGCCTCAGGTTGTGCCAGGGGAGGTTTACATTGAGTAGTAGGAAAAATTTCTTTGCTGGAAGAGTAGTCAGGCATTGTAATACGCTGCCCAGGGAGGTGGTGGAGTCACCATCCCTGCAGGTGTGAAAAAAAAAATGGGGAGACTTTGGGACAGTTTACTGCCCATGATGGTGTTACTTTGATGGTTGGAGTCAATGATCTTAGAGGTCTTTTCCAGCTTGAAGAATTCTGTGATTCTGTAATTCCAGGTGAGGTTGGACACAGCTCTAAACAACCTAACCTACTTTCACATGTCGCTGTGCACTGGATTAGATGACCTTGAAAAGTTCCTCCCAACCTAAACCACCCTGGGATTCCATTAAGCCAGGTCGAACGCCAGACGCCTGCGGAACTCCCCTGGCCGCCTTGGCACGGCAGGCGCGCCCCCGGGAGCACTGGGACAGGTAGTTCTGGCCAGGCGGTGCCCACAGCCCCTACCGGGGCAATGAACTACGCTTCCCAGCGTGCCCAGGGGCGCCGAAGAGGCGATAAAAGGGGGCGGCAGCGGCGGTGCCCGGCTCACACGGGTGTTGGGGAGAGGCGGCCGCGTTGGTGAGGGCGGTTGTTGCGTGGGCAGGTGCCGCTGGGGCCACCTGTGCCCCCCTGATGAGGCCGCAGGAGCCGCCGCAGGGCGGTCCCGCCGTCCCGCTGGAGGCGCTGAAGCAGCGGGCGTGCGAGAGCGTGGAGCTGAACGCGGCGCGGCTGGGCGGGCTGAGCCGTGACATCTGGAGCCGGCCCGAGCTGGCCTACGAGGAGCACCAGGCGCACGACACCATGACCCGCTTCTTCTCCAGCGGGGAGCTGCCGGGCTCCGCCTGGGCCGTGCAACCGCGCTACAAGCTGGGCACCGCGTTCCGCGCCGAGTGGGGCACGGCCTCACCTCAGGGCCCCCGCCCGCTCCATATCGCCTTCCTTTGCGAGTACGACGCTTTGCCCGGCATCGGCCACGCCTGCGGGCACAATCTCATCGCCGAGGTGGGAGCCGGCGCCGCGCTAGGGCTGAAGGCCGCCCTGGAGAGCCTGCCGCAGCCGCCGCCTGTTGCCGTCCAGGTGAGAGCCTTCCCGAGGGCGGAGGCGGACACCTGGGCCCCTGCGGGCCAGTAAGCTTCTGACTCTCTGCATTTGTGCTGCAGGTCACGGTGCTAGGTACGCCTGCGGAAGAACAAGGAGGAGGCAAAATAGACCTGATAAAAGCTGGAGCGTTTGAGGGCCTGGATGTGGTTTTTATGGCACACCCCTCGCAAGAAAACGCAGCGTACCTGCCCGATGTGGCCGAGCACGAGTGAGTGAGCGAGCCGGTTAGGTGGGAAGGATTGGCTTGTTACTACTCTTTTGACCCCGAGTAGGGTTACTGCTTTAGAAGGGGCCGAAGACCTTGCAGGTGTCCTTCAGAGGAAGTATTTGCAGGCAGCTAAGGAGTCAGGTCACTCTTCTGAAATGAGCATCCCAAAGCACAGTGTTAAAGATTTCTGACTGCTTTGTGATCACCTTAGCTGTGTCCCAAACCCCCATTCATTCTTCTGAGGTTTCTAGGCATTCTTAAATGTGGCCTATCTGTTAAAATAAAAAAAAAAAAGCCCCTCCCCCCCAGAAATGCACCTAGAAAGAGTCTGTCTGGGTCACAGATCCGTTCTTTTATGGGCAGGAAGTAATTACATTTTCTTTATGCATTTTAATCAGTTTCGAAATTGTGTCATTTTCTTTACTACTTCTGAAAGAGTGAGACAGTTAAAGCCTGACTGCTACTCAGTCAGATAACTACTGACTTTCAGCCTAAAATTTAATCGTGGCCATTTTACATCTTTTTCATTCTCACATCACCTTTGTCTTCAGAGTACTTCTTGGCTTTCCTTAATGTTTCACCCCTGTATAAGTATCTAGACAATAGTCATAGCCTCACCCAGCTCTTACTTGCCAGCTAGCCATTTATAACTCTACAAAAATTAAGCCTTGGCATCTTTTGATTAGTCCTACTGTTCAGTCACAGGACTTGTTCATTTGTGCTTGGAGTGGCTTGACTTATCTTGAAGTACTCCTTGCTGGACGTACACAAGCAGAATTGTACACAGGCTGTGAGGTTGACTTTCCTTAGACCTTACTCAGCTGACCATTATGTCTCATTATCATTTTGTCGACAGCTGGCATGTTTGGGGCTGCCTTTTAATCATTTCAAGCAGTCCCCTTTTAGACAAATACTTAGTTTGTAAGGATATGATAGTTTGAAATGGGTTTGAGCTTTGTTCTGTTCTTTCTCTGCCAGTCTGCAAGGCCTTGGTGTTCTTCCTATGATATTATAAACATCCTCTATTTTCCTAGTATTCTATCACTGTTGTCAACAGGCTTGTTGCTGCACTTTATGACATAGTTGCTAATGATTCTTGATCCTGAGGTCTTACCCTGCTGAGTCTCGGTGCCTTAAGACTATAATCTTCAGGATACAGTTTTGACTGATATCTTTGTCTCTCTGTGCTTTTCGACTCTTGCAGTAGCCTCTTGAGTTTGAAACAGTAAGATCTGGAAATCTCCCTTCAGATACCGTGACTTGCTGTAGAGTACAAGTCCTATATAGCCTTTAAGTCTTCAATACCGAGGAGGCGTGGAATTGAAGTAGTGTGAAAAAACTACCTACCTCCAAAAGCTTGAAAAACTGAATTTGTCATGATGGGTGTCATTACAAAATTCCAAGGATGCAAATATTGTTTTGATAATTGACTTTTGGTTGATTCCATGGAATTTAAGGCCTGGTAATCACCAAATGACTGGTGTTACTATAACTGCAACCTCTGAAAGCTGGTTCCTGTCTGAAATAAAATGAATGTATTGGGATAACTGGTGACTGCATGCCCCAACTTGCTGATTTTTATTCATTTATCCTTCACTAAACCTCTTTATTGTTGGTCAGGCAGGATCCACATTCTTCTGCTAAGCTTAAACTGGCTTAGGGTGGTGGTATTCACCAAAATCCATTGAGTGTTTTCTTAGAGTGTGACATTGGTGTAGCTACAGAAGTACCAGAAAAGGAATGCTGAAAGCATTTCTTAAGAAGTGAACATTTTTTTGTGGGGGGAAAAAAACCAATACTACAATGTGACTTTCTGCTCCACTTTTACCTTCTCTCTCTTGGTTTTTTTGAGACTATCCAGGGATCTGTCCTGCCTCCTCTGTGAATTGAAGGGTTACAGTCTAATACTTGGGATGTTAATGGGTTAATTTTCTTATCTTTATTTCATAGTGATGATAGATTGCAAATAAAAGTCATACTTCACAGAAATGAATGTATGGTTGTCTTGGAAGATAAGGGATGGAAAAGGGCATTTTCATTTTGGGCAGTAGGCAGAAGGAGATGTTTTCTGGTGCAGCAGTACATTCCATTCTGTCCTCCTTTGCTGTCCAGTATTTAAGGTCTGGTATTAACTTACAGCTGTGGTGTGGTTCAGAGTACTGGGGATCTGTTCAGGGTAAATGGCTAAATAGTTGTTTGTGTAAGACAGAGGGACATCCTAGCTGAGCAAGACAAGTTGTGCATCTCAGGGCAGGGGAGAGCTCTTTGAAGGTGGAGCTTTCTATGCAAAGGGCTAAATATTGAATATGACCAGATTTAGTTAACATCTCTGCTGGTGGTAGAAATCTAATGTTTGTGTATTTGATAAATAACAGTAACTTACATAGTTGGTATTTAAAATTTGTGTCATGTACTGAGTCTTCATATAATTTAAAATACTAAATTATATCATAAGTCTTAATCCAGTTGTCTCTCAGATGAAGCAAAGAATGAATTCTTACTGGATGTGTTCAGGTGCAGTATTTTGACTTCTACAAAGCTGAAGGATAACCTTTGCACTAAATTTATTCCTTGTTGCAAGCCTTTGTAGCAGCATTTTTGAGGCATGCAGGGAATTAACATCCTTGCTATAGCATAGCAAAGTATACTTTGTACTAGGCTATGCCTCTGCCATGCTTGTAAAACTTGACTTTACTTATTTAGACATGTATTTTTGCTGTCCTATATACTGTAAATGTCTTGTTTCTTTGCCAAGAATTGGAACAATCAGCTTCTAATTTTGAACTGGAGAAATGATCTGTTATCCTCTGAGAAGAATGTTAGTAACTTGGGTAAATGTAATACAGAATTAGAGTTGTCAGGGTTGGAACTGACCTCAAGGATCATCCAGTTCCAAGCCCGCTGCCATGGGCAGGAACACCTCACACTATCTCAGGTTGCTCAGAGCCACATCCAGCCTGGCCTTAAAAACCTCCAGGGATGAGGCTTCTACAACCTCCCTGGACAACCTGTTCCAGTGTCTCACCATTCTCATGGTGAAGAACTACTTCCTAACATCCAATCTCAGTCTACCCATTTCTATTTTTTGTTCCATTCCCCCTAGTCCTATCACTACCTGACACCCTAAGAAGTTCCTCAACAGCTTTCTTCAGCCCCTTCAGATACTGTAAGGCCACAATTAGGTCTCCTTGGAGCTTTCTCTTCTCTAGACTGAAAAGCTCCAGCTCCTTCAGTCTGTCATCATATGATAGGTGCTCCAGCCCTCTGATCATCCTCATGGCCCTTCTCTAGACACATTCCAGCACCACGTGAAACCTGTACTTCTCAGAAAAAGCTATGCAGTGCTATGTAACCAGTAGCTCTTTTGCCTGATTGGCTTTTGGTTTCATTCCATTTGGCTGATTTTTTTTTTTTCTAGAAATCTTTCAGCATCTTCCCACACTCGGGGATAGTTCAACTTTGCAACAGTGTAGTGCTAGGCAAATTGTTCTGCACAAAATGTGAATTGCAAGTATTTGTGAACTAGAGGAACACTTTATTTTTAGAGGTTCTTTCAGTGAATGAAAACCAAATAAAGCAATGCCTTTTATTTCCTAGTGTGACTGTGAAATACTATGGAAAAGCTTCTCATGCTGCTGCTTATCCTTGGGAAGGAGTTAATGCATTAGATGCTGCTGTTCTTGCATACAACAATCTGTCTGTTTTAAGACAGCAAATGAAACCGACCTGGAGAGTTCATGGTGAGATCCTCATTAAATCTAATGTCCAACAAGTAAGAGTTTAGGCTGTTGAAATACTAACTTTAAGAATCCCACAATTTAAAGTATTGTATTAAGTAGTAGTGTAGTCACTTGAAATACTGTGAAATGGCATCACTTTGTTTAAACAGTTTGTAATCTTTAAAATCATGTTAGTGTCAAGAATTAACTGCTGAAAATAGGCTTATATGTCAGATTCTGGAAAGGACATCAATAGCCTAGGTAAAGGCTAGATGAATTTTATGTCTGTGCAGTTCAGAAAGGGGAGAAAAGTGCCAAGTTTATTTTGGTCCTTGGCCTTGAATTTCTTTATGTGTTTTTGCAAAGGTGTAAAATTAAATACTTCTGAAAAATGAAGTAGTATTTATTGCATCATTTTTGTACTAGGCATCCTACTAATTAGATGGCCTTTACTGGAAAGATGGAGTGATCTAGAGTGACTGGAGTTCATTTGCTAAATTACAAAAAGACAGAATCCTATAGTTCTGGTTATCAAATAGGTATTCACTGAATTCTGATATTTAATATCAGGTACACATCAGAATAGAAAGGTCATTTTGCCTTTGCAGTAAGATGTGTTACCCACTGAGCGGGACGTACAGTCCTCTGATGACATGCATTTCTTGCTGTACAGTGAGAGGTTTCCAAAGCTGAGGATGAAGCTGCCCTTTAGCTCTAAATTCAGGTTTCTCTTATCACACCCAACCTTTTCCAAGTTGCAATTGAGAAACTTTGCCATTTCTGCAGGGCTTCTGAATGTAGAGCCTCATATTTGCAATACTTGTTACGAGCTTCAAATGCTTCTGGGAGTTCAGAGCTAATCATTACACATCTTGACAGCTTGTGCTGTGTGGTACATGTGTATTTCTGTCCAGGATGTCTGGATGAAGTCTGGAAGCCCTAAGCCTTTGGAGATCAAGATGTTTACTGTGCAGCATACCCAAATGAATGTCTGGTAGCAGGCACAGACCCTCTATCCTATTGCTCCGTAGGAAACAAGGCACTTAATTATGAGTTTTGGTGTCTGAAACCCACGTGTTGCACATTTAAGGCTGAAGGTGCCAAAATGTAGTATTAAATTTAAGCCTAAAACCCTAAACCCTGCTTTCTTTGTGGTTTCTGAAGGCTACAAGGATAATGTAGGCAAACAAATAGTTTTAAAAGCCTCCTAGAGGTAACACTTCTTGAACCACAGCAAAACTTAAATTACTGTGTTGATATAACTGCTGTCATAAACCTAGTTTTCAAACTGGAAATACTTAGAATACTTGTAGGAAAGTATAAGCAGCCAGAATGAGATTTAATTTTAGGACTACTTTCTTTACAACAGTGTCTTGGTGACCTTGTGCTGTAGACTTGCAGTTACAGCAAGTGGCTGACTGAAGTGATCCTGAAAACCTTAACTGCTAACCCACTAAAAACTGAAATCATTTCAATTACTTGAAGTCTAAAATCTTTAAGCAGTGCTTTATGTATTTGAACATTGTTGGTTTGAGTTTCTGATGTTATCTTTTGTTCCTGCTTGTGAGTGGACTAAATGTGGCCCCCTTGAAAAATAAGAATGTGGATTTATTTTTTTTTTTCTGTCCAGAAAGTTGTTTTAAACTGCTTGTAAAAACAAACAAAAAAGTTCCACCTGCAAGGGCAAACTGAGTGCTATTAGTAGTGTGCAGATCTGCTGTCCAGTCCATATTGCAGTTACTTTGAAATGTAAGTGTAGACCTATTCTTAGACTGTCCAATTCCATTTACAAATGTGCTGGACAAGACAAGTGGAAGTTGTTAACCCCTTGAGCTACTTGTTCTGAGCAAATGTGTTAGGATACTCATCATGCAAATTTGCATGATTGCCTACTTGCTGATTGGCTGTTTCCTTTCCTGTGATCTCTGTCCTTCTCATCTAAGCTGTTCTTTGCTGTGGAGTAGTGGTTTAATTCAGCACGTTTCACTTCAGCTCTATTTGAGACTGAAAAGATTTTACTTAAGGGGGAGTTCATATTCTTAACAGGATTTCTGCACCAAAAGTAAAGATGTGTTGCCCATTTGCATCCTGACAGAGATGCCTTTTTCAGGCTTCAGTGACACACATCAGTGACTTTGTGCAGTAGATAGTTTCTCAGGTTCTACAGAAAACAAATTTTATTCTACATGTATGAATTGAGGTTTGGAGTCCAGGGAAACAAACAGCCTATCGAAAGCAAACAGCTATTAGTGCATTGAAATTTAATTGAGATCTACAGTGTTTTACTGTTGAAATATCTAATTATGGTCTTTCTGGCCATGCCTCTGATGCCATAATTGAGAACTATGAAGTTGTCACACATTTCCTTGAGGGAACACTTCCAACTCAAACTTCACTCTTAAATAAAACTATGTATTATGCATTCCAATATGTTTAAGGAATTAGTATGAGGAATCTAATGAACTTTCTCTGCACTGCAGCACACACATTATTCCAGTATTCCTGAGAAATGGAACTTCCTCAGTTTCTCTCCCAGATGGCAAAATAAGTTGGAAGCAATCTATTTCGAAGTTGGAATCCAGAGTGACCTTCATAATAAAGCTTTTTCTTTCAGTGGCAGCCAGATTGCTTTATGACTCTGCATTCAGTTTCAGGGGATTAATTACAAATACTGGTGTGGCTGCTCTTGGGTTTACAACAGATGCATAACAAAAAATGCAACAAAATTCTGTTGAAGACCATGTACTTGTTCCACTTACCTGGTGTGATGAAGAAACTTTGTCCACATACTGTGCTGTTGACATTCTTTGTGTTTTATGCTCAGCTGATGACTTGTTGGGTTATGTTTTGTGTTTAGCTCTTGAGCAAGGCGTTTCATGACAGAGGTGAAGATCAAGCAGTTGTATTTAACACTGATAAATGACTTTTCCCTTTCTGCAGGCGTGATAAAAAATGGTGGTGTGAAACCTAACATCATTCCTTCTTACACTGAGCTTGAGTTTTACTTGCGTGCCCCTTCAATGAAAGATCTTTCTGTTCTGACAGAGAAGGTTGAGAACTGCTTCAAATCTGCAGCCCTGGCCACAGGATGCAAAGTAAGAACCTATTTATTGTCATATGTCTCTTGCACTTGAGCTAAAGTAGGCCAGAACAGGAAATTGAGGCTTGCAGCATGGTGTTTAGCTGAAACAAATCTAAGTTTCTCTGATTCTATGTGCTGTTCTGTTGCTTTGTGTCCTTGAAGAAAGCTCTGGTTTATAAATAGGATGCCACAGAATCACAGAGCAGTATAGGATAGGAGAGAGCTCAGCTAGCCTAACCCCTTCTTCAGAGCAGATTGCTTGGTGACATGTGGACTTCCACATACCTTCAAGGATGAAACTGCAGCCTTTCTCAACAAGTGCTCTACCCACCTCAAGAAGAACAGTGTTTTTCTGGTGTTTATACTGTGATGACTAAGCACTGGAACAAGTTGCCTGCAGAGATTTGTGGCATTTTCATCTTTGGAGATACTCAAAAGCTGCCTTGATATGGTCCTGGGCAACCAGCTCTTGGTGACCCCCTCTGAGTTTGACAAGATGACCTCCAGAACTGCTTATCAGCTTCAACCATTCTGGGATTCTGTTGTATCTAATAGGACTTTCCTTTGTTTCCCCTGGTCATATCACTAGATGTCTCTAAAAATCCTACCTCTGTACCTTCTTGGACTGATAACCATAGATAACAATAAGATCTGCCCCTAACCTCTTTGGAAGGTTCAACAAACCAAGTTCTTTTAACCTTTCCTTGTGTGCTGTGTTCTCAAGCACCCTAATCATCTTGGTGGTCTTCCTGTGGACTAACTTCAGTCTTGAGGACCACAGAACTGAACACAATATACCAGATGTGGCCTCACCAGAGCTGCATCGATAATACATACATGTGACTGGTTTAGGCAATACATTAAAACAGTAATGGCACCAATGTTGATGGCAGATGAGTGTTAGAAGTAACTGGCAGCAATTTGGAGTGTTGTGTCCCTGATTGTAACACTTGGAGCTTGTATATCTTCTGTGCTCTCTGAGCCAGACACCATTATGAAAGCTGATCTTGGTCATGCACTGCCTGTTCATCCATGAATGTGTGCTGGATGTTCACAGTCACCTTGTGATTCATGTGCCTTGACGTGGGTCCCAGGAAGATTTATTTGCTCTGTAATCCAACTGGGAGCTTGGGGATAGCAAGATCTTCCTCTTGGCCTTTCAAGGTGGATGTGACCTTTAGCTCTTCTTCACTGAGCTAGAGCATCCTTCTTTTTCAATGGCATGTGAAAAATAACTCCCTGATTGCACTGCTGCTCCTCTTACTCAGCATCCTTGCGTGCATCCAGCCTAGGCCCCTGTACATAAAATTCCTTTAAGTGCACCATCATCTGTTTTCCATTTGTGTATGCTGTGAGTGATGCTCCTCTCATGTAGGCAGTGCTATTAGGCTCAGAGACCTGTGAGGAAGATGCAAAACAGATACTCAGTACTTTGTCTCTTTTTTTAATGGCCTTTGTCACGTAGCAACCAAATGTAGTAATCAAGAGGGTTTTTTTAGTCAGCATTCTTGTAAGTTTTTCATATTCAGTAAATGGAAGTGTCTCCTGTAGCTGGGTCAGTGTATTATTGCTCAGGCAGCTGCTCTGCCTGCTCTGGAGTTACAGGTTTATGACCAATACAGCTGTGAAAACAGTGCCTGTGCTGATCAGAACAGGTGGGTATGGCACAGGTGAATGTGAGCTTATAAGTTTTAAGGTCTGTTTGAGGCATTAGATGCTGTTTTCCTAACACAGCCTCTCCACTCTAGCTAGAAAACACTTTCAGAGGGTGCACTTGAATGGAATGGAAGTTATGTCAAATTTCAAAGGAGATCTTGTGTTTTACATTTGTGTTTTAAACCTTGCCCTTATGAAGCCATTCCATGAATGGAGCTGTAGTTTGAAGTGTTCTAAACGATAGTAAATAGAGTTTGATGAAAGTCTAGAGATTGATTTCTCTGTAGCTTAATGGCACCTGAAGTGGGAAATCATGGTATGCTGTTACAAGAAATGTTTGTTTCCTAGTTTTTGGAGATGCTATCCATGACCTCTATGCTTCTGGAATTTGTCTAGTGCAAGCTTGTCAGAGCACCAGCTGTGTTTAGATCAAGAGCTAGTATTGGGCAGAATGCTGTGCCTTTGAAAGAAGCTCAGCACTTAACATCTGTTTCGACAGGGACTTGAAGTATGAGCGTGTACTTATTTTTTAATGGTCTTACATTGAGCTGGCTTAAGTTGGGGGGAAACTTTTAATCATTTGGGTTTTGGGTTTTTTTTTTGTCTAGGTGGAGATAAAAGGTGGGGAAAATGATTACTACAATGTACTTCCAAATAAAAGCCTGCAGAGAGTTTACAAGGAGAATGGAAAGAAGCTTGGGATAGAATTCATATCGGACGACTGTATCTTGAACGGCTTGTCAGGTAACTCCATCTGGGTTTTGTTGTTTTGACTTAAGCTTAGGTAGCTCAGGATAGAGCTGAGTTATATATAGTTTGGTCAGCAGACAGCAAAATTAGAAAGTTGGCACTAAGTAAATGATGGTCCCTCTGACTTGTGTTTCTGGATTTGTTTCATGCAACAGGTATGAAAAGCAGTAATCACTTTCTGATGATTTCTGATTATATGGAAAATACTTCAAGTAAGGAACAGTTTGTTTGGGGGAGGGATGGAAAGATGGAAAGCTAAGAGTCTTACCGAGAGCATGAGGATGTGTAATGAATTGCAGCTCACTCTGTTGCTTTGAAATACAGAGTCCTGGTCAGCTGTGAATGGAAGTGATGCTGAGTTTTTCAGGAAGCTTGTTTAATAATATTTTTCAAGCTTACATACAGACAAATTCACTGGCATCTAACTAATACTTTAGAGGGTGTTTTTGAAGGTTAAGTGGAAGTTTAAGCATCTCAGTAACCATAATTTAAACTTCTCTCCATTAATGGGTAATCTTTGCCTCTGGTTTTAATTCACAAGTTGAGCAGATCAGCTTTCCAGATGGTGCCCTTCAAGTAGGTATTAACTTGTTTGTCTCAAACTCTTTAACTTTTGTAGTCTCTCAGAGCTATAGTAATAGGAATGCAAATTCTTGAATGTTCAGGTGGGTTTCTCCTTGCCCTCAACAGGCTGGGTTTTTCCCCAGAATTTTCCTACAGGAGCTCTGTTCAAATCTTGACTGCTGCTGCTACCTTATACCCATCACTACCAATCATAACCTTGTATATAGGTGCTTTTACTCATACTAAAGATTTTCCCTTTTGGTTAGAAGGAAAAGATTGTTCTCAGTAAAAAGTTGCTATTATAATCAGTTAGATTGCAGTACTGACCTTCTCTGCAGGTTATCTTTTTACAGTTGAGATCTTGGTGTCTGGGGACAGAGGTGTGTTGGGTTTGGGTGGGGGAGATGGCATACTTAATAGTATTCCAGTTGTTTATTTCTTTCTTCCCTTCCAAATGAAGGCAACATTTTTCTCCAATTGGCTCATTGTCACAGGTTTAAAAACAGTTAAAGGCAGATTTCTTTTTCCTTCAGTGTGGTACAAGTGTGATTTACAACTTAGCTCATTTAGCTTAAGAAAAAGGGCTGAAGAACCTCACTTAGGTTGTTTACTGTAGTGCAAGTTTCTGTAGCTTTGCTAGTTGCTTTGTTCAAACCATTGTATTAAGGGAAGAGATCATGAGTACAAGCAAACTTGCTGGTTCAGATGACTTCAAAGGAACTTAGCACAGACACTGTAACAGTGCTTTGACATGTAAGGTACATGATATGCTAAAGGTTAACCATGAACTTTAAACTGAAGCTCCTCATAGGCTTGTCCTGTCACAGAATTCACCAGGTTGGAAGAGGCCTTCGAGATCATCAAGTCCAACCTATCCTTAAGCTGCTTGTCAAATGTCCAAATGTGCTTGAGCAATTGTTTTTTTTATGTCACACTGCTGCAGGCTTTACTGAATTTTCTCTCCACAGCTTCTTACCTGCATTCTTGCAATGAGGATTTGGGAGTGGTAACAAAGCACAGCCTCCAGAAACATAGGGTTGGAATTTTGTGTGCTACCCTTTTTGGTGTTTTTTTTTTCTGGGGGGGGGAGGGTTGAGTGTTTTGTCTCATCTTTTGCAAGACCTCTGTTTCTGTTTTAGTTTTCATATGGTTTTCAATGTTTTCTTTTAGGATATCAGTTTCTTCTGTTGAAAGGGAAGGACGATAGCTCAGTTGCTTCTCCATGTCTGTGCAGCAGAGGAGTCGTAAACAGATGAGCATACTCGCTGCCACCTCTGCATGGGTATTAGTATCGGTCTGCTTACAGGTATCGCTCTAGGCAGCTAAGCGCTACAGAACTCCTCTAGGCCAGCAAACCACACTGCTGGGTGCCTTCTGCACCTGCCACTCATTTGGCACACAGCCAGGATGACCTGAAATAATGTGACTCCGAGCTAGTTTTGACCAGCTGCTGTGACCTGTTTCTGCTGGTAGGGTAGATGTACTACAGGATGTTGGTAACCTCCCAAAGGAGATGGCTTAGCATTCTTTGAGTCATAGAATGGTCCAGGCTGGAAGGGACCTCCAAAGGTCATCCAGTCTGATGTCCCTGCCATCAGTAGGGACATCCCCAACTAGATCAGGTTGTCCAGGGCCTCATCGAGCCTCACCTTGAATATCTCCAGGGGAGGGACCTCAACCACCTCTCTGGGCAACTTGCTCCAGTGTTCCACCATCCTCATAGTAAAGAACTTCTTCCTGATATCCACTCTAAATCTGCCCTTCTCTGGTTTGAAGCCATTGCCCCTTGTCCTGTCACCACAGGCCTTTATAAACAGTATCTTTCAAAACCCTTCCTGTAGGCCCCCTTCAGGTTCTGAAAGGCTGCTATTAGGTCTCCCCAGAGCCTCCTCTTCTCCAGGCTGAACCCCAGCTCCCTCAGTCTACCCTCGTAGCAGAGGTGCTCCAACCCCCTGATCATCTTATGCTTGTCATAACTTACTCTGATATTTTTAGTGTTTGTGGGGTTCATTGCCTTTCTCTGCCCAAGACTGATAGAGATGATTTTAAGGAGGAGCCAGTGTGTTTTGAAAAGAGCACTTTTGTAGCTTGGGACTGTACATAAATGGCTCCTAGAATCGTTTGTGTTTTCCTCTCCACTCATGTTTCTTGTAATAGTGACTTCCATGGCTCGTTCAGTGGCTTGAAGAAGCATCAATGTCAGCTTCAGGATGTATTTTTGAGAGAATGGAGCTCCCAGTGTTCCACCTTTCCACTGATGATAGTGCACAAGATTGTATATTGCATTGACAGCTGTGCAGCTATTTCATGCTTCTAGAGGGGATCTCAATCTGTACATCTCTAGCAAGCATACAGTTCCAGATGTTTGTATGGAAACCATGGGAACATAGGATGCTGACAGATTATTAACGCTAAAGGATGTAACCTCTTTTTCTGATAGCAGGAATGATTTGACTGTCATGTTTTTATTCAAAGCTGCCTGGATTTTGGCTTGGTAAGATCTCAGCCTTGCTAGAAAACAGGAAGCTTAAATCCCTTACACTCAGCAGAAATAACTCATAAATGGTAGTAGATTGGGTATGGATGTAAACTTAAGTGGAATTACATGACTGAGAGCTGGGATGCACTGAAATTTCTAGTGCTTGATTTGGAGAGTGAGAGCAGGGGAAAAAGGCCAACAGTCTTTCCAGCAGTTTGTCTATTAGGACTTAGGAAAATCTAGAGCTCTTGGTTTAGTATGGAGTAGGCAGAACTTGTAGACGTCTGGTTTGTCTTCCAGACTGACCAACAAATGGATCAATAGTGTAGAGAACTGACAATGAAAATAACTTGTTGCTGTGCCAGGAGTTGGGTTTTTTTCAATTGCATACTGGACTTTTATTCTATAAAGGTAATGTTTCTGGACAAGGCTTGCTGCTTCTGCTTGTCTGCAGGCAGAACTGGTCTTCATAGAATCACAGAATGGCAGCAAGGGACCTCCAAAGGTCATATAGTCCAACTCCCCCCACCCCCTGCCCTAGTCAGCAGGAACATCCTCAACTAGATCAGGTTACCCAGATCCCTGTTGAGCATTACCTTGAATATCTCCAGGGAAGGAGCCTCACCCACCTCCCTGGGCAACCTGTTCCAGTGTTCCACCACCCTCTTTTCTGCTTGGATCACATGTAGGCTGTGTGGACTTGCTTTCAATAACTATGCTTTTCCAAGTAAAACTTACAGTCTTCAATCATTTAATTGCTAAGTCTTAAGGCTTTTGCAATATATTTTCTCAAGAGAGTATCCTGGTATGGAGGCTACCTGACCTGTTACAAGTAATTTCAAACCTTTGAAACAGTAATTTTGTTCTATTGCTAAAGGAAGAATACTTTGCAGCTAAAGGAAAAAAATACTTTGCAGCTCTGATTGGCCTGAAAAAAAGTTAATTGGTATCCTAGGTGGTCTTTCCTCTGCTACAAATCAATACTTCCTCTGGTGTCTGAATTTCACAGTAACTGGTATATGGATTTCTCCAGAGCTTCTATATGCCATTTTAACAAATACTGAGTGGATTGCTGCTTTGGGTAACAAAACAAAAGTACTCAGGAAGTAGTTTCAGACTCTTGGATGATTTACTGTGAGGGTTCTCCTGCTTAATGATACCTCTGGATGGTATCCTTAGGAGGATAAGGCAGTGCTGTGAGATGGGTACTGTCCCTAGCTAACATACTGAAAGTGCTAGTCAGGCACAGTAACATCTGCAGCATTTCTATCATGAAGTTGGTTTATGTCTATGAGGCACTAGCATTGTCTGGAGTTCAGTTCTGATGCTGTTGTTTCAAGAGTGCTTGTCCTGTTAAGGTTTCTGTAACTGAGAATAATCAACCACAGGAAAAAATAGTTGTCCTCTGTCTGGTTTTGTTTGAAGTCAGATTGTTCCTGCTTCACATTCCCCTAGGTAATGCTGAATATTTGTGTGCTGTTGAAAAGTGGGAATTGTTGGGCATGGTTCTAAGGGCTGGAGCAGGAATATAGCTGTACTGCCTGTAACTCCAAAGTTTGCAGCTTGCTTTGTTTCTGCATTAGCAGCTTAGTGTCAGGAGATGCTCAATAAAAAAAATTAACAGTAAATGGAATAGAAACATGCTGATACATCTTCCTTACAGTCCAGTAACTGATTATTGATCACAAGCACACTGGAGAGCAGCATCTGAAGATGGTTAGTTAGTGAAACCATTTCAGTGGCGGGAGCTTTTTGTATGGATGATGACGACTGGTTAGAAATGCTTTTACTTTGCTGTTTGGGGCAAAGGATGTTCTGTCTTAGATGTGGGCTGGAAATAATACCTATCATACATTTTCTTACAGCATTCAAGACTCTTCAACACTTAAGAAAATGTCTCTGCTGTTTCTAGGTTCCACAGACTTTGGAAATGTCACATTTGTAGTCCCTGGGCTTCATCCTTATTTTTATATTGGCTCTGAAGCATTGAATCATACTGAGCAGTACACAGAAGCTGCAGGTGAGTAGATGTGAAGAGGATTAGAGGTTTGTGTTTGGAACCTTTATGCATTGTAGGGACTGGTGGTTGACTGTTCACTACAGCATGTCTAGAACATACCAATATTTCAGATCACAGAGGATTAAAGCTTTCACATGCTTCTATGATACTCAAAGCTACTGTGTAGTATATGGATACAAGGGGAAGAACTAGATCCAAACGTGGCTGCATGTGCATATCTCTGTAGAAATGGAGTTGTCCTCTGCAAGCATGATAGGATTCTGAGCTCAATACAGACTCTGAAACAATTATTGGTTATTTGCAGAGTTAGATGAAAAAAGCTGTCAAAATGTAGAGTTTCTGGTTTTGTTTGAAGTTAAATGTATATAGGAAGGATGACCACTCCTGTCAACCAGACAGAAGAAATTAGAAGAATTATCCTTACAGCAGCACATTCAGAGGAGTTTCATAACCATGAGCCAAAAGAGAAAAGTAATTGTTGCTCATAAAGCACAATGTTCTGGAAATGTAATAGAGACAATGGCATGAAGCTGCACTTTCTACAAGGGAAGATGTGAGCACTCCTTTTCCTGTTTTCAGTCTTAGTTGTTTACATCAATAGCAAATAGTTAAATACTTGCAGGGAAGATTTTTTCTGAGGCATCAGGAAGTAGACATCATGCAGGTAGATTAAGAAACTGTTCTTGCAATTGAAACTGGAAGCTTTTATTTTACAGAATAGCCTTATGCCACAAGCTAGTGGTTTATAATCTAATGTTAGTTACCTAATCTGACATTGCTTTTACTTTGTTTTCTGCAGGATCCCAGAATGCTCAGTTCTATGCTTTACGCACAGCTAAAGCTTTGGCTATGACAGCGCTGGATGTCATTTTTAAGCCAGATCTGCTAGAAGAGGTCAGAGAAGATTTTAGACAGGTGAAGCTAAAAGAAGAGGGGCAAATAAATCCTGTAGAGCCTAACAAGCAATCTGGCATTGGCATGGGATCCTGTGCATCATGCTAAACTTGATTAAACTTCTCTGAGTAGGATCAACTTAATGGAGATGCTGTATTCGTGTCCCAGAAGGAGTTGGATAAACACACCTGAAGAAATGTTTATTTTCTTTATTTTGGGGGTTGGGGACTTTAGGAAATGAAAATAAGTTTTGTTGCTTTCAAAAAGGTGAAATTTAGTCCTGCTGCAATATTTGCTGTATTCAAAGTGGGGATGAACTTCAGAGAGGCATCTCAGATAGGTTGGGTTTAAGTTGCAGTGTTGAATAAATGCTAGTGTTTAGATCCCTTGTCAGTGATTTTTTTTCTGTGCCTGGCTTTGACAATATTAGCTGCTTAGTCATGAAAGAGAACTGTTTGTGTGGACATGTGATTTGTAAAGGCTGATTGCCCTGAAATGCATTGACCTTTCTCCTAATACATTTTGGAGTTGTGGAGAAATCACTGATCATTAATTGGAAAGCAACTAAATGTTTAACACCTTGAAACTACTGCAGGAAAATGCGTGTGCACCTCACAGGTTGCACTGGGTTGGAAGGCACCATCAAAGGTCATCTCCAACCCTCCTGCAGTGAGCAGGGGCCCCTCCAACTAGATCTGGCTGCCTTAGGGACATATCAAGTCTGATCTTGAATGTCTTCGGGGATGGGGCCTCAACCACATCCCTGAGCAACCTCTTCCGGCATTTTGCCTCTCATTGGAAAGAACTTCATGTCCAACCTAGATCTACCCTGCTCCAGTTTGAAACCATTGCTCCTTGTCCTATCACTGTAAGCCCTTCTAAACAGTGCTTCCCCCTTCTTCCTGTAGGTCCCCTCCAGATAGTGAAATGTAGCTATAAGGTCTTCTCAAAGCCTTCTCTCCAGGCTGAAGTGCCCCAATTACTTCAGCTTGTCTTAATAGGAGAGGTGTTCCAGCCCTCTGATCAACTTTGTGGCCCTCCTTCATTAGGTCCATGTGTCTCTTTTGGGGGGGGCCCAGAGTGGGTGCCAGTACTCCAGGTGAGGTCTCACCAGAGTACTTTGAGTGGCAGAATCACATTTGTTGACCTGCTGGCTGTGCTTCCTTTTATGCAGCCTAGGATGTGATGGCAAGTATGCATCAATGGCTCATGCCCAGCTTTTTGTCTACCACTATCCCCAAGTCCTCTCAATTTTGTCATCTCCCAGCCTGTATTGATATCAAGGGTTGCCCCAACCTAGGTGCAGGACCTTGTGCTTTGCCTTATTGACCCTCATGAGATTCTCCTTGGCCTACCCCTCCAGTCTGTCTGGGTCCTGGATGGCATCCCCTTCTTCAGTCTTCCCCAATCACACCACTCAGCTGAGGGTGCACTCACTCTCACTGTCTATATCCCTGATGGAGGTACTGAACAGCACTGGTTCCAGTACAGACCCTGGAGGGGACACCACTGTCATCTGTCTCCACCTGGACATTGAGCCATTGAGCCATCCCTTTGGATGGGATCATCATTTAACTTCTAATTTAAGACAATACAAATGTTCATGCAAGGTGCTGCTGTATTTTATCTGATCTGAAGTATGTGAAGTTCAGCCAGGCCTGTGGAAATCTTTCTCACAAAGATGCAAGCGTGGTACCATGGAGCAGTAAATGAATGTAACCAACTGCTTGTGTGCAAACCCCTGCAGTGAGCCCTGAGAAGCTTGCACTGAGGGTTGCTTGTGCAGTAACTGCTTATTCTCATATCCTAAGTAGCAGTGGCCTTCCAGTATCTTAAGGGGGCCTACAAGAAAGCTGGGGAGGACATTTTAGGGTGTCAGGTAGTGATAAGACTAGGGGGAATGGAACAAAAATAGAAATGGGTAGATTCAGATTGGATGTTAGGAAGAAGTTCTTCACCATGAGAGTGGTGAGATGCTGGAACAGGTTGACTGGGGAGGTGGTAGAAGCCTCATCCCTGGAGATTTTTAAGGCCAGGCTGGATGTGGCTCTGAGCAACCTGAAGTAGTGTGAGGTGTCCCTGCCCAAGGCAGCAGGGTTGGAACTAGGTGATCCTCGAGGTCCCTTCCAATCCTGACAATTCTATGATTCACTTGTTAAAAGATCACATGAATACCTAGAGAAAGAACCAATCTTTTGTTCAGATGCAAATGAGTGAGTCAGTGGAGAGACTGATGCAAAAGCAGCTTACAGGTTAACATTTTCCTAAGCATAGGAAGCTTCTGAAAAGAAATCAGGCAAACTGCATTCCCCAGGAAGTCAGAATACCCAGAACAACTCCAGAAAGCTGATTTGCTTTGCTGAACTCTAGAATTCTAAGCAGAATCTATATTTTATTAGTTTCTGTATTCAGTTTCTAGTTTTAGAAAACAAATTCCTTGTCTTGGTTTAACTCTGCACTCCCTCTGCATTTCTCTGCACTCCTTAACACAGACCTCCAGCTGCTATTTAAAACTTCTGTGGAGACTTTCCCTTCTTAGAAGGAGAAAGTGAGACTAGGCTGCCTCCAGTTTGGATGACAGGTGGGCAATGTAGAGAACATGATGTGACAGTTTAGGGTTTTTCTGATACTTAAACCTCTGTCCTTGTAATAACAGGGCCCAGACTATCTGCTAATATATTAAATGGTCACTGTCATTGGGAAAAGGAAAGGATTGGTCCTGGAAGAGCCAGAGGCACAATGAAAAGGATTTATTTTGTCATACAAGCCATTTATTTGAGAGCTGAGCATGACCTGAGTGTTCCAGGTTACAAAATGATTCCTCCTTACACCAGTATCCTTGTTTTGATTAGCAAACAGTTTGGACAGATGAATGCATGAGGCAGCTGAGGGTTGGACTCTGGGGCAGTAGCTATGTCCAGAATAGCAAAATGGATCCTAAATCCAGCTGAAACTGGGTCCAAGGTTTGTCAAAGGAACTTTCTCCTTGATGTCTAGTTTCAACCCTACCTTGCCAGGTCTCAAGCACAATTACAATCCATTAAGTTCTACTGGGTTAACAAGCTGGTTTATAAATTTCCTTAGGTGTGACTTTTTATTTCCTTCTGCCCAAATTGCTTAACTTCTTGCTTTGCTGCCCTGAGGAGGGAGTGCTTGGGTCCCAGGGACAGCAATACATGCTGTGTCGTGTTTCCCACTAGCTGTTGAGCATTGCTGCCTTCTCAGTTCCTTTGTCCTCGTTGGCTGCATTGTGTCCAAGATCATTTAATTACACATCTCTGCAGTAAAAGCATGTCTCAGTTTTGTTGTAAGCTTTGCTGGGCTTGAAATTAAACTGAAGTACTTATTAAAGATGAGTCAGTATTGAGGAAGCAATCTCATTGTGACTGAATTAGTCTTGAGAAGACTGAGAGGGGAATGACGAGGATGATTAGGGAACTTGAGCATCTCCCCTATGAAGTGAGACTGAGAGCCATGGGGCTGTTTAGTCTTGAGAAGACTGAGAGGGAACAGGCTGCCCAGGGGGTTTGTGGAGTCTCCTTCAGTGGAGGCTTTCAAAACCCACCTGGATGCATTCCTGTGCAGGCTACCCTAGATGATCCTGTTTTGGCAGGGGGGGTTGGACTGCATGATCTCTGGAGGTTCCTTCCAACCTCTAATGTTCTGTGATTCTGTGAATTTTCCTGTCCTTTGATTAATATTGGGGTGCTGCATAATGTCATTTGAATAGCATATTGAATTAATTATTTCCCCCCCTAGTTTGCTAAGTTTATGTAAGAGTGAGGATGTCTTTAAGTTTTCCATTTTGGTCTGCCATAGTGAGCAGAGTTTTTGTGAGGGTTAATGCTTTTCCAATACAGTAATTAATGGTAGTCTTTATTATCTTAGGGTTGTTTTAAAACATGTTAGAATTGATAGAATAATAGGAATGGTGCTTGTGAAGATTCTCTGGAGGAGAGATAAACCTGGTCCAAAAAAAGAAGCCAAATGCCTCAGTCCCAGGAAAGAATCAAGTCCATGTGGTTGTGGATAGTCTTTATGCAGTGGTATCATTTATGATTGGTTTCAGCTGTTCAGTCTCACATCTAACTGGCAAATAGAACAATGGCTTATCTCTCCTTAGCTTCTCAAGATCCTGTGGAAGGATAATAGCATACAGATGCCATGTGTTCAGTAGAATGGCACTACTGGAGTCTTCTTTTGTAATGACTGTTTGGTAAGTACTTAAAATTCATCAGGAATCACAATTTTCCTTGCTTTTCATGCTTATATATATACTTCTGGTTCTTAGAGACTGGAACAGGCTTTACACTCTGCAGCTTGGCTTTGACAGGTATGTTTCAGTGCCTGAACAGCCCATATAGCCACTGAGCTACTCATGTCCCTTTGTGGAACGTGCAGTACTGGTGGTCTTGGCAGTTGCTTTTCTTTTCTCCTTGTCTGTGAAGTCCCAGGGCACTCCACCCCTGCCAGCAGCACAGGGGTTTAGTACAGTTGGTGTTTGACTGGATCAGGTGCTGAGCAAAAAGGTCTTAGCTACATCTATGGACTCCTGGAAATCATTCTTTACAAGGTAGAAAACACACAATGCTGTATAAATGTGAAGTTTTATTGTGATTCTGAGTGTTTCTAGAAATAAACCAAACAAATCACTCTGATTTCTTGTGGAGATGGAAAGGAGCAGACTGTTAATAAATCTGATGCACACCCCATACACTGAAAGGTTAAAAGCCAAAACCCAGTGTGTGTGAATGTTTAGTGAGTGGAGCTGTTGGTAGCAAACTGGCTGTGTAGGACGTATCCTGTACTTATAGAATACATCTATGTACACATTTACAGAAGACTGAGAAGGCACTAGAGTTCCCCAAATAAAACACCAGTAACTGAACAATGCAAATCCAAACATGGAGGTTGGGACAATCTGTTTAGGGAGATGTGCTGGAAGGGCAACTTTGAAAAATCACATGGGGAAGCTGGAAACCAGTCTCCCACTGAAAGCCAGGGAATTCTGAAGTCCAGCTCCCATTTGTGTCTTCAAAATCTCCCTTAATATACTGGTCAGCTGCTGATAAATGTATGTAAGTATGAGATTAATGAGCCTATAAAGGGATGTACAGTACTGCAGCAAACTACACAGCATTAAGCTTCTTATGAAGCTGGAGAGCTTACTCTAAAACCTGGCACTCCTGTTGGTGCTGTCCTTAAATCATGGAAATAAATGGGCTGATACAACATTGAATCTAAATACATTCCTGTGCAAGTAGGGCCCAAGAAATCTTGGAGCCATACAGGGGGAGGGAAATGTGGTGTTTGAATAAAGAATAAGGTAGAGTGGCCAAACCTGGTGGCCAACCTTTCAGCTGTTTTTGCCAGGGCGACCTTTCTGCCTTCCTTTGTCTGAACTGTTCATGGCTTAAGAAAATAAGTTGAAGGAGTTTTTTAATCTCTTGAAAAAACAAATCTACTGGAGAATAATATGATATGAAGGAAATTACAAAAGTAGGCTAAGATAGTATGTGACAAAAGAAAAGCTCTATAGAAATGAGGAGTAAAACTGTCTCGTGCGGGGGTTTGTGTCTTTTAGTGCTCTTTAGCTTTTGTGTGATTTCATTGCCTTGGCTGTGGAGTGTAGGCTGTTAAGTGCGAGATGAGCGTAGGTAGGTTTGCAGGTCATGATTTTAGCAGCTGTAAGAAGTGCTGAATGTGTTTACATGGTGTATATTTACATAGGAAATTAAAGCAACAACCAGCAGTGTTCAAACAACTGCAAAGTCTCTGTCACAAGAAGATTCACTTGGTTTGATTCTCAGAGCATCTCCTGTACAGGGAATAGCGAATTCCATAACTGTGTGCAAAAGCATGCATGTGTTTAAAGTCCTGTTAACCCAAACCCTCACTTAGCTGTGGGGATGTAGGAGTCTAACACATGGCAGCAGACCAGCTGAATGACCACACTTTCTGAGATACCTTTTGTGCTCCTGTTACTTTAAAGGCCCCTGATTCCAGTTCAACTGATTCTTCTCTTACTGATCTATTTTATTACTTCTACATGGCAGATTTTGCCTTTTCCATACGGAGTATTTGTGCTGAACGACTGCTGTGCAGAAGCCGTGATGGAAAGTTGGGGCTTAAGTCAATGCTGAGTGCCCCCAGGCTCTAGTGAGTGTCCTGCCTTGGAGGGTGCTGAGCTTTCTCCAAGGGCACAGTGGGCTGCAGGGTGTCAGGGCCATGGATGCAGCATGAAAGGGTCAGTTGTACCTGGGTCTGTAGTGGAGCTGCTGTCTCATGGTGGAAGCTCCTTTTTACTTCATTCCAAAGGTTTTGGTGTGGTATCTTCAGTAAGTCAGATCTGAAGTCCTTACTCTGCTTTGTTCAGCACCTTTCCATTATGCTTTTACTAAAGCCCAGCCAAAGCAGGCTTTTCCTGGGAGTACAATTACTTTACAGGCTGCAACAGGTTCTCAGGCTGTACAGAGCAGTAACACCCAGACTATTACAAAGAAAAGAGCCTTCTTCTGGAGAAGGTTTATTCCTTTTTATAGACACCTGATTGTCTTCACTGGATCATTTTGTAGAGAAACCTGTTTCTTCTAGAGCAAAGCTCCCACTGACCCAAACACACAGACCCAAGGAGACTTCCTGTGTTTCCCAGAGGATGTGGTTAGCATTGCAGGAAGGCTGGGATTTGCTAATTCGCTGGTACATGCACATTGCAACTCATGTCTTAAGGAGATAGCCAAAACATCTTGGAAGTAGTTCCTTGTTTTAAATATGATCGAGACAGCACAAGCCTGAAACATTCCTAGGTGGAGCTGTCAGTGCAGTACTGCTATGACAGCATGCATTAAGCAGCAAAAGCAAACTGCAGTCATCAATAACCTTGCCAAAGTGTTTCTTGGTACTGGCTGTTTTGTGTTGGCAATGACTGTTTCTGACTTCATCCTGAAAACATGCAAGTATTTGCACATTCTTGCATTTTTTGGTGTTGTGTGAAGTCTGCTGAGGTGTGAGATGTATGCATGCACTCCGAGAATTAGGATTCAGGGGCATGATATGGAGGATGCACCACTTATATAGATATATAAGCAACTGGCAATTACAGTCACTTGTTCAAATAGTTTGCAGTGGCCTGTGAGGCACAAGAAGGAACATAGCACAGCTTCAAATAAGTATAAAATTTTGGATTGCATATCCTCTATTTCTGCTGCAACGTGAAGCTTGCACAATTATTTATGCCACAGATGAGTTGCATCTAATAAAAAAACCCCAACTAAATCCCACCCCCCCAAAAAAACCCTACCCCAAACCCCTCACTCTTCCACTCAGAACAATTCTCTGTTTTCTTTCTGTTAGCCTGTGAGACTGTCCTTCCATGGAGCGTCACGGTGCTCTGTGGCTACAGAAGTCACACATGGTTATGAAAAGATGGACCAGTATATCAAGTTAAATAGGATGTACGCGCCAGGGAATATTATCCTGGAGTACTTGTCGATGGCATGGGTGTCGATCCGCATGCTGACGTATCGCTGGTTTTTCCTCCGGCCCGAGCCCCTCTCGGAGCCCAGTGCCAGCTGCACCATCATCCGGTCCTGCTTGTCTCCGTTCTCGGACATGTAGTGCCCCAGCTCATTCACATCGCCGTCGTTGTAGCTGCCGTCCATCATCATGGCCCGAGGCTGAGGCAGGCTGCACGCACAGGGAATCTGTGGGCACAAGCGCAGGGTGGTTTGGAGCCGTGTCGTCCCTTTTGTCCTTACAGAAGGAGAGGAGGGAGCAAGCCTGCAGCATCTCTCTTATGAGGAAAGACTGAGAGACCTGGGGCTGTTTGGTCTGGAGAAGAGAGGCTGAGAGGGGACCTCTGAGGGGATGGAGTCACCATCACTTGAGGTGTTTAGGATGGGGCGCTTGGTGCCATAGTTGATTAGATAGTATTGGATGATGGGTTGGAGTCAATGATCTCAAAGGTCTTTTCTAACCTGGTTAATTTCTATCCTATCCTATCCTATCCTATCCTATCCTATCCTATCCTATCCCATCCTATCCTATCCCATCCTATCCTATCCCTATCCTATCCCTATCAGTGTCTACAACTATCTGAAGGGTGACTGTCAGGAGTATGGAGCCAGTCTCTTTTCAGTGGTACCCAGTGATAGGACAAGGGTCAATGGATGTAAACTCAATCATAGAAAACTGCAACTCAGCATGAGAAAAAACTTCTTTACTGTGAGGGTGATGGAGCACTGGAACAGGCTGCCCAGAGAGGTTGTGGAGTCCCCTTCTCTAGAGCTCTTCAAAATCCACCTGGACATCTTCATGTGTGACCTGCCATGAGGGGTCCTGCTTTGCAGGGGGGTTGGACTCAGTAATCTCTGGAGGCCCTTTCCAACCCCTAGCATACTATGATTCTGTGAATTCAAACTGCTGAGACATGAAAAGGAGAACACAACGATGAAGCTGGGCAGTAGCTTTTTCCTTCTCTGTTTTCATGTCTACAAGACACAGTGCAGTCAGGGAGAGAGCAGAGTGTCTGGAAAAGTCCATTTGCCTTAAGCACAGCTGTCAGGGTGTAAATAAAAGCTAAGAAAATCAGAGAAGAGAGCAGAAGGAAACCAGAAGGGGGAATATATGAGGCTTGCCCCACGTGAAGAGAAGAGCTTAGGCTGATATTTTGGGTGGTTATAATTTAATGTCATGAAGGCAGAAGGGGAAAAATTGAACCACTGTGTAAGTTTAGACTGTGCCTGGAGAAAGGGGAGGGATATCTGCCATGTTAGCTGAACCCCAAAGCACAGTATCCATCTGGTGCAATTCACAGGTTTGGATCATCAGTATTAAAAAAATAAACTATTCTAAAGGTAAAATCCTAAAACTTTTCCCATTTGTACAGGCAGTGGAGGACTATATGTAGAGGGAGTTAGAATCCTCAGACTCTGAAGAAAGAGCAGTGAGCTTGGGTGGGGGTGGTCTAGCAAATCTATATAATCCAGAGGGCCTCACTGCTCATGTCTCTGCAGGTTCTCCATTCTCCCCAGGCAGCTGAGAGCAGCACACTGTAGCTGCGAATTTTTGACCATTTGGAGACATTTTCCACTCTTTCTCTGAGGGTAATAAGGCTGCATTGGAGATAGAAAGCCTCACCTTGTCCCGCAGTTTCCTCTCCTTCCGCTCCTGCACCGTAGTCAGGTAATTCACTGCTGCGTATTCCAGTACGGAGAGGAAGACAAACACAAAACTGACCCACAGGTAAATGTCCACTGCTTTGATGTAGGAAACACGAGGCATGGAGGCATTCACCCCAGTGATGATGGTAGACATGGTCAGCACAGTGGTTATCCCTGGGAATACAGCAGCAGAGAGACCATAAGACACTTTCAAACCAGACTCTGTCACAAATACAACTGTTGCTGCAATCTCCTGACACCTGTATTTGCCTTGCAGTATTGTTTTTCACCTTTGGGCCATAGGTTTCACTATCTGAGGAGGGTCCAGGCAGCCCCAGTTTCTGGCTCTGGTTTTCTTCTTTCCCGTGAAAATACCTCTGGTTCTGGTCTCAGGGTGTTGCTAGCCTGGCTTCTCACCCCACCACCAGCCTCCCACCTCATGTCCAGGCAGCAGGGCTGTGATCCTGTGCTGGCTGCACCCCATCTCCACTCCCAGGACAGTCCCTGGAGGGGTACAAGTACATTGAGTGGGATTCAATGGTCCCCTCCCACTGAAGAGATTCTGTGACTGATTCTATCAGCTTCCACAGCATGGGCACAAGCAAAGTCCATCTGCTCCTACTGCTTCTATCATTTTCCCCAAGCCTGTGTTTTCTATCTGCTCCTGGAATGTTCTACTTCATTGGAAGTCTCACAAGTCACAAGCTGGTTCTCATGCCTGGTCTGTGCCTTCCCTGGAGCAGGAGTAGAGGTTAATGGAGCCCCAGAGGTTGATGCTGCCCCACATTACACTCAGGTGAGCACAGTGAGCATATCGGCAAGGGCAGGAGCCTCTGTAGTCTGATGTTACCCTGACTCTGAGGAAGGCTCTCTGTTGGCCCTCTTACTTCAGGGGCTAATGGTGTCACATTAATAACCCCTCTGAAAGTGAAAAATACATACACAAGCACAAAGGACTGAATTTGCTGGGGTATCTAGGTGCCAAAAAGTACTGCTAAAGGCAATGCCTACATCTTCTGAAAAGTCATGGCTCAAACCTTTCTGGCTCCTTTTAATGATGTCTCAAGGCAGTGGATAACAGTCCCCTTGCCATCTCTGTTATGCCTCTATAGATCCTCTCCACTGAGGAATGAGATTTTAACAATAAACAAAATCCTGAGGTGTGTTGCCTGAAATAAGTGGAAGCAAGCTTGGCCAAAACACAAATGACACTTTGCTAAGGCCAATGCATCTGCTTTAGAAGAAGATTTATGTCCATGTCATAGTTCTGCTCCCATAGTGACTCCTCTGACATAGGGGAAGCAGAATCCCTCACATGGTACAGCAAACTCACGTACCAAATGGAACAATGCAGCTCAGCTGGCTTGGTTACCTCCACCCACCCCCCTCTACCTAGAAACTCAATAAACTGACTTTCTGGCCGGGCTGCTAATACTGAATTTCGCCTTGCTCACTGAAGGCTCTGAAGGACACTGAGGCTTTGGCTCTGTATGTGCCCTGTCTCTTCTAATGGCAATAAAAGCAGAGTGCAGCGTTTGCTGTCTGATTTGCATCGTATGCAGCCAGCACTTGTGCAGGCAGGGAAGGCAATTCTCTTGGCACTGCAGGGCAGATGGAGAACTTGTACCATGGCCAGTCCCCTGCGTGGGGGAGACATGTAGGGCATATCTGATTTCTGTGCCACAAGGCAATGTGGAGGCAGTGCATAGAATCATAGAATCAATAAGGTTGGAAGAGACCTCAAAGATCATCCAGTCCAACCTGTCACCACAGACCTCATGACAACTAAACCATGGCTTTAAGTGCCACATCCAATCCCTTCTTGAAAACCTCCAGGGACGGTGACTCCACCACCTCCCTGGGCAGCACATTCAATGGCTAACAACTCTCTCAGTGAAGAACTTTCTCCTCACCTCCAGCCTAAACTTCCTCTGGCACAGTTTGAGACTGTGTCCTCTTGTTCTGGTGCTGGTTGCCTGGGAGAAGAGACTGACCCCTGCCTCTACAACCACCCTTCATGTAGTTGTGGAGAGCAATAAGGTCTCCTCTGAGCCTCCTCTTCTGCAGGCTAAACAATCCCAGCTCCCTCAACCTCTCCTCATAGGGCTTGTGCTCAAGGCCTCTCCCCAGCCTCGTTGCCCTTCTCTGGACACGTTCAAGAGTCTCAATGTCCTTCTTAAACTGAGGGGCCCAGAACTGGACACAGTACTCAAGGTGTGGCCTAACCAGTGCTGAGTACAGGGGCACAATGACTTCCCTGCTCCTGCTGGCCACACTATTTTTGATGCATGCCAAGATGCCATCGGCCTTCTTGGCCACCTGGGCACACTGCTGGCTCATGTTCAGCCAGCTGTCAATCAATACACCCAGGTCCACTTCTGTCTGGCTGCATAGCACAGGGGATTTTGTCTTGATGGCTTAGGCTGGGGTTGCAGCAATTGTCTCTTAGTTCTGTTGACTACAAGATTGCTTTTACCTAATGGGACTCTAGCAGGAACTGCTCGGCGATCAATCCAGAAGGACACCCAGGAGAGCATGACCATGAGGGTGGCAGGGAAGTAGGTCTGGAGCAAGAAGAAGAAGATGTGTCGGCGTAAAGTGAAGTTTATGTAGAGGCGATTGTACCACCCTGTACAACAGAGAGGAGGAAAAAGAAAAGTCACACCAGCAGCAAACTGCTTTCAGGTAAGGTGATGTTGCTGTTAGAAAAAACACAAATGTTCACCACAGATCATCACACGTTACAGAAAGGACTCCTTAGTGAGCCAGCTATCCAAGTCAAAGCACCTCTCAGGACCATATCTGCCAGAAAAGAGAATATAACCTGTGCAGTCAGTTTAATTCATGTGAAGGCATGGTGTGATCTTGAAGAGAGATTGTCCTAGATTACACAACCATCAAGAGAGAAGCCTGTGACAAGGATAGCAGCCTCAGTGTGGAAGAGAGGCAGGTCTGATGGGCCACAGGGAGACCTCCTGATGGATAATACTCTGTAGTCAGGGTCAAGAGGGACAATAAGCACCCATTCCTCCCCCAGCCCACTCTGGCAGGCACTGCAGCACTCACCTGTGCTGCTGTAAAAGGCAAGCTTTGTGGTGGTGTGAAACTCCTGGATCAGGAACTGGGACAGCGATATCCTCTCGTCTGTTTTTAGGGAATCATTCCCATTCTTCCAGTAGAGCATGAGGTCGTCTTCAGTGTAGGCATCTAGGGAAGCAGAGCAAACTCTGGTGTAGTGCACTGAGCCAGCTGCTATCATATGCATAGCCTGGAGTGTGCCCACATATCCTCCAGGCTACCCAGGAGGTCCGAGTTTAAAAAGGCCAAATGCCAGCAGCTAGCTGAGAGCAACGCCAGTGGTGGGTGTGGCTGTGGCAAGAAGTGGACTCTCTTATTGTCATAGCTGTCAGGCCTAATGCCTGGTGTGTTTTGTAAACCCTTCTGTTTCTCTAATCATAACTTTGCCAGGTTACCAACCACAACAGAACTGGACAGAGTGTCCCTTAGAAACATCCTAAAATCAGAATCAAAGGAAAGGAGACTTAAAGGAAATAACCTGAATGGGATAACAGGAAGAACAATCTACCAGTGCTCTGAGGCATGCAAGAGGAAAAAAGCCTCTTGGGTAATCTTTCTGCTATGCTGCACACATGTACAGGTCTTGGAGTATTTTAATACATGTGAAAATAGAGTAATGTTAATCCTTTCAGATTCTCCAGTAGCAGCTCTTCCAGACAGGAAGAAAAAACCAATAATCATACATAAATGTATTAAAACAGAAGTAAGATTATAATTTCTTATTGCAAGCTTAAGGGGAAGAAAAAAACCTCCTAAAAAGCTGAAAGTTTGAAGTGTTGCTGTATGGAATCTAGGCAATTCATATGTGTGCTTAGGACAAAGGAGTATAAGCTGGGTTTATCTCAGATAAGTATAAGAAACATAAGAGAGAGGTGATTAATGTCACTGCCTCACCATGGTGCACATGAAAGGCACAGGGCCATTTGTTTGTTTTTGAAGGTACCTAGGCAAGCAGGTGTCCTGGAGACTGCTGAGCCACAGGCAAGTGGCCCAGGTGCCCTGTGGATGAGGTGGCAGCAGGGCAGCCTGGGTGGCTTTCAGGACACAGGCAAGCCAGTACTCACAGCTGGATTTTAGAAGCACTTAGTTGTTGCAAACACCACCCGATTCTAGTGACAAACTGCGGGCAGGAAGTTTTTCTGAGCACTGAAGTTTGCCGACTTTGATTAGAGCTCCCATGAATGCAGCAGCAGCTTAAATATCAGTATAGTAATTGATATAAATAAACACAGTTTGGGTGCCCATGAAGTGCCACCTTTGGCTCCTCTACCCCTCTGCTTTACTTACAGCTTTCAATCTCCAGGGAACAAGTCTGCGTATCCAGGGGGAAGCGGCTAAAATCCATGTTGCACATTGCCGTTACTGTAACTCTGGGAACAACAACAACAGCTCCATCAACACCTTGTCTTCACAGAATCACCAAGGTTGGAAGAGACCTCAAAGATCATCAAGTCCAACCTGTCACCACAGACCTCATGACTAAACCATGGCACCAAGTGCCACATCCAGTCCCCTCTTGAACACTTCCAGGGATGGTGACTCCACCACCTCCTGGGCAGCACATTCCAATGGCGAACGACTCTCTCAGGGAAGAACTTTCTCCTCACCTCGAGCCTAAACTTCCCCTGGTGCAGCTTGAGACTGTGTCCTCTTGTTCTGGTGTTGGTTGCTTGAGACAAGAGACCAACTCCCTCCTGGCTACAAGCTCCCATCAGGTAGTTGTAGACAGCAATAAGGTCTCCTCTGACCCTCCTCTTGTCCAGGCTAAACACCCCCAGCTCCCTCAGCCTCTCCTCATAGGGCTTGTGCTCAAGGCCTCTCCCCAGCCTCGTTGCCCTTCTCTGGACATGTTCAAGTGTCTCAATGTCCTTCTTAAACTGAGGGGCCCAGAACTGGACACAGTACTCAAGGTGCGGCCTAACCACTTCTGGTGTAACTGGAAAATGGCAAAGCTGTACATTTGGGGTTTATTAACTAACTATCTGGCCCGTTACAGTCCACTGAAAATAAATACCTTCCATTCAGCTAAAGCCATTCCATGTCAGTTAAGCCATCAAGCCAGTGTTAGAAAAGATGACCAGAAAGTCAGGACGTTACAAATTGCTACTGGGTGGCAAAAATATTGGAGAAATAAATGGCAAGGGCAGAGAAGGCACTTCTTCCTGTTTTGACCACCAGCAAATGTCTCTCTGCAAAGCCCTGGGGCTTTTTAGTCTGGAGAAAAGACTGAGAGGGGATTTAATAAATGTTTATAAATATCTGAGGGCTGAGTGTCAAGAGGGAAGGGATAGGCTTTGCTCAATTGAACCCTGTGATAGGACAAGGGGTAATGGTATCAACTACAGCACAGGAGATTCCACCTCAACGTGGGGAGGAACTTCTTCACTGTGAGGGTCACAGAGCACTGGAACAGGCTCCCCAGAGAGGTTGTGGAGTCTCCTTCTCTGGAGCCTTTCAAGACCCATCTGGATGTGTTCCTGTGCAACCTGTGCTAGATTCTATGGTCCTGCTCTGGCAGGGGGCTTGGACTCATCTTCAGAGGTCCCTTCTAACCCCTAACATTCTCTGATCTGTGCTTTCAGTGGATGCTTTGTATGATAAAATAATTCACATTTATCAAAGCCATCTGAGCACCATGAGGGATGCAGGTAGTTTTCTCTGCAAGCCATGAATTTCCTGCTACTCAATGAGAAGCTGGTGAAGAGACATGGCCATCAGCCACCAGAGGGCACAGGCAGTGCCTCAAATTACTGCTGCCACTGGCATGCAGCAGAGAACACTACAATGCTCTGCCCATCAGTCAAAAGCTCTGGTCTTGCTCTAGTCTGATTATCTCACTTTGAATAGCATCATTTTTTGTTTGCACTGGAAGCATCCATAAATCTTGACACAATGGGCCTGAGCTCTAGGGAAGCAAATGAAAATAAAAGTATAATGAGGAAGGAATTAATGAATTATAGGAGGGCTAATGATACACAGACATTTGTCACATAATGATCTAAACACAATGCTGTCCCTTATGTTAGTAGTCCTTCTGCTAAGGTTGCTCTCCTATCTGCATTTAGCCTTTGAAGGAAAGTGCTTGGATTAGATTTGTTGTTTAGCTGCCAGCAAGGTCCACAGTGGACTCCAAGAAAAGAGAAGACAGAGCCTGGCAAAGAATCTTAAAAAGGCAGACACAAGGAAAGATATAAACTACATGCAGAAGCAGGCAGGCAGGCAGGAGTGGCTCAGTTGCCCTTAAGGGGGGCCCAGTGTTCATACCAGCATTCATAAAGCACTGCAGAAAATAAGGCATTTGTCAAATTGCTGTTCAAAATGTTCATCACCATTTTGTATGAGACAATTGTTCAAGCATGTGGCCATCTGTGGCAAGATTTGGTATTCCTCTGTTCCCACGTGGAACAGATATGGTTTAGACAACCCCAAATGCATGCAATGCAGATGGTTGGTATCCTGCAGCTAAGTGGAAGAGTATGTAGGTGTTCATGCTGCAGCTGAACATTAGATTATTTTGTTGTCCTTTTTTTTTTGTCACACTAAAAACCTGAGCAAACTTTGCAGAGGCCTAAGGGACACCTGAACCTTGCCAAATATGCCAAAAAAGCCTTTGAAAACAAGAAAGCAGACACTACTCAGGCTGTGAATTCCAAAGAACCATAAGATTAAAATATCAGAAAATAAGAAAATTTTTGTCAAATTGATACCATACAGTGAGTCAAGAATTTCTTTGCTTGTCCTCCTTTCATAAAATCATAAATGACCTCAGCAGGCTGAGGTGACCTCCCTCCCTGGTGGCAGACTCGTATCTACCTCTGCTACGCCTAAATTCACTGAGTATTCATGTCTTTAAAGACCTCCACAGCCTGCTCAGGCAATGTGTTCTCCAACCTACCAGTAGTTAAATCTGGGCCTCTTGCCTGACCTCCTATCAGTCAGAGTTTCCTTCTGTTTTGTCCTTCAGAATACAAGATACATCATCTGATGCTTTGTATATTTATCATGGATTTTGCTATCTCGTAGCTGTGGAGGTTGTGTCAACATTCTTGCATCAGAACATTGTAGAGTAATTTCCTCTCCACTAGGTTTTTGTGGGTGATTTGGCAATGCTTGTTTTCTAACTGGATGGAGCTGCAGCCAATTAAAATAGAAGCACTGGTTTTAGTTTCTTTTGGACAGTGCCAGATGCTCCTCACTAAGCATCTCCAAGTATGGTTTAATAATGTTCAAACTTAGGTCAGCAATGTTCCTCTCAAAGCTGATTGACCAGCTGGAAAGTAAGGAAGAAAGCCAGAGCTGGGATCACTGATCAAACTGCAGGAAAAAAAGCAATGCTTACCCAAAATATGCCCTTCAAAGAGCTTTCATGTGTTTCTCATGAAATCTGAGCAAAAAGCAGGAAGACCTGAAGTCAAGTGTTTGGGTTGCTCTAGCCATACACGTGAGTCACCAGGAGCTGTTTACCCTTGCTCTGAAGCTTGTACTTCCTATGCTGAAGGATGTTCCACCTGTTTTATCATAAAGCTAAAGTTGCTCTTGGTATAATTTATACCTCTTTCCAATTACCTCTAAGAATGGAAATTGCACACTTTGCTAGGCCCAGAGACTTTGTTGTATAGTGAAGAGGACAACTGTAGCTGCTCTGGATTTCTGTTTATTACCAGACATTGTCCTCTTCCTTGCATTGTGTCTTGCGTCTTCAGCAGTGCCCAGTGGGGATCACAGCCTGCTGGTTCCAGGTCTGCCACATCTGGCCACAGCTTCCCAACAGCGGGAACAGGGCCTAACCACACACACAAGGTGAAGGGACACTGGTGGAGCCAGCAGTGCTGGCATAGAAATTGGTTTCCTGCAACAGGCACTTAGTGAACTTACACAGGGACTCATGTGCCAATGCTTAGTCTGCACATTCATTCTTTTGTATGTTTTGGGCTTGCTTTTTTCAGTATGAAGTCATACAGAAACATAACAACAACAACAACAACAATAATAAAAAATAATAATAGTAATAATATCATTTTTCCTTTCCCACCACTTGTAGGGCCTCACTGATTGAATGCAGATTTACCTGAGGCTATAAAGTACCTTCCCATCTGGCTGGACCCGCAGCATGACGTTGTCTGTGGTAGTGTCATGGATGAAGGAACGCTTGGAATGGACAAAGAACATGTCTGGGACCCAGATCTTCTTCACCAGCCTGCCATCAAAGGTCATGCTTTGATTGTTGGTGCTGGGGAAGGACAGCCTCTCATCTTTCCAGTAGTGCCTCAGATAAAGAGTCATGGTGAAATCCTGAAGAAACAAACTTGTGTCACAACTTACACCTCACTGACATAGCAGTGGTTTCTCCTCTCTGGGCCAAGCCACAAGCTGTAAAGTACCATTCCTGAAGCCACTTCCACTCCCTGAGCCAAAGGGAGCATGACCAGCTAAAGCTTGTCTATTCCTCAGATCAGATTGACTTACTGGGCGGAGAAATAAGAGGCCCTCCAAGTGGTGAATCCACCTCTGAAATGCAAATGCCTTTGTGCCCCTGAAATCCTCCTTCAGCCTGAGCATGAATCATAGAATCACAGAATCAACAAGGTTGGAAAAGACCTCAAAGATCATCAAGTCCAACCTGTCACCCAACACCTCATGACTACTAAACCATGGCACCAAGTGCCACGTCCAATCTCCTCTTGAACACCTCCAGGGACAATGACTCCACCACCTCTCTGGCAGCACATTCCAATGGCCAATTACTCTTTCTGTGAAGAACTTTCTCCTCACCTCGAGCCTAAACTTCCCCTGGCACAGCTTGAGGCTGTATCCTCTTGTTCTGGTGCTGGTTGCCTGGGAGAAGAGACCAACCCCCTCCTTGCTACAACCTCCCTTCAGGTGAAGCTGCAGGAAGAACTGGCAGAGCCTTATGCTGGTTCCCAGCACGCTGCCCATGCGCCAAAGGGAAAGTCTGTAGAAATTTCTCCCCTCCAAGCTTGAGTAGGATTTACCAGTCTGAACCAGTGTTGCTCACAGGATGGCTACATGACTTCTGGTTGGAAGCTAGCTGGCCCCTGACCACCTCAGAACATGGCCAAAGTGACACTTTTTCTGCAGTATATCAAAATGCCTTGAACCCTTAAACCCAACACATTAATTGGTCTCCTCAGAGCTTTTAAACATGTTATTGCTTCTTAAGCAAATCTAAAGAACTCAAATCCTTCAGAACAGCCTTGGCAGTGCTGCATCCTTTTCTCCAGGAGTACAGGAAATGTCAGATTTCTTCCTTCTGCTTCAAGGGACATGAAATGTTAGCATGAGGTCAACAGAAGTAACTGTTGGCAGATTCAGATCAAACCTGAATCTGCTTCCCAGAGCCTGTGGAGTGTCTGTCCTTGGAGGTATTCAAACCCCACAGACACAAATCTGTGCAGCCTGCTCTAACTGGCCCTGCTTTCAGCAGTGGTTTGGGATAGCTATTCCCTAGAAGTCCCATCTGACATTAGCCCTTCTGTGTCTCTTACCATGTCCACCTCGGAAATGCTGTCCAGACTTTCAACTTGGACATCCACCCCAACAGGAATTGCAGGGCCTGGGGGGAAAAAAAGTCCAAAGTTGACAAAGTATAAACCTGGTTGGACAAAGTAATCCTCTGGCTTCCATGTCTTAGAGATAAAAATATGTGCTCACTCAGGAAAAGAAACAGCAGTAAACCAATCGTAACTAGCAGCAATTGGAATTCATAACAAAATCCCTGTAACAATAATCAAAATCAGCAATGAGCATGACCTATTACTGACTTGCTCTCTTTATTATGTCATTCTATGTGTGTCTCTTCAAAATTTTAAAGACAGTTGTAATTGGTTTTAGCTCTAGCACTCCAGTCCAGGGCTCACAAGACAGACGCCCAGCAGTGCAGTTGTGCATACAGAATCTCACAGAATCACAGAAACATCCAGGCTGCAAAAGACCCTCAGGATCACCAAATCCAACTGATAAACCTACTCTACAAGGTTCACCCCTAAACCATATCCCCAAGCACCACATTCAAAAACCTTTAAACACATCCAGGGTTGGTGACTCCACCACCTCCCTGGGCAGCACATTCTAATGCCTGACCACTCTTGCCATGAAAAAGAATTTTCCTAATGTCCAGTCTAAACCTCCCCAGCTGCAGCTTGAGGCCATTTCCTCTTGTTCTATCACTAATTACTTGTGAGAAGAGACCAGCACCAGCCTCTCCACAACATCTTTTCAGGTAGATGTATACAGGGATGAGATCTTTTCCAAACTAACCATCCCCAGCTCCTTCAGTGACTCTTCATCATATTTATTCTCCAGGTCCTTCCCTAGTTTAGTTGCCCTCCCCTGCACTCACTCCAGCATCTCAACATCTCTCACAGCTGAGGGAATGTGGGAGAGTTGTTTCAAATGCTTCCCTCCCTTCTGCTCCCCTCTCAGGCTGCTAACATCCCTGAGAGCTACTCTGTGTCTTTGGCTTTCACATTTCACAGTGCTCAGCTGTGGAAAACAACAGGGTGATGGGAGGGGATGCATTGCAGGACACAGGCATGCGCTGCTGATCCTGGGGCTCCCGAAGAAAAAGGTCTGACTGTGACCTCATGTAACAGGAACTTCAACCTTTTTTCCCCTCCTCCAGGCTTTGGCTAGCCCCTCACATACCTCTGGCAACTACCGTGCGGCAGATCTGTCAAGACAAATGATGCTCACATTAGCAGACTGCTGTGAAACTGAAACCTTTTCAAATTAATTGAGCACGCTGGTATTTGGTATATTGAGCATTTAGCAATAAAAATCTTTTTCCATCAGAGTATAAAATGGTATCCTGGATTTGAATGACCATCTGTCAGCCAGAAAGGGTAGATAAATTACAGCATGCTCTAATCCGATGGGCTGAAAGGAAAGCGTGTACTCCCTCCATTGCCCTGAAAGCTTAGCCTGCTCTAGCACACAGCCACAAAACTGTGAGCAAGCATTAACAAACAGTGCTCAATTTCTTTTCTTTTGGGGTGTAGATGAAATAACCAGGTCAGTAAGCATGGCACATCTTTTGATTATTCACGCCAATCCCTGTAGTAAGCTGAAATCTTACAATTCGGTGTGTTTGCAGGTTTTTATCAGGATGAAGTGTCACTGACTTTAGGAGTATTATACTGCCTGTCATCACATTTCCATGCCTTTGACTCTACTGTTTCACTGCACCCATATCATCCCCAAACATGTCATGAATTCACAACACAAACTAACAAACATTAGAGGCAGGAAAGGCTCTGCTTGTCAGTCTGCTTCTCAACCCAAATACATGTTATGGTATAAAGAGGTGACAGTGTAAAACAGGGACAATGACAGATGTGCTTGTTCCATACCTCCAAAACCTGGCCTCATGCTGAAGTCGTGGTCATCTATTCGCAGCAGCTGCTCTGACTTTGTCAGGGGAGATTTGGTGATGTCAGGGCTTCGCTTTAGAATTGGGCTAAAGAAAGAAGCACAGCTGTGAGCCCTGAGCAGTGCCTCTGAGAAGTACATGCCTTCTTTGCTGGTCTGGTCTATTCTATTCTATTCTATTCTATTCTATTCTATTCTATTCTATTCTATTCTATTCTATTCTATTCCATTCCATCCCATCCCATCCCATTCTGTCCTGTCCCGTTCCGTTCCATCCCGTTCCATCCCATCCCATCCCATCCTTTTCCATCCCATCCTTTTCCATCCCATCCCATCCCATCCCATCCCATCCCATCCCATCCCATCCCATCCCATCCCATCCCATCCCATTCTATTCTATACAGTGTAGGCATCTGTGATAATTCTGGCACTGAGAAAACTTTTGTTTGGAGACTCTCTGTCTTCATAAGATTCTCTCTACTTATAGAATAGAATCATAGAATCAGTAAGGTTGGATAGTACAGTATGGAGACAATCCTTCAGAAGCATGGTCTGGAGGAACAGTGTGTGTGGATAAATGGGAAAATAAAAACAAGGGGAGGCATTTCTGACACTGAGTTATGATGGCACGAGAAGCCAGGAATTAGGGAAACAATATATCAAATGAACTACTTGCATGGTGCCCAGAAGCAAAATAGAAACAGGTTGGAAACCAGGTCAGGAGGCAAGCCATCCCTTAACCTGGGATAAAATTATGAGCTCCTGCCCCAGATTTCTAACAAGGTAAAAAAATGAGCATTAAAGACCTGGGAGGACTCTGAGCATTAAAGAGCCTTGGAGTGTCATTCCAGGAGCTGTTTGAGTTGCATGAAATACTGGGCCAAGCATGCTCTGCTTCTCCTCCGCAGCCAAGGCACAAGGTGCTGAGCAGTGTCCCTGTGCTTTGGCCAGGAAGGTGGTGTCAGCAGCTCCCCGTTTGCTTCAGCATGCAGGTGAAGCCTTGCTGCCCTCAGAGCCAGCTGCATGCCAGCCACTTGGGTCTCAGAAACAGAAGGAAAGGTTTTGCTAGTTCTCAGTTTGAGAAAAGGTGGCATGCTCAGAGAGTCACTTGCCTGAATATACACATGACAAATCAGAAATAAATTACAGCAAAGCAGGACAACAGTAACTTGATGAAGAATATGTTCATGAGATGGAGCTGCTCCTAAAGGAGGCTGCTTAGCTGTGCTGTGCTTTCGGCAGAGTTGTGAGTAGCTGTACCATGAGAAGCTAATATAACAATCTCCTGACAGACAAGCTGTGTTATCAGTGACTCCTCTCTCAAACTCTGAGTTTTACCTGGGCTATGTAGTATCTTAGGAAGATGCTCAGTTTAATAACTCCTAGGGGTGGCAAGTCATCTACCCCCAGCAGTGAGTTCTATCCATGAATTATCTCTCTCAGGAATATTAGAAGGTGGCCCTTTAGATTTAATTCAACCTCTGAGAGACCTGTGGCATTGGGAACATGCACTGGGGAAGGTCTACACCTGCCTGAGGTGGGGCAGCAATACTAGCAGGTCAGCAGAAGAAGTTGCAGCATTTGTGAGCAGCCTTGGCTCAGCTCAGCAGAAGGAATGCCCAGAGGAAAGGTGCTCACTCACACAGTGTTCGTGGCACAACCCAGGCCTCAGTGTAACTCAAATGTGGCAAATGGCCATGGTATCACACCTCACCTCCATGAGGCTGTGTTGTAGAATCATCAAATCATAGAAGGCTCTGGGCCAGAAGGGATCTCCAGAGGTCATCTAGCCTAGCATGTCTCCTACCTACACACAACTGGGACGCTCAACTGGTGTCCCTTTCCCCTGCCACAGCCTCAGTGTGGCTGTGGGAGCGTGGCTGTGGGGCCAGGTGGGCAGCAGCCTCAGGAGGGCTTCACCTACCTGCCTTGCTTGTGCGCCTCGCCGTGGGCTTCCCGTCTCTGGCGTTGCGGCCGGCTGCGTGGAAAAGACAGGAAAAGGGAGAGCTGAGAGAGGTGGTCATGGATGGAGGGGTGTGGGGGTGACACACTGAATCACTGCCCTGGAGAAGAGAAGACTGAGAGGGGATCTGAAAAATGTTTATAAATATCTGAGGGCTGGGTGTCAAGAGGGAGGGACAGGCTTTGCTCACTTGCACCCTGTGATAGGACAAGGGGTAATGGATAGAAACTACAGCACAGGAGGTTCCACCTCAACATGAGGAGGAACTACTTCACTGTGAGGGTCACAGAGCACTGGAACAAGCTCCCCAGAGAGGTTGTAGAGTCTCCTTCTCTGGAGACTTTCAAGACCCATCTGGATGTGTTCCCGTGTGATCTATGGTCCTGCTCCAGCAGGGAGCTTGGACTCAATGATCTCCAAAGGTCCTTTCCAACCCCTAACATCCTGTGATCCTGTGATCCCGCGGTGTCACCTTCTGTCACATTTCTCTGCAAAATGGCTCTTACCTTTTTTATTTTTTTTTTAACCATTTTACCAAAGGGCAGTGTCAGGCTGGGCATGGCAGTGGGTGCAAGGCAGGAGGTGTTGAGGGCTTGCATCCAGGACAGGGCAAAAGGAGGGGAGTGGTGATTTTGCTAAGGTGGGATGCCTCTGGTTTTGACTGCCTGGCAAAGGACCCAGGTGGGCAGCTCCCCTCCCTCCTCCTGTAGCCATGGCCAGCAGTGTCTGGAGCTCTGGAGAGAGGCCAGGCTGTCCACAGACAACTGCCAGTGGGGAGCACAGGCATTACAGAATCACACAGAATCACAGAATTGTCAGGGTTGGAAGGGACCCCAAGTGTCATCTACTTCCACCCCCCCACCATGGGCAAGGACACTTTCCACTAGATCAGGTTGCCCAGAGCCACATCCAGCCTGGCCTTAAAAACATCCAGAAATGAGGCTTCCACCACCTCCCTGAAATTTACAGGGTGGTCCATGCCACTGAGTTGAGGTAATTTGTGTGTAAATGAGCAAAGAAGGGGAGTCGAGCGGCCTCAGCAAATGCCAGTGGGGTGGCCCTGAAAGTCAGCTTTGCTGTCCCATTGAGAATGCCTGGGGCTGCTCCCAGAAGTCCTTGGCTTCCTGTGGGCAATGAGAGAGGATGGCAGCCCAGAAGGGAGGTGGGTGGGCAGTGGAGGACAAAGGTCAGGTAAATTATTCAGTGCTCCTGGCATAGAATCATAGAATCAACAAGGTTGGAAAAGACCTCAAAGATCATCAAGTCCAACCTATCACAGAATCAGTCAGGGCTGGAAGGGACCACAAGGATCATCTAGTTCCAACCCCCCTGCCAGGGGCAGGGACACTTCACACTAAATCAGGCTGGCCAGAGCCTCATCCAGCCTGGGCTTAAACACTTCCAGGGACGGGGCCTCGACCACCTCCCTGGACGACCCATTCCAGGGCTTCACCACTCTCACAGTGAAGAACTTCCTCCTCACGTCCAGTCTGAATCTCCCCACCTCCTGTCACCACAGACCTCATGACTACTAGACCATGGCACCAAGTGCCACATCCAATCCCCTCTTGAACACCTCCAGGGATGGTGACTCCGCCACCTCCCTGGGCAGCCCATTCCAATGGCTAACAACTCATCCCTCTCTGCCTCCAGAGAGAGTTGAGTCTCTACTCACCACAGACAGCTGAGTATTTTCTTGAGAAGGGGAAAAATAAAGATTAAAAACTGTGAAAATATTTGTTTCTCGTTTCATCCTGTCTCCCAGCTGGCTGTCAAGATAGCTCCTCTCAGGTGTTTGGCCATTATTTTATCATTAAAGGAAAGAATATTGCTTTTAGCAAGCTTAAGCAAAAGTAATGTTTTAAACATTTCATAGTTCTAACTCATCTTTAATTACAAGCTAAAAAATAAATAAATCAGCTTCTCTCTGTAGTAAACACTAATAAACTCTACTGATGAGGCTTTTTTGCCTGTTAACATACATTTCAAATCCCTCCATAGAGATTTGTAGCAGCAAAGCTTTTTGCAGTAGCAATTATCATCACCCCAGCACCATTTTCCATTTGGTTAGAGGTGGCTGAACCCCAGGCTTTGCAGAATGGTTTTTCCCTGGGCTGGGAGGTCTCTGCAAGCCAATAGTGTTGGAGGGAAATTCAACTTTCTGCTGCCACAAAGAACAGACAACATCACACTCCCCAGACTAGGGGTGAACACACTGGGCTATGTCACTGTCTCACTCTGAAGCAAAGCACTGGCTGGGTGGGATTGGTTTTTTTCCCCCCAGAATATGCCCTTTGTTTCCCAGAGGAGGGCTGGGAATAAGCCCAAAGGCAGAGCACTCTTTGGAGGAGCCTTGGTCCACGCAGCATCATTGCTATTGCAAGGAGCAGCTTCTTTGGGATTGGTTGGACCTGAGCATCACACAGCAAAATGCACTTTCTGGAGTCTTCTGCCTTGTTGATACGCCTTGGGCTGCTGCCGGCATGTCTCTCACTGCTGCCTGCTTCTCATCTGCTGGCTGTCAGGAAGTAATTTGACATGTTTTGGGGATAAGCAGATTCTGACAACAAGCTGACCTACTTACATGACTTTAAATTGCCCTAGTAAACTCTTGGCTGTTCAGGAATAATGCTGGTATTCAAACAGGGATGAAGCAGACATGGTCTTGCAATTTCTAATTTTCATTTCTCTTTGTAGAGCTTATCTAATGCTTTATGTTAGCCCTGGTCCTACCATGCCTATGAAGAGAGCCTTCAAGACATGGTTATCAAGGGTTCTTGGGCAAATCTTCCCCATCCTTTGCCCCCAGCAACCCCAGGTAGTTCCTCTTATTCCTTCCAGGTGATTCTTCACTGTCTCTAAACTAAACTTCATTTCCTTATCATAAATCAGCATAAACTGCCCCCCATGCTTCAGCCACCACAGGGGCCTGTGTTCATTTGTGATTTGGTTCAGCTCCTTCTGTTTGTCAGTCCCATTCCCCTAGTAACAGCTCTGAGGTTACTGAGCTCACTCCACTTTCCTGCTTCCCCCTGTGGCAGCAAACCATTTTTATCTGTTGCAAATCATTCCCCAATTGCTGCAGTTTGAAGCCCCATTTTTTTCTACTCAATAAATAGCTTTTCTGGCCCCAGTTCCTGGGGAGTGCTCTGCTGGCTAAGTGATCAATGGCAGCTCATCACAAGACCCCATTAGCCTGTCCATTCAGGCTGTGAATCGATGGCAAACCACGACAGCTTCCCCTCACACTTCTGCTGTCCCTGAGCATTTGTGTCAGACAGCTGCACTCAGGAGATTCAGTCCAGACCATGCTCACAGATTGCTCAGCACAACTGTTTGCCACCAGTGTGACAGTATTGGTCCTGCCCTCACTGGGGTGACAGGCTGTATTTAAAACTAACAAATAACTCCTGAGGTAAAATGTACTGGGGAACAAATTATTTATTTACTTTCTTCCCCACCAATTGTCAATACATATCTCCTAACAGTTACAGTGCTGAAAGCCTTTGCATGGCTCATGAAGCTTACTGGGACACTTTGTGTAAAACCAACAACTAAAGCAGAGTGGTCTTTATGCACATTGCTGCCTGTGTGTTGTGAGAGTAGCTCTCAGGCTTCTGAAGGCAGCTGCTGTAATGCAACATCTCCAAAGTCATCATTTGAGGAACCAGGTTCTTGGATTTGAGGAACCAGGGAGGTGGTGGAGTCACCATCACTGGAAGTACAATACAATACAATACACCAGGTTGGAAGAGACTTTCAAGATCATCGCGTCCAACCCATCAACCAATCCAGCTCACCTAGTCAACTAAACCATGCAGCCAAGCACCCAATCAAGTCTCCTCCTGAACACCTCCAATGAAGGTGACTCCACCACCTCCATGGGTAGCCGATTCCAATGGTCAATCACTCTCTCTGTATAGAACTTCTTCCTAACATCCAGCCTAAACCTGCCCTGGTGCAGCCTGAGACTGTGTCCTCTTGTTCTGGTACTGGCTAAGTGTTTAAAAAGAGACTGGATGAGGCACTTAGTGCCATGGTTTAGTTGATTAGGTGGTGTTGGGTGATAGATTGGACTCAGTGATCTCAAAGGTCTTTTCCAATCTGGTTAATGCTGTAATTCTGTCACTCTGTCATTCCCCAAGATCCCCCCACTGCTTCAAGGGATCATAAGATCACAGAATCACAGAACCATAGAACTGTTAGGTTTGGAAGGGACCTCAAGGATCATCCAGCTGCAACCCCCTGCCACGGGCAGGGACACTTTCCACTAAATCAGTTTGCCCAGAGCCACATCCATCCTGGCCTTAAAATCCTCCAGGGATGGGGCTTCTACCACCTCCCTGGGCAACCTGTTCCAGTGTCTCACCACCCTCAAGGTGAAGAACTTCTTCCTAACATCTAATCAATCTAAATCTCCCCTCCTCTAGGCTGGATCCATTGCCCCTAGTCATATCACTATGCCACACCCTAAAAAGTCCCTCACCAGCTTTCTGGTAGGTATTGGAGGGCCACAATAAGGTCTCCTCAGAGGCTTAGGCTTCCTGGAGACTAAGGCTTCCTGGAGGTGGGGATGAATGAGGTGACTGAAGCTTAGGATAGCCGGGGGAAAAGAAACTAAACAACCAACCAAACAAACCCCACAGCAAAAACAGATGTTCATCACTATTGCTACAGACACCAGGGAAAAAAGCAATTATTCTTAATAAACAAAAAAAAAAAAAGCCTGAGGTTTACTGTGGCACAGTGCCTCCAATACAGCAAAAAGGGTTGCAAAGTTAGGGGTAACCATGGCTGATTTTCAGAAGAGACAGTGCAGCCAAGACACCTGAAGGTCCCAGCAGGCATTCCCAGCACTCAGCTTTACAGGATGTGTGCTTGAGGAGCGTCAGGTCCACACTTGTAGCATAACTTGTACCACAAACTTGTCCACACTTGTACCATAACCCCCACAGTATTCTTGATCTTTGAAATAAGAACTTTTGGAAGCAAGCACAAAAAATGAGAGAGAAGTCAATACTCATCTTGGAATTCCAGTTTGTAATTACTTATGCAGCATAGATTTCCCACTTATAAATTGTATTCTCTTTCTCTACAGTAGACAATAGACTTATTTTGGAGACAGATCAGAGAAGAGATGTCAGAAAATAGATCCTGGCTCAGGAAATATTGTTGAAATATGGCTGTAGCATAATCTCTCTCCCTTCTTTATGTGGTTGCTTGATTCTGGCTGGGCTGCCAGGTGCCCAACAGAAGTGCTCTATCACTCCCTTCATCAACAGGATAAAGGAGAAAAAAAATATAACAAAAGGCTCCTGGGTCAAGACAGGGATAGAGAGACATCATTCAGCAACTACTATTGTGGACAAAACAGACTTGACCTGGGGAAATTAGCTTAATGTATTACCAATCAAATCAAAGAAGGGTGATGAGAAACAAAGCCAAATCTTAAAACACCTTTCTCCCCATGCTTAACTCCCTATTTTCTGTACCTCCTCCTTGCTAACATCACAAGGAGTCAGGAAATGGGGATTGTGGCCAGTTCATCACATTGCTGCTGCCGCTCCGTCCTCCTCAGAGGGAGGTCTCCTAGCACTTTACCCCAGTTTCAGATGGGGCCCTTCCCACAGAGACAGTCCTCCACAAAATTCTGCAACCTAACTCCTTCCCATGGGCTACAGTTCTTTATGAAACCCTTCTGTGGTGTGCATTCCTTCAGGAACAGACTGCTCCAGCATGGGTTCCCCACAGGGTCATAAGTCCTGCCAGCAAACCTGCTCCTGCATGGGCAGCTGTCTCCAAAGGTCCACAGGTTTTGCCAGGACCCCATTCTATCACAAGCTTCCCACAGGGTCATGGCCTCCTTTGGGTAACTAGTTGCTCCAGCAAGGGGTCCTCCACAGGCTGCAGGTGGGTATCTGCTCCACCATTAACCTCCGTGGCATGCAGGGGAGGAAGTCTGACTCACCATGGTCTTCACCATGGGCTACAGGAAGGACTCCAGTGACTGCAGCATCTCTTCCCTCTCGTCTTTCACTGACTTTGGTGTCTGCAGAATTATTGCTCTCACAGTCTTATTCCTTATCCCAGCTGCTATTCCTCACGTGGATTTCCCCCCCCCTCTTAAACATGCTATCACATAGACGCTACCATCATTGTTGATTGGCTTGGTCTTGGTCAGTGGTGGGTCCATCTTGGAGCTAGCTGGTGTTGGCTCTACCAAACATAGAGGAAGCTTTTAGAAGCTTCTCACAGAAGCCACCCTTATAGCCCCTCACCACTGCCAAAACTCTCTTCAGGTTACTTGCATCATCAGCAACATTTTGGCTAGGTGGTGTGTCTAAAACTGACCCTCAAATGTCCTACCCTGATCAGAAGTGCCCACCACCTTGGGCAGCGTGGAAGCCAGCAGCTGGGGCAGAGACACATGCAATGTCTGTTTCCTGTTGGCTCATCTTATATCTATACTAACATCTGTGTGATGCCTCCATTCCTCTAGTGCAGAGAGTGTGGACTCCCCCCACTACCCTCTGAAACCACCACACAATTTTACAATAGAATAAACCAGGTTGGAAGAGACCTTCAAGATCATCGTGTCCAACCTTGTCAGATACAAGGTCTGCAGCTCACGCTGTGCTGTGATGCAGCCAATCTGCAGCCTCTCCCATCAATGATGCAAAGTCAGTGAGGATGTGGAGCTTGCTGAGACAGTTTTCAGCAGGACATTTAACTGGAAAGTGACTAAAACTCGTTCATCCCTGCCAGATGTGCCATGGTGCGTGGCACTGTTTGAGACAGAAAGACCAGGAGAGAGCAACAGAGGTAGCCAAGTTCCAAGCAGATGACAAGGTCTTGTCAAAGAGGACAGGGGAATGGCAAAGGTATTACTAAAGAGCTGTGAGAAGTGTAAAGACCTTATTAAAGACTTGTACCTCATTGTTTGACAAGGTTTTGGTTTTTCCTTCTGCTTTATGATCAGTTGCTGACTTGGGTTCATACCACATCATCATCATGCTAAAAGCAGAAACCAGGTGGTGGGTGTGGGGTCAAGGAATTGGGGAGAGTCAAGGAGGGGCTGAGAATTGTATGTACAAATATATGAAAGGTTCCTGCAGAGAAAAAGTGGGGCAAAGGCAAAGAGATCTTTGGTCTACAACAGAGAACCTATACATTACGTGATACTGGGGGAAAACGAGGCTGAATAGGCAGAGATAAGGAGTGAGGGGAAACACTGGGTAGGGCAAGAGGGAAAGATGTCAGAAGGAGCAGAGAGGAGACATCAGGTTCAAACAGTGCCTCATCATTGTGTGGGCACAGACAGTCCTGCATGAGGAGGGACCTTCTCCTCACCACAAAGTGGTGCAGGACAGAGATGCTACCTGGCCCCTGGAGATGCATTAGCCTCACCAAGCTAAAGAATGTCCCAGGCTGTGTCCTAAATGAAGGAAAGAGATCTTGGGGCAGGAGGTTCACAGACATTTCCCCCATTACATGCTTTTGACTTGCAAATTAATTGGGAAGACCTTCTCAACAAGCAGGAGATGCTGGTGGACAGGTCATAGTGCAACAGGTCTGGGTAGGACTGAGGGGTAGCTGAGAACCCAGACAAGTGATTTGCAGAAGGAGGAAAAGTGACATAGCTGAATGGGGATAAAAACCACCAGGCAGCTGAGTGAGAAGAGAGCAAACTTGCAAGGGGAGGAAGCTGCTCTTATCTAGCAACAGAAACAATCTACTGTGTAATGTGCTAATTCCCAAGGATAAGGTAGGATGGAAACTCACTAATTTGTACTCAGAGTGGGAGAGTTAAAGCTGTGAGCTGTAAACAAGCCACTGAAAGCTGAGCAAGATTAACCACGAAACATATTTTTCACCTTGGCATTGGCAAGCCCTTTTTGCTTGTAATCATGTTGGGTCACGTGTCCTTGCAATTAGGAGGTTTAAAGCTGGTGAAGAAAGGTGACACATTGCTATTATAAGTGGTTAAATCTATGAGAAGAAATGAGGAAAGAGCACTGCTTTTGATGAAATACATTAAAGGAAGGAGAGCAGCTAATGGGGCAATGTTCTACACAGAGAGAGTGATTGCCCATTGGAATGGGCTGCCCGAGGAGGTGGTGGAGTCACCATCACTGGAGGTGTTCAGGAGGAGACTTGATAGGGTGCTTGGTTGCATGATTTAGTAGATTAGGTGGTGTTGGATGATAGGTTGGACACGATGATCTTGAAGGTCTCTTCCAACCTGGTCTATTCTATTCTATTCTATTCTATTCTATTCTATTCTATTCTATTCTATTCTATTCTATATGCCAAAGGTTTCCTATCTGCCCTCTCTTCAAGGAAAAGTTGACTTCTAAGCAGATGTTAGCACAGCACAGATGAGGGGAAGAGATGTTAAGAAATACTTAGATAAATTTGAGGTGTTTTGGTCAACAGAGGTTGATGGCACTTTCCCAGGAGCACTGAGAGTAGCAGCTGTTACACTCTTTGTAAGCAGGTACCTCCAAGAACTCATTGCAGACAAGTGATGCCCTTGAGAGTTGGTGAACACAAAACTTAGTTTTAAACAGAGAACAGAAGAAGGATGTAGGAATTTTGACATGTGGAAAGAAACTGGGACAAACTCATGGTCTGGTTTGCTGCCCCACCACTCCCCCTCTCTCCAAGGAGTAATGAGATGATAAAGATCACTCAATGTGAGTTTTTGCAGTATCATAGTATCAGTCAGGGTTGGAAGGGACCACAAGGATCATCTAGTTCCAACCCCCCTGCCATGGGCAGGGACACCCCACATTAGATCAGGCTGGCCACAGCCTCAGCCAGCCTGGGCTTCAACACCTCCAGGGATGGGGCCCCAACCACCTCCCTGGACAACCCATTCCAGGGCTTCACCACCCTCATGGTGAAGAACCTCCTCTTCACGTCCAGCCTGAATCTCCCCACCTCCAGCTTCATTCCATTCCCCCTAGTCCTATCCCTACCTGACATCCTGAGAAGACCCTCCCCAGCCTTCTTGTAGGCCCCCTTCAGATACTGGAAGGCCACAATGAGGTCATCTCGGAGCCTTCTCTTCTCCAGACTGAACAGCCCCAACTCTTTCAGTCTGTCCTCATAGGAGAGGTGCTCCAGCTCTCTGCTCATCCTTGTGGCCCTTCTCTGGACATCTTCCAGCATGTCCAGATCCCTCTTGTAATAGGGGCTCCAGAACTGGACACGGTAATTGAGGCCAAACCAGTCTAACATCCATTCTGACACCCTAACTGTCCACCTTAACGTAAGCAGGAGGAAAAGCAGATTTGAGTGAGGTTTTTATTTGAATTTCATTACTAAACTAGCTGATTAATTACTAGCTAGTAATTTCATTACTAAATAACAGCTGAAATGAAACTGTGACTTTGAGCATGGCTGAAAGACCATGGATAGAGTAGCTGCCAGCCCTTAGTTTGCTGTCAAGAGATGTTAAGTGACATCCCAGAGACTTCATCCTGGAAATTGCTAGTCAATATTTTCAATAACAATGCAGATGACAGAACTATGAAACTCATGCATGACAGCATGCTCAAAAGAGAATGCATGCCAGGGTTGGAATTCAAAGCAGCCTCAACATGTTGGGGTCAAAGGTCTGCTATCATTCAGGTGAATTTCAGTAAAAGATAATACCAAAAATGTGTGGACCATAGAGAAATACTTGTACAAATGCAGACTGGGGAAGAACTAAGTAATTATCAATGCTACACTTGTCTTTGTTCCTTACAGCAATGAAAGCACTTTGCCTTTAGAAGGGCAATCACAAGTATCAGTAGTTAAGGAGTTGTAACAATTCTGGTTGTTGGGGCAGTATTAAATTTCATATTGACACAGAAACAGAGACAGATTTAAAGTAAACTGACTGAATGGTAACAAGTCACCAGGCTTCTACCCAGGAGAAAGCCAAGTAAGAAAATGTTGAAGCAGCATTTAAATTGTCCTTAGTGTCACAGAACTGTCAGGGCTGGAAGGGACCCCAAGGATCATCTTGTTCCAACCCCCCCCTACCATGTCAGGGACACCCTCGACTAGATCAGGTTGCCCAGAGCCCCATACAACCTGGCCTTAACAACATCCAGTATGAGGCTTCTACCACCTCTCTGGGCAATCTGTTCCAGTGTCTCACCACCCTTATGGTGAAGAACTTCTTCCTGATGTCTAATCTAAATCTCCCCTCCTCTAGCTTCCCCCCTATCACTCCCTGACACCCTCAAAAGTCCCTCACCAGCTTTCTTGTAAGCCCCCTTCTCCAAACTGAACAACCCCAACTCTCTCAGCCTGTGCTTACAGATAACAGCTTTCCATTTGAGACTCCTGAATGTGTCCAGAGAAGGGCAATGAGGCTGGGGAGAGGCCTCGAGCACAAAGCCCTATGACGAGCGGCTGAGGGAGCTGGGACTGTTCAGCCTGGAGAAGAGGAAGCTCAAGGGACACCTTATTGCTGTCTACAACTACCTGAAGGGAGGTTGTAGCCAGGTGGGGTTTGGTCTCTTCTCCCAGGCAACCAGCACCAGAACAAGAGGACACAGTGTCAAGCTGTGCCAGGGGAAGTTTAAGCTTGAGGTTCTTCACAGAAAAAGTCGTTAGCCATTGGAATGGGCTGCCCGGGGAGGTGGTGGAGTCACCATCCCTGGAGGTGTTCAAGAGGGGATTGGATGTGGCACTTGAAGCCATGGTTTAGTAGGCATGAGGTATTGGGTGACAGGTTGGACTTGATGATCACTGAGGTCTTTTCCAACCTTATTGATTCTATGATTTTTTTGGATAAAGAGCTCCAAGTGGACTCCAAGGAGATACAGGCTGCTCCACTGGACAAATTAATTATAAATGGAGTAAAAAACACCAACAGCAGACACAAGCTATAGTACAGATCACATAAGAGTGAGAGGCAGTTTGACTTTTCTTATACACTTGCCTAGGAAGTGAACAACCTTGTAGGTAAGTGTGACTTGAGCAGACAGGGAGGACTGGCAGGGTCATCTTCTCGTATGCCTGCTCAGGAAGGTGATGTAGCTAGGGGCAGCCGTGGGGAAATGTAAATGTGGAGAAACCAGGAACAACTGTGATACTCCAACTCCTCGAGAGAGCTCCCACTGCAACACAGCAAGCAGCACCTGCTGGGGCGGGTGACTGTAAGACTGAATCCTCTCTCTCTTGATGTGAATGAACAAAGATAAAATCACCTTTGCTCCTTGACCAGACAACAGCTGTCCAGAGAGGGGCTGGTGAAAAGAGCCTCTGGAATTGTCCCAGGTTGAGGCAGATCCTCCCTTGTTGAGGCAGATTAAACTCTGCCATGAATCACCTGGATACAAATAGGTAGGTATGTGAAGTGCAGTCCCAAAATAAGTCCTAGACAGGATGAAAGGAGTCTAGTGATAATGATGAAAGTAGAGAACACAGTTTTCAAAGCATCATCTTTTGCAATGATAAGCAGAGAGGATGCCTCTGGCACAGGATTTCCATGAAAAGTTGCCATGCAGGATTGAAGTAACTTGAATGAACAACAGAATGGGAAAGACAAATGAGAAAAATAGCAAAGTAATAATGAAACATAAATTAATGAAGATGAGCACTATGGGACAGAAGAAAAGGATTTCTGAGCAGTGGAAGAAGAGGTAAGGTAGGCAGCAGTAAAAGGAAATTACAGAATAATTAGTAATAATACAGTAAGGGAACAGGGGGAAACTTGGCAGAGCCAGAGCTGTGTGACAGGGGCAAGAGATGGGCCTAGGAGCAAATAAATGAAGCAAGCGAGGAGGAGAGCAGAGAAAGTCAGGGACAATGAAAGAAATACAGCATAGTTGGAGAAGAGGTAGAATGTTGAAGGAGGGAAAGAAGAAAAGGTGGGAAAGAGATGAAGGTGAAAGGAGGAAAGGGAAAGACAAGTAAACCACAGGAGAGGTGAAGTAACTCTGGTTGCATTGTCCTGAAGTCCACACTGGGTCTCTTGCTGCTTCCCTCAGACCCAGCACTGCTGGTAGAAATGGTATGAAGCCACAATGCAAACTGCTGATGCTAAAGAGCAGTGCCTTGGGAGCCAGGGTTGCTCAGTGCTCCACTGGATCTGGTTCCCTGCTGATAACATGCTCCTCTGGGTAATGCTTTCAGTGGGCATTTTACAGGCTTATCATGCACTTTGAAGATCTGATCTAAAGGCAGCTTGCATTAGTGAGCTTTGTTCATGCAAATAAATGCTTTCAGGGTCAATCCTTAAGATAAGATACAAGAGTAAAACTCCAGGACAAGAGAAAATGGCATAAGGACTGCTGGGAGCTAAAGGAAGAAGTCCTGTTAAGGATGAATTTCTAAGTCCAGAGAAAGCATTAGGAGGGCAAGAAAACAGGAGCTGCCCTATGTGTAAGAGACAGCCATGGTGAGGGTACCAGGACAGCTATGTGTGATTTACAGCATGCAGACAGCTCACACACAGTGTGGCCAAGGTATGGAAGAGCTGGCAATACAGAAGTCTAATCCAGATTCAACAAAAGCAAGGAAAGATAACTGTAATGTTGTGTTCAGCCTGAAGCCAAGCCTTTGAGAAAGCACCAGAAAGGAGTCATGGCCATAATGATGCAGGGTGACTCCTATGACTTAGGAAGAGGATCACTAATTGCAATAACATCTGAAAATGTCATAAAGAGAAAGATCCTGGGCCATGAGACTCTGTGACAACAACCCCATGGTTTATTGTAGAGGATGTCATTCAACTGCTGTAAAAGATAGCTCTCACTGACAGACACATGGCCAGGGAGCTGTAGAGGACAGAAAATGATTTGCTATTTGGAGACCAGAGTGAAGCAAAATGATTATAACATGGCCAGGGAATGGTAGGGACATCACTAAGAACAGGAAACAAATCTCCTAGCTAGGATTAAACAAACATGATCCATAGATCCTGTACAGTGAAATCTCTTATGCTGAGAGTTGTTTGTCTGAAAGGTGGTTGTAATACTGTCCAGGGAGATTTTAGTGCTAAAAGAGATTTCTTTCCCAGCAGTTAGCTCTGGCAGAGCAACCTGGGCTCAGCTCCAGGCTTGTTCTTTTCCTATTGCTCATCCTCTCTAGCAGATTCTGCAAGTCTAATTAGCAACACAAGCTTTGGCCCTTTTGTTGTGACCTTTACTGACCCTTTGTATACTTCCAGTGACCCCCATGCAGCCTGGTGGCTTTCCAAGATCCTGAGCAGCTGGGATAACAGCACACATCCCTCTTGTTGGTGTCCAGATCTCAGCTCCCTTCTGCAGGGGTTTTGGCACCATGGATTTAACAGGAGTATCAAGCCTTGCAAACCCTGCAGGATTTGCGCAGGGCTGACTGCAAACTGTGAACAGGTCTGCAAGGTGAGAAAGGTTTTATTTTTACACTGCTGCTCTTTGAAGTTAAATTCCTTTGAGGTGATTTGTCCTGGAGATTAGCAAAAATAAGCAGTGGAGTCTTTGACAGGCACAGAAACGTTTTTACAGTGAATTACAATATGGGAGGGCTCTGTAAGAGGTCCCATGCAACAAAGCTATCGACTTTGCTGCTTTTGCTGTGACTGCCTGCATACTCGGACCTGCACTTCTTTGACATTTTCTTGCCACACAATGCCCCACACCCCAAAAACCTCATCAGCTTTATTTAAGGAATTATTTGGGACCTTTTGCAAAATTCCTGTCATGCACCTGTCACATGGTGTGTGAACTCTCATGGGAAAACTCATGCCTATCTGCTCACCCTTCTTCAAGGCTCTTTTGCCTCATGCTGGAATAGCTGCCTTGGGGTACCTGCGGTGCCGAAAATTGTGACAGGAAAGGTGTCTGACCCTGCAGGCTCCCCCCTTCCCTCCCCTTCACACCATCCACCATACCAGCAGGAGTGCAAGGCTGTGGGCTGAGTTGGACTTGAGAAGGTGGAAGGACAAGCCCAGGGACTGAAAATTGCAGAGCAAATGTCTAGTTTTATTTTGAAAGCTGAGTTCAGAGCAAGTGAGTCTCCTTGGAAGAAACTGACACTTACAGAACAGCACTGTGCATAGAAAGAAGCTAAAAGCCTGTGTATTGCCTCCATCAGCTGCACCATGGCAGTCAGGACCAAAGTTGGACATGTCTGTCAGGGCCAGCAGGATGCTGGCAGCACACCCAAGGTGGCAGTTCTCTACTGCAGGTGCCTGCACTGCCTGCCAACACCAGTGGCTGGCACTGAGCCCTGGTGGTAGGGCAAGCAGATGGTCTGGTGCCTCTAAAAGACTTCTGGAGGCTAGGGAGGCCATGGGTGCAAATTAAGCCACCCTGAGCATCCTGTGGTGGCTTGGAGCCAGCCTTTTCCACTCCAAATAGACTTCCTCATCAATCTCCACTGAGGCCTGTGGCTCTCTTTAGAAGGTAAAGGCTGCAGCTAAGTGATGGGTTTCCATTCTGGTCCTTACCACAAGTCTTGTAGAGCAAGAGATAACATTGCTCCGAGAGAACCAATAAAGCAAATCACTGTAACTCTTCTGCATAACAGGTATTTAGGGGTGATTGTTAAAGGGAGGGGAAGCAGGTCAATAATAAAATGTTCAAGAGCTATCTTCACTGCAAGCTTTTTCTGACACTGTATGGCATCCCTTCCTTGCTCTGTTTTAATTCCAGGACCTAAATCTGCCATGGAAAAAAGCATTGACTGAAACACAAAGGAACTGTACTTACTTCAAAAGTGTTTTATATGGCCAGCATCTTAATGTATAGGAACCCACACAGAAGAGCACAGAGAACTGGCTGTACCTTTAAGAAGAGGTATCTTGTCATACAGAGATACCTGCTCATCTTAGTCAAACATGGTTTCCCACTGCAAGGATGCAATGGAGATCATGACCACAATCCCAGCAGGTCACCAGAAGTAACTCTGTATACAGAGCACCTATATGAGGACTATACAAATATTGCATCTCATCCTGACAAAGCATAGAAGGGACAGAGGAAAACAAGCAAATGACCAAGTGAAAACTTGGGAAGTGTTCTACATTGAAAAATACAAGCTTAGTCTTCTGATTATATCTAAGTAGAGATGGAAAAGGGCTTTATCCATCTGTAAATAGCTGGATGAGAAGAGGAGGCTCAGGGGAGACCATATTGCTGTCTACAGCTACCTGAAGGGAGGTTGCAGCCAGGTGGGGATTTGTCTCTTCCCCTGGGCAACCAGCAACAGAACAAGAGGACACAGTCTCAAGCCATGCAGGGGGAAGTTTAGGCTTGATCTCATAAAGAAGTTCTTCACAGAGAGAGTGATTGGCCATTGGAATGGGCTGCCCAGGGAGGTGGTGGGGTCAACATCCCTGGAGGTGTTTAAGAAAAGACTGGATGAGGCACTTAGTGCCATGGCCTAGTTGAGTAGTTAGGTTTGGGTGATCAGTTGGACTTGATGATCTTGGAGGGCTCTTCCAACCTGATTGATTCTGTATCTGACATACCTTACTTTATACAAACTAGCACAGAGGCAAATGGAAGCTGATATTAAAAAATACTTGCCATCCTGCTCTGACACTGCAGGCAATTATCATAAACTGGGGGCTCAGTGTACAATTCATGCAGAAGGCTTCATTGTTTGTGCTTAGTGAGAAACCAGACAGATGACCATAATCATCCTTTCTTACATTACAAATTGTAAGTCTGCTGAAACCGTTTGTCTCTCACAGCCTGTCTCATCAAAGGGGAAAGTGAGCACTGAACTAGGCACCAAGCTGCCTACAGTCACATGCCAGCTTTGCCACTCTCTCACTATCAGCCTCCTCAGCATCAGTACTGCTCTACTGAGGCAGAAGAAGGGCAGAGATGACCTCCCAGGCCAGCACGGGCACACTGGGAGTGCAGTGAATCCCGCTTCCAGAGCTGTGACTCTTCAGGGCTTTCTGATGGGCTTCTGGCACAAGGACCTCACACTAGATCAGGTTGCTCAGAGCCACATCCAGCCTGGCCTTAAAAACTTCCAGGGATGAAGCTCCTACCACCTTCCTGGGCAACCTCTTCCAATGTCTCACCACCCTCATGGTGCAGAATTTCTTCCTAACATCCAATCTGAATCTATTCATTTCTATTTGTGTTCCATTCCCCCTAGTCCTGTCATTACCTGACACCCTAAAAAGTCCCTCACCAGCTTTCTTGTAGGCTCCCTTTCAGACACTGGAAGGACACAATAAGGTCTCCTCAGAACTTTCTCTTCTCCCGAGTGAATAGCCACAAGCTTCTCACTCCTCTATTTTGCCACAGCCAGCATATCACCTCCACTGCCACGCTCATGAAGCCCCAGCAAAATCAGAGGGTTTGTGACTGTCTTGCCTTGGTAACACATCCCCTGGGGTCTGATCATAAGCAAAGCCACTGCATCCATTTTGCCAGTCATACCTCCATGAGGGTGACGTCACTGCCAAGGCTATTTCCTATGTATAAAATGGCTCATAGGCTCTCAAGTGCCAGCCAGGACACTGCAGTCACTCTGTACCGTAGCCCTGACTCGCTACCAGAAGACAAACAAAACAAAACCCTCACTGAACCTTGCAACCCTTCCACCTTTCAGTCATTTTTCATGAAGGCTAATAGGAGTGGATGGAATTCCTCAGGGCTGTGAGATTCCTGCATTTCCATCCCCATACACTTCATGACATTGATAGTCATTACAGTGGCGAAAGCAAAGCAGAAATCACAGAGATTCAGTCTGTCACAAGTAGAAGTACACAACATTTCTACACAAAATTGTCATCTATGCTCTTCAAAAAGCCTCACAGGATTATTTTTCCCCTCCAATTCTGAGCCAGAGTATAAAATTCCTCATGCAAAGTCCCAAACATTTCCCAAATAGAAGGTAAGGGAACACAACTCAGTTGTAACAAAACACCTTCCACAACCAAATAACTCCTAAAATAGCTGTCTCCATGAGAGTGGAAGAAAATATCACACAGACTTTTTGTAAGAGAAAGAGAAGGATAGCCAGCATTTTAGACAATTTTTAGTATCTTAGTCATTACACCGAATGCCTTTTCAGCTTCCTCTGATCCCTCACCCTTGAAGTTTGCAGAGACTCACATTTTCCTCTCAAAAGCTCTCTAAAACAACTGGTTTAGGATCAATGAAATAAATCCTGAATGTTTTCATCTGAGATCTCGAGACAATCTCATCTGCAGCCAATGCAACAATCCTCATGGACCTAAATTTCCTCCTGATTTTCAGGTGAATATCCTACCAGATTTTAACCACGAGAGATATAAGCAAATGCTTCTTTTTTGCTCCCCTTAAAACTGTGGAATACCTCACTCATACCCCCCCCCCCCTTTTTTTTTGTTTTCTGGGGGAAAGCAATGATTTTTTTACTGTTGAAAATGCATTAAAACTTATTCTTTGGCCAAAAAAAAACCCCAAACCAACAGCAACAGAAAATACTTTCGACTGAGAAATCACAATCTGCAATTGCAAACTCTAATTATCTGTTAGCCATTATATCTTCAGCTGAAACATTGCATTTGTCCAAACTGTAGCTATTTGAATGTATATATATATATATATATATATATATATATATAAATAATATAAAACACAGTGAGACTCACCTGCCTTTTTTGTATACCTCATGTATTTCTTTTCCTTGTCGGTGGACTCTGCATTCAGTGCACAAAACCCATCCCCACAACAGGAGGAAGATGCTAAAATGCATTTTTTGGACAGTCAACATGTTACCTGACGATTCTGTATCCAGAAATAGTCCATGCAAGAAGAAGAAGAAGGAGGAGGAGGAGGAGGAGGAGGAAATCCAAATGTAGATCTTGTTCCTCTTTTTAAGACATTATCGGTCTGATGGTTATTGGAAGGATGTTTACTCATACAAAAAATCATCCTGCAGTATTTAATCTGGACAGTGGGGAAAGCAATTTCCACTAAACCTGTAAATCCCTCTACGTCAGATGGCAGGGATTTTCTAGCAGGCTTGAATTCACATAGTCTCAGAGAACAATTCTATTGGGGTCCAAACAGGATATTTCATTAATTGGTTTAAATTGAATCCTTTTCAAGTACCTGTGGGATATGGCATGTGTAGATACATTTATCTCTATATAGAGAGATATATTTCTGCCTGGTCAACCAAAATAGTGCAGCTGGTCAGGCAGGTGTTATTAGTCATTCTTTAATCACCAAACTTATCTGAATAGCAGTGGTGCTTGTTGCAGGCATTGCAATAGATTGAGATGCACTAATAAACATGTGTCAGTTTCTAGAAAAAAATGCCAGTTCAATTCTGCAAACAGTATTTTGATCCTGTGTGGATTTCTAAGTGACTACACAATGGTGCTTTGGCTGGAGTGGTCGGTGCTCTCAGGACTTGTGTCAGGTACCTCACTGCTCTGCTGAGCAGGGTCCTTGCAAAAAGCATCCTGATGTGCAGAGGAAGTGGGGAGGACAGCACAGGGGAGATAACTCTCCTCTCTACACAAGGCTGTTGTGAGCAATCATACTGAAGCAGAGCAGCTGCGGAGAGCTCTGGGGGCTGGTGTGCTAGGTCCCATGTGGCTGACAAAATCATAGAGTCATAGAATGGTCCAGGCAGGAAGGACCCTCTGAAGGTCATCCAGTCCAACCTTCCCTCAGTCAGCAGGGACATCCCCAACTAGACCAGGCTGCCCAGGGCCTTGTCAAGCCTCACCTTGCATATCTCCAGGGAAGGGGCCAATCTTCCTTGGGTCAAATCCTCATTGATGCTCATAAAGAAAATAAACCAGCATGGGCAGAAATCTGTGATGGAGCCAGACACATTGCCCATCTCTTTGGAGCTCACCTCCTCTCTGCATAACCCAACACTCCATGTTTCCTCTCCTCTGTACCCTACCCCCCCAAAGGCCTTGCAATTTTGGTCCCACCTGTGCCCTATCATGGAGGCATGGCCTTGTGGTCTGCAGACAACACCAGTCTTGTGAGGTGTTTAGGAAGACACTGGATGGGGTGCTTGGTACCATGGTTTAGCTGATTAGATGGTGTTGGATGATAGGTTGGACTCAATGATCTCAAAGGTCTTTTCCAACTTGGTTAATTCTATTCTATTCTTTGCTGACAAGGTTCTTCTTACTCTGCCGGTTACCCATGGATTTCTATTTCAGAGCCATTGGTCAAGCTGCCCATCTTGTCCACAAAAGTCCTTTCTGAAATCCCTGAGGACCACATTTCTAACCTGACCTGAGCTGCCATGCCTTTATTGACTTCATTAATGCTGCCTCAGGATCCTACAGGAAAACACACCAAAGCCAATGAAATGTCATTCCATCAACCAAGATTCAATTCAATGATTTGCTGGGCTAAAACATTTCCTGCACAGAGTCACTCTGGCTTCAAGAGGTGAGCAGTCACCAGCAGTTTGTGGCAATGGTTAATCACTCTTTCTGTTCAAAGAATTTGTGCTCATCTTATCTTTGACAATTACCTGCATTCAGTTTCCACTGATTCACATCTCCTCCAGGAAAATAAGTACCACCTTTAAAAGCTGTTCCTTTCACCTCTGGTGACAGCAGATATACTATTCTCAGGCTTTGCGATAATCTGTATCAGGGTTTTCTTACGATGTCTTTAAAAGGAACTTTTTCTTCTCTTTGAAATACATTTTTATTACTTCATACACCTTAAAAAGAAATCTAGTCCCTTGTTTATGCACCAAAGCAGCAATTATTTTTTTTAGGCTGGATGTTAGGAAGAAGTTCTTCATAGAAAGAGAGATTGGCCATTGGAATGTGCTGCCCAGGGAGGTGGTGGAGTCACCATCACTGGAGGTGTTTAGGAGGAGACTGGATGAGGCACTTGGTGCCATGGTTTAGTTGATTAGATGGTGTTGGATGACAAGTTGGACTTGATGATCTCAAAGGTCCTTTCCAACCTGGTTAATTCTATTCTATTCTAGAGACATGGGGTCATAAAGAACAAACATGTTGATGAAACTTCACTTCTTTCCCTGACAGGCCAACAGGCTTCATAGCCTGGGGAGAAGCAGTAGACTTAGACAAACTTTCAACACCATCTCACACAACATTCTCATAAGCAAGACTAGGAAGCATGGCCTTGATGTATTATTTGTAGAACTGATGCAAAACATCTCTAGCTTTAGTTCAGGTCATGTTGCTGTACCTCTAGAGCAGTCATCCATGACTCGCTACCAATGTGCAAGACAGGAGCAAGTTTTGCAGGTGATCTGCTAGGAAGCCATGAAGCATCAGGGTGCACAACCCAAAGTGAAGGCTTGAAAGGGTAGAAATGGCACAGTGTACGTCTTCATGTGTGTAAAAGTCTATTCAAAGCCAAATATACTGCTCTGAATGACCACAATATACCAAACAATACCACAATACACCAAATGCTGCAGCAGGAACAGTGTGGCCAGCAGGATCAGGGAGGTCATTCTCACCCCATACACCACACTGGTTAGGCCACACCTTGAGTACTGTGTCCAGTTCTGGGCCCCTCAGTTTAGGAAAGATGTTGACTTGCTGGAATGTGTCCAGAGAAGGGCAACAAAGTTGGTGAGGGGTTTGCAACACAAGCCCTATGAGGAGCGGCTGAGGGAGCTGGGGTTGCTTAGCCTGGAGAGGAGGAGGCTCAGGGGAGACCTTCTTGCTCTCTACAACTACCTGAAGGGAGGTTATAGCCAGGTGGGGGCTGGTCTCTTCTCCCAGGCAACCAGCACCAGAACAAGAGGACACAGTCTCAAGCTGCACCAGGGGTAGTTTAGGCTGGATGTTAGGAAGAGATTCTTCATAGAGAGAGTGATTGGCCATTGGAATGGGCTGCCTGGGGAGGTGATGGAGTTGCCATCACTGGAGATGTTTAGGAAGAGACTTGATGGAGTGCTTGGTGCCATGGTTCAGTTGATTAGATAGTATTGGATGATGGTTGGACATGATGATCTTGAGGGTCTCTTCCAACCTGGTTTATTCTAGTCTAGTCTAGTCTAAAGAAAGAGTAACAGCCTGAGAGATTAGTAATGGATACTAGACTAGGTAATAGGAATCTTTTCTAACACTAAGGACAGGGAAGCATTGCAGTAATTACACTGGAAGAGTTTGCAATTATCATTAGAAGTAATTAATACAGGTATATCTTAGGATCAAGGGTTAGGCTATATTACTTCTCAAGGTTTCTTACAGAACTATTTCTTTCTGATTGTCTGGGGGGGGAGGAAGTGGAAAGTTGGCATATAAGAATTAGAAAAAATGTGGAAAATTCAAGCATCCAGGAATGGCTGTGCCTTAATTTTGAAAAAAATTAAAGGAAAAACAAGTAACAAGACACACTTGTTATTGTCTTCAAATTTTGTTGAATCTTGAGCTTGGGTAGAGTTAATTTTGCCTGCTTTCTCCAGGAGAACAACTAGAGACTAAAGATAGAGCTGCATTTTCTTTCAGTAGTTAGAAATCCTCTGGATACCAAACAAGAAAAGAATGAATAATTTGCACTGAACAGTATTTTCAACCAGTTCCTCTATTTTTACAGCTTGCAGACTAGTTGTGAGCTGACTGCAGCCTCATCAATAGGATGCTGAGCTTTTATTTAGTTACTGAGGCCATCTAAATGCAATTTTCCCAGGCTGCTGGGAGCTTTAATCCTGTATTTCCTGTGTTTTCATTAAGAACAGATGATAAGAAACGTCACAAAACTAACCACTTGATTCTGTTTGACCCAATCCTGTTATTGAAATTTGTTAGATAAATTAGTTTTGAGCCCATCAAAGATACACTTCTTCCATTTGACCAAATTATAATCACCAATTTGCCCATCTATCTATCTCCAAAACATCACAGAATCACAGAACGTTAGGGGCTGGAAGGGACCTCCGAAGGTCATCTGGTCCAACCCCACTGCCAGAGCAGGATCATCTAGACCAGATCACACAGGAATGCATCCAGGTGGGTTTTGAATATCTCCAGAGAAGAAGACTGCACAACCCCCTCGGGCAGCCTGTTCCAGTGTTCTGTCACCCTCACAAGGAAAAAAGTTTTCCTCATGATTCCATGGAGCTTCCTATACCTCAGCTTCCACCCATTGCCCCTTGTCCTGTCATTTGGCTTCACCCAGCAGAGCCTGGCTTCATCCTCTTGGCACTCACGCTTTACCTATTCATAAACATTAACGAGGTCACTCCTTAGTCTCCGCCTCTCCAGGCTAAAGAGCCCCAGCTCCCTCAGCCTCTCCTCATAAGGAAAGATGTTCCACTCCCATCATCATTTTTGTGGCTCTGCACGGGTGTGGTCAGACTCTGTCAAGCAGTTCCCTGAGGTCCTTCTTGAACTGAGTGGCCCAGAACTGGACACAATATTCCAGATGCAGCCTCACCAGGGCAGAGTAGAGGTGGGGAGGAGAACCTCTCTCAACCTACTAACCACAGCCCTCCTAATCCACCCCAGAATGGCATTGGTCATCTTGGCCACAAGAGCACATTGCTGGCTCATGGTCAACCTTCCACCCACTAGGACCCCCAGGTCCTTTTCCCTTTCACTGCTCTCCAGCAGGTCAGTCCCCAGCCTATACTGATCCATGAGGTTGTTCTTTCCCAGGTGCAAGACTCTACACTTGTCCTTGTTGAATTTAATTAAATTTCTCCCTGCCCAACTCTGAGCCTAAGTCTCACTAAATGGCAGCACAACCCTCTGGTGTGTCAGCCACTGCTCTCAGTTTGCTGTCATCAGCAACCTTGCGGACAGTGCACTCTGTGTCTTCATCCAGGTCATTGATGAATATATTGCACAGTACTGGTCCCAGTACTGTCCCCTGAGGGACTCCACTAGATACAGGCCTCCAGCTAGACTGTCCCATTGACCACAGCTCACTGACTTTTTTCCTTCAACCAGTTCTCATCCACCTCACTACCTGATCACCCAGACACCCAGACCACACTGCCTCAGTTTAACTGCATAATCAGAAGCAGTCCATTACTCATGTCCCTCTTTAACAAATGTATTTCCTTTCTTTGGGACTGCAGAGACAAGGGATCAGAAGACAAAACACAGAGGTTGAAATAAAAATAGATTTAACAAAACAGCTAACTGATGCCAACGCCAATAAAAGATACAAAAAGTTATACTCAGCCCAGCGACGGTGCAGCAGTCACACTAAACAGGAAAGCAGTCCACAAAAGACCAAGCCTGAGCAGGTGGCTCCCCTTTCCTCAGCAAACTTCCCCTCTCAGCAGGGTGTGATGCTCATGGTCTGGGATACACCTGTGAGTCAACTCCAGTCAGCTGTCCTGGCTGACTCAGAACTGCTGATGGCCTGCAGCCCATGGCTGGCCTGGGATTCTGTCCCAGCAAAACCGAGACAGGGACATTCACAGGATATCCTTGCTCTCACTCTGTAAGTTGAAATATGTCACCTACAATCCTTCATGCTTATTGGGCATGGGATGTGGAACTATCTCTGAGGAGGTCATTAGTAATGAATAGAATTTGAACAATGTGGGGAGGAGTGATATATCCACTGACTCATACCAGCAGAGCTGGTGGCCCTTCATAGTGCTTGTAGCTCTGCTCTTTGTATGACTTGAACACATCCAGAGAAGGGCAACAAAGCTGGTGAGGGGTCTGCAACACAGCCCTATGAGGAGAGGCTGAGGTAGCTGAAGTTGTTTAGCCTGCAGAAGAGGAAGCTCAGGGGAGACGTTATTGCTGTCTACAACTACCTGAAGGAGGTTGTAGCCAGGTGGGAGTTGGTCCTTCTCCCAGGCAACCAGCACCAGAACAAGAGGACACAGTCTCAAGCTGTGCCAGGGGAGGTTTAAGCTGGATGTGAGAAAGAAATTCTTCACAGAAAGAGTGATTGGCCATTGGAGTGTGCTGCCCAGGGAGGTGGTGGAGTCACCATCCCTGAAAGTGTTTAAAAAGAGACTGGATGAGACACTTAATGCTATGGTTTAGTTGATTAGATGGTGTTGGATGATAGGTTGGACTTGATGATCTCTGAGGTCTTTTCCATCCTGGTTAATTCTGTATTCTGTATATACTCTAAATGAAACTCTTCAAGAAGTTGAGAGGATGAGGGAAGTGTTAATACATGTGTTTACACTGGGATGATTAAAACTAAAGGAGCCCACACAGAAAGGGAAAGAAGATAATCTTTCCTCTGCAGGCCCAAGAAGCAAATAAACTCTTCCAATCTGGAATTCGGTGTGCTGTGTTTGTGGAGAGCAAAGACCAGTAGCTGCTGACAAGAGTGGGGCAGGGGAAATACCCAAACTGGAAGATTTTACCTTTCATTGTTAAAGATCATTGTATGAGCTGTCAGGAGTGTGCACCAGGATAGGAATCACAGCAGTTTATTCTGTCTAAGGATTTCAACACAAATAGCATTTGGGCTTTGTTACTGTGTTTGTTTTTTTTGCCTCTGCTCCTCTCTGGCCTCTCTTGAACCCTTTGCTTATTACACTACATCATAGAACGTTCATATGCTTGTTGTGGTAAACCCTGGGACTTCTGCGTGTAATGGCAAGGACCTCAGGAAATCATAGGAACTAACAAATAAATAGATTTCCATGCAACATGAATAGCAGGGAGGAGAGAAGTGCCAGTGAACCCATGACCCCAAGCCTTCTTATCACAGAACAAAAATCAGATAGAGGCAAGGGACTGTACATGTGCCTCTAAGCCGCTATAAATCCCTAAATGGATTGTGTGCTGTATGAAAGTGAAGGGAAATAGGCCAAGCCTGCACTGGGCAGAAACCTGAAAGGCTACAGCAAACAATGTGCTTGAGTGAATTGCAGTGCTTCAGGACTAATGCATTCAGCTGCTGTTTCTCACTGCTGAGAGGAGTAACAATGCTACAGCACCCCAAGGAGGCACAGCTTTAATACCACTCTGCTTTCATTAGAGCTCTTTCCCCGGGGATGTCTCTGTCCATTGAATGCTTCTTTTCTCTCCCTTTGATGTGGTGTTGTACCCATGGAGTGTTTTTACATGGTCTTACCTCTGTCTGAGGGATTATGTGCGTTGCGTGCCTAGCTGTGTCCTTTTGTTTCAGCCCCTTCTGCAGCTTCCCAGAGCTGGATTAGGCAGGTTGGTATGTGCTCAGCCATGGAGGACCTGGCGTCTTCCTGTGGAGGTTCTGCTGCTGGAAGTGGGAAGTGAAAGGTAAATAACAAAGTAGAAAGAGACTTTTAGAAGGCTACTTTACTCTTAGCAGTGTAAGAAGGCTGAAGTAAAACACTGGAACGTGCATACTAGTGAGTAGTGCAACCCAGCACACTGATTTATCAGGAGGGACTGTTGCCTTAAAGGATGTGAGTTGAGCTTTCTTGGAAGGTCCAGACAAAATGGTATGAAAGCATTCAGACTGGACTGAAATTATGTTCTGCACATCCTAGATAGGGACTAATTCCACTCTGACTACTAGAGTCTGGTCCTCAGCCCTCCTATCCTGCCCACACCATTCCTCTGTTTTGCAATTTTTCCTTACATATACAACTGCAGATAAAAAAGAGTTTCCCACTTTCTCCTACTGTTCTCACAGCCCATCTGCATCACTTCCATTTGGGAACTTCACCAGTAATATACCAAGGGTTCCTTGCCTGCTGACCTAAAAATAATTCAAAATGCTTTCCAAAAGACAGCAACAATATGGAAGAAAAACAGAAGGGTGACGAGTCAGAAATTCTGAAACATAAACACTGAGACTTCAGCAGGGATATCTCGAGGCAAAAGCTAATGCAGGTATAAATAACAGCTACTGAGCTGTCAATAGCAATTCAGAGAAAGCAGAAGTGCTTAATAAGAGAGTTGTTCTGCCAATATTCAGAGGGGATTAAAGGAGCGACTGGAGTAATTACAGTCCTCAGCCTGACACGGATGCCAGGCAAAATATTGGAATGGCTGATATGACACTCAATAAATAAAGAGAAGCTAATTTGATTAATGTCAATTAGCTTGGCTTTGAAGAAAAATAGATCTTTCCAAGCTAATCCTTTTTTGATTAATTTAAAATGTATCTGCTGGAGGAAGTGAAGCTATGCAGTGTGCTCTTGTAAGGCATTTGATGTTGCACCACATGGCATTGTATTTAAGGAACTGCAACAATACAGTATCAAGACTTTTTAAAAATTTATTTAAAACTGGATAAAAGCCCTGGATTGATTATGACTGTAAATGCTAAACCTTCATCAGGCAATGCAATTGTGACTGAAGTGCAAGACCCAGCACTTGGTGTTGTTGAATCTCATAGCCCTAGCCTCAGCTCATCAGTCCAGCCTGTAGAGCCTCCCTATCCTCAAGCAGATCAACATTTCCACCCAATTTGGTGTCATCTTCAAACTTACTGAGGGCATACTCAATTTCCTCCTCCAGATCATTGATCATAGAATTACAGAATTGTTCTGGTTGGAAAAGACCTCCAAGATCATCAAGCCCAACCGATCACCCAGCCCTATCTAGTCAACTAGACCACGGCACTAAGTGCCTCATCCAGTCTTTTCTTAAACACCTCCAGTGATGGTGACTCCACCATCTCCCTGGGCAGCCCATTCCAATGGCAAATCTCTCTTTTTGTGAAGAACTTCTAAGATCAAGCCTAAACTTCCCCCTGCACAGCTTGAGATTGTGTTCTCTTGTTCTGGTGCTGGTTGCCCGGGAGAAGAGACCAAGCCCCACCTGGCTGCAACCTCCCTTCAGGTAGTTGTAGATGGCAATAAAGTCTCCCCTGAGCCTCATCTTCTCCAGGAGTGCATCCTGAAGTGATAAGGACATTAAAGATTACTGCCACCAGTACTGAGCCTTGGGTAACACCACTTGCAACCAGCCACTCCATTTCCTGCCACTCTTTGAGCCCAGACACCCAGCCAGTTTTTAACCCAACAAAGCATGTGGCCATCCAAGCCAGAAGCAGCCAGTTTCTCCAGGAGGATGCTGTGGGACATGGTGCCAAAGGCCACCATTCAGGTAGAGTACCTCCACAGCTATTCACTCATCCACTAAGAGGATGAGTCATAGAATGCAATCAGGTTGGTCAGGCAGGACCTGCCTTTCATAAACCCATACTAACTCTTCAACCGCTTACAAATGATAAGCCCATCAGTACGTAGGAGTGGTCATCTGACAGTCCAAACTTTGTGCAGCTTCCCCAGGCACACATTGCATCAGCCACAGCAGCTGTTAACAGAAGAGGTTGGGTACATAGTGAAACTCATCTGGGCTCTCACTGGATTTCAAAATGGTGCAAATGGCAAGAAGTGTTTAATGAAGCAGTGTGTGGCCAGGCCCTGAAGTTTGATGGCAGAGTCTGTTTCCACTTATGGTGGGGTCTGCTGAGGTAAAGGTGTTGTGTGCAGTGCTTATCTACCCCTTATGGGTGCTCTGTCAGGGTGGACCTTCTTGGGTTTGGACATCTTGCTCACAGTCAGGGAGTACCCCTTTGCCCAGCTTAGCATCTTCTGCTTCCAGTATAGTCTCCATGGAGGCTGCTGAGACTTCTCAGGGATTCAGCAGAGCTAAAATAGTAACGATTTTTAATTCTGTCACTTCCCAGACTGTATGGGCAGAAGCAGCTATTAACTGTCAAGTCATAGTGGCCTCACAGATCTGTGTATGGAAGAGAGTTTTAAACTAATTTCAGCCTTCCTGTTGTTTGCAGTGTTTTATTAGTGCCATTTTGATGTGCCTTTTGTATTACAAATTATCACTGATCTCTTGAGATTTTACCAAAGTATTTCATAGGCTCATTTCCTATCAAAATGATCAAGCAATAGGGCTCGGATGTGAGCACTTCAGCCTCAGTATCTGGTTTCTTACTATTCCAAGAATGTTTTCAGGAGCCAGACACACAACCACTGCCTAGAGTTGACATGTTTTTCCCATGCCATGTTTTGAATTCCTCCATTTGGCTTGCAAAAATATTTGAATCTGTATACAAGTATGACCTGAGCCTTAGGAGAAAGCCTTGATGCTTGCCTTTCTTTTCTGATGAGCATATGATGAGGAACAGGCTTGTTTTCCTGTACAGTCTACTTGAAAAGTCATTTTATTACTTTCTGCTGTTATACCTGGGAGATACAACTTAGAACAGGCTTCTCAGGCCCTTGTACAGTTGAGTTTTGTATACTTCCAAAGATGAAGTTTCCATGACCTTTCTGAAGCAGATTTTCCCCCGTACCTTGCTGCAGATCATGACTGTGATCTTTTACCTTTTGCTGAGCATCACTGAAAGCAGGTCCATCCATTCTGGAAAGCATAAAAACTCTCTGAAAGTGCTGTCACTGAGTGAAGCAGCACTTCCCATGCTGTCCTGGGAGTGGTGGTTAAGCAGGGGACAGCTAGCTCAGAAAGGTTACAGAAGCTTTGACCTGCTGCTTTGAGCTGCATAGGAAAATCAGTGTAGCAGATGTTGAAAGGGAAGGGCTACAACGCTGGGGTTGAAATGTGGTAGGTGAGCTGCATTACACAACCCAGTCTTGTGGTTTTTCTCTTTTTAAGCTTACCCACATGGTTTCACCATCCTTTCTTTTCTCTTCCAAACCAGATCAATGTCAGTTGTATGAATCCATGCACATCCCACTGGAACAGTCGTGTGGGGAGGCCATGGAGAAGAGCCACTGGAGTGTGTGAGCCAGCACAAGGCAGCACCACAGGGACCCAGGCACAAAAGGTCTATCAGAATGGTCTCAGCAACTCAATGAGGGGGAACAGATAGAAGAGGCAGCATTTAATAATACAATACAATACAATAAATCCAGGTTGGAAGAGACCTTCAAGATCATCGCGTCCAACCTATCAACCAATCCAACCCACCTAAACAACTAGATCATGGCACCAAGCACCCCATCAAGTCTCCTCCTGAACACCTCCAATGATGGTGACTCCACCACCTCCCCGGGCAGACCATTCCAATGGGCAATCACTCTCTCTGTATAGAACTTCCTCCTAACATCCAGTCTAAACTTCCCCTGGTGCAGCTTGAGACTGTGTCCTCTTGTTCTGGTGCTGGCTGCCTGGGAGAAGAGACCAACCTCTGCCTGTCTACAATCTCCCTTCAGGTAGTTGTAGAGAGCAATAAGGTCACCCCTGAGTCTCCTCTTCTCCAGGCTAAGCAACCCCAGCTCCCTCAGCCTCTCCTCATAGGGCTTGTGTTCCAAACCCCTCACCAACTTTGTTGCCCTTCTCTGGACACGTTCCAGCAAGTCAACATCCTTCCTAAACTGAGGGGCCCAGAACTGGACACAGTACTCTAGGTGTGGCCTAACCAGTGCAGTGTACAGGGGCAGAATGACCTCCCTGCTCCTGCTGGCCACACTGTTCCTGATGCAGGCCAGGATGCCATTGGCCTCTTGGCTGCCTGGGCACACTGCAGGCTCATGTTCAGCCTCCCATCAACCAGCACCCCCAGGTCCCTCTCTGCCTGGCCGCTCTCCAGCCACTCTGACCCCAGCCTGTAGCACTGCATGGGGTTGCTGTGGCCAATGTGCAGAACCCGGCACTTGGATGTGTTCAATCTCATGCCGTTGGACTCTGCCCATCTGTCCAGCCTGTCGAGGTCCCTCTGCAAAGCCTCTCTGCCCTCCAGCAGATCAACTCCTGCCCCCAGCTTGGTGTCGTCCGCAAATTTACTGATGATGGACTCGATGCCCTCATCCAGATCATCAATAAAGATGTTGAAGAGCATGGGGCCCAGCACTGATCCCTGGGGCACACCACTAGTGACAGGCCGCCAGCAGGATGTGGCACCATTCACCACCACTCTCTGGGCTCGGCCCTCCAGCCAGTTCCTAACCCAACGCAGTGTGCTCCTGTCCAAGCCATGGGCTGCCAGCTTGGCCAGGAGTTTGCTGTGGGGGACGGTGTCAAAGGCCTTGCTGAGGTCCAGGTAGACCACATCCACAGGCCTCCCCACATCCACCAGGCGGGTCACCTGATCATAGAAGGAGATCAGGTTGGTCAGGCAGGACCTGCCCTTCCTAAATCCATGCTGGCTAGGCCTGAGCCCCTGGCCATCCTGTAAGTGCTGTGTGATTGCACTCAAGATGACCTGCTCCATAATCTTGCCTGGCACTGAGGTCAGGCTGACAGGCCTATAATTCCCTGGCTCTTCCAACCGGCCCTTCTTGTGGATGGGCACCACGTTGGCCAGCTTCCAGTCTTTTGGGACCTCTCCAGTGAGCCAGGACTGCTGAAAAATGATGGAGAGCGGCTTGGCCAGCTCATCTGCCAGCTCTCTCAGCACCCTAGGATGGATCCCATCCGGTCCCATGGACTTGTGGGGGTTCAAGTGGCTGAGAAGATCTCTAATAATCCCATCCTGGAACAGAGGAGAACTATGCTGCTCCCTGGCTCCTTCTGCCAGCTCTGCAGGCCAGCTGTCTGGAAGACATTCTGTCCTGCTAGTAAAAATTGAGGCAAAGAAGGTGTTAAGTACCTCTGCCTTTTCTTCATACTTTGTTACAATGTTCCCCTCTGTGCCCAGCAAGGAGTGGAGGTTGTCCTTGCCCTTCCTCTTGCTATTGATGTATTTATAGAAGGACTTTTTGTTGTCCTTCACAGCAGAGGCCAGTCTGAGCTCCAAATGTGCTTTTGCCTCCCTAATTTTCTTCCTGCAAGACCTAGCAACTTCCCTAAACATTCCATGGGTTGCCTCCCCTTTCTTCCAAAGATGATACACCCTCTTTTTTTCCCTTAGTTCCTTTAGAAGTTCATTACCCATCCAGGCTGGCTGTCTGCCCTGGAGGCTCATCTTCCAGCATGTTGGCACAGCCTGTTCCTGCACCTTCAAGAGCTCATCCTTGAAGCAGCTCCAGCTCTCCTGGACCCCTTTATTTTTAAGGGCTGTTTCCCAAGGAACCTTCTGAGTTAGTTCCTTGAGTAGCCTGAAGTCTGCCCTCCGGAAGTCCAGAGTGGAGGTCTTCTTGCTGCCCCTCTTAGCTTGGCTGAATACAGAAAATTCAATTATCTCGTGGTCACTGGTGCCTAAACACCCTCCGACCACCACATCGCCCACCAGCCCTTCCCTCTTGGTGAAGAGGAGGTCAAGCAGAGCCTTACCCCTGGTAGGCTCGCGCAGCACCTGGGATAAGAAGCTGTCCTCCATGCACTCTAAGAACCTCTTAGATTGCCTCCTTTCTGCTATGTTGTGATCCCAGCAGATATCAGGCAGGTTGAAGTCACCCATGAGAACAAGGTCAGGCGATCTTGAGACAGCCTTAAGCTGCCTATAGAATGCTTCATCAACATCTTCCTCCTGGTTGGGTGGTCTATAACAGACTCCAACCAGGATGTCTGCCCTGCTGGTCTTCCCTCTAATTCTCCCCCACAAGCACTCAACCCGATCGTCCCTGATCTCTAGCTCAACGGCATCAAGTGCCTCTCTGACGCACAGGGCCCCCCCTCCACCCCTTCTTCCTTGCCTGTCTCTCCTGAAGAGCCTGTAGCCATCAATTGCAGCGCTCCAGTCATGTGAGTTGTCCCACCACGTCTCTGTGATGGCAACTACATCATATCTTTCCTGCTGCAACAAGGCTTCCAGCTCCTCATGTTTGTTGCCCATACTTCGTGCATTAGTATACATGCACTTCAGCGGGCTGCTGGTTTCGCCCCTGACTCCAGCTTACCACCCTCAGACTCCTGTCTGGGGGGACTGGTTTCAGCCCCTTCCCCCTTCGAAGCTAGTTTAAAGCCATGTCAGTGAGACCTGCTAATTCCCTTCCCAGAATCTTTTTCCCTTTGGGGGACAGGCCATTCTCGTGTACTGTGACCTTCCCCCTCCTCTGGGGCAGATGTACTCCATCTGTTGCCAGCTGACCTGCTGCAGTAGAAAGTTTTTCAAAATCGAAAAACCCAAAATTCTTCTGACTGCACCAGCCTCTAAGCCACTTGTTGACTACAGCTGCTGTCCTGTTCCTTCTTGTATTCCCTCCTGCAACTAAGGGTATAGAAAAAAAATTATTTGTGCACCTGACCCCTTCACCAGATCCCCCAGGGCCTTGAAGTCATTCTTGATAGCCCTGGGAGTTCTGGTTGCAGTCATCATCATTCCAACTGCCAACTGCATAACCTAGTAAGGGATATTAGTAACTAGAAGGGCTAGCACTGCAGGCTAGGCAGCCTTCTGGTAACATCGCTAACTTGAGCTCCTGGGAGACAACAAAGTTCCCTGTGAGTAGGGTCTGGCCGACATATGGGGCCTTCTGTTCCCCTCAGGAGGGAATCACCAATAACAATTACCCTCCTCTTTTTTTTAAGGGAGCAAGTCTTGATGCCAGGGGAAGGCTGCTTCACCTCGGGCTGCTTCACCTCAGGCTGCTTCACCTCGGGCTGTTTTGCCTCAGGGAAAACCCCAGCTGGTGTGTTCTCCTGCATCAGAATCACCTCCCCCTCGACCTCCAGTGCCCCATACTTGTTTTCCAAGGGCAGTGGGGAAGGTGAGGGGAGGCGAGGAGGTTTGAATTTGTGTCTTTTGAGAGGAACCTTCATCCATTCCCCTCTGTTTTTGGATAACCAGCCTCTGCAGGGGGAGCCTGGTTACTCGAGTTGGTCTCCCTTCTACAATCCCTGACATCTCTAAGTCTAGTCACCTCATCCTTCAATCTGGCCACCAGGTTAAGCAGATAGTCGATCTGCTCACACCTGGTGCAGGAGTTGTCCCCACTGCCCTGCATCTCAAGTGCCAGGCTCCAGCACTCTCTGCAGCCATATGCCTGGACACCCACCTCTTGCTTATGGCACATGCCTACCTGCTTGTCTGAGTCGAGACTGATGTTTTGAAGGAGCTATTGCGGCGCGTTCCCACCATGCCTGCCCTGCCCGCCTGGCCTGCTGGACAAGATTCAGACCAAGTGCGGCGGCGCGCGCCGAGCGAGAGAAGGCGGGAAAGATTCCCGCCCGAACAGAGGCTGCTGGTCGCGGGGTGCTCCCGAGCAAGATTCCCGCCGGAAGAGAGGCTACCGCGGGGTACCGCCGGCTTTTAAAAGCACCGGCAGTGACCTGGAGAGCCCGAGCGATCCCGAGCGGCAAGCACGTGGAGAAACGGCCGTGCCGAATCCAGCCGAGTGCCGAGGGCCCGGGGGTGCCCTGCCGATCCCGTAGGTTGGAAAGCAGCTGGTGTTCCCGAGGCTGCTGGTCGCGGTGTGCTCCCGAGCAAGATTCCCGCCGGAACAGGGAATCCTGCCTTGCTCCATTTCCAGGTAAAATAGAGGGAAATGGGTGTACACTTCCTCACAAGCACGCTGGCACAGTATTAGTGTTTTAAACAGGTTAAAAACACCCATAAAAGAGGAAAGCCTCGACAGAAGCACAAACATAATGAATACTGTTTTGCTAGGACCATTTTGGGTTCTCATATCATTGCTTTCTGAACATTTTTTTCCTGTGTTTGTCCTCTTTAGCCTCACACAGCCAGCACCTTACCTTCCTAATTCAACCTCTTGCTTTCATTTCATTGCACATTCAAGCCAAGGTATGCAGAAATGAATAAGCCACAGCAGCAGCTGAACAATGCAGCCAAGAGCAGGGGTGTACCCTGCTGTGACATGTGACTGTATTGTGGCTGCCTTGCTTCTGCTGCCACTGCCTTTTGCTTGTGTCCTACCTGGGACTGGCCTTGAGGACTTTTAGGGGTGAGATCATAGGTTCACAGGATCCTAGGGGCTGGAAAGGACCTCCAAAGATCATCAAGTCCAACCCCCCTGCCAGAGCAGGACCTTAGAATCTATCATAGGTTGCACAAGAACACATCCAGATGGCTTTTGAAAGGCTCCAGAGAAGGAGACTCCATAAGCTGTGACCCTCACAGTGAAGAAGTTCCTCCTCATGTTGAGGTGGAACCTCCTGTGCTGTAGTTTATATCCATTACCTCTTGTCCTATCACAGGGTGCAATGGAGAAGAGCCTGTCCCCTCCCTCTTGACACCCAGCCCTCAGATATTTATAAACATCTTTTAAAATCCTCTCTCAGTCTTCTCTTTTCCAGCCTAAAAAGCCCCAGGGCTCTCAGCCTCTCCTCATAGTGCACATGCTCCTTTCATCATCCTGGAGCTCTCTGTTGGACTCTCTTGAGCAGATCCTTGTCCCTCTTGAACTGGGGAGCCCAAAACTGGACACAATATTCCAGGTAAAGTCTCACTAAGCCAGAGTAGAGAGGGAGGAGAACCTCCCTCACTGGACACAATGCTCTTAATGCACCCCAGGATCCCCAGATGAGATGGGAGGTAAGGCTTACAGCCAGCACAGAAGTATGTGGCTGCTGCTGTAGTTGCAGCCAGCAGAACAGGATCATCTGCAATTTCGATTTCCATTGAGGTGCAGGAACACAGAGGACAAGGGGAAAAAAATAAAAAGGGAATTTTTGCTATTGTTCACTCTGGGTTTTTGTGCTTTTCTATCTGCAATACCAGCTTTGCCAGAGTCTGAAGCTCCAGCTTGCACCCATTGCCCCTTGTCCTCTCATGGGGCATCTCTGAGCAGACCCTGGCCCCATCCTCCTCAGTCTCCTCCTCTCCAAGCTAAAGAGCCCCAGCTCCCTCAGCCTTTCCTGATAAGGGAGATGTTCCACTCCCTTAATCATCTTTGTGAGCAGCAGTGCAAGCAGTGGTGCAGGTAGTTGGTGTCAGGCAAGTGGGTAGTGGGCAGTGGTGCAGGTTCTCAAGCAGTGGTGCAAGCAGGCAGCAGCAGGGGAAATTGTCCCGGCAGCAGTGAAGGCGGGAGGCAGGGCCAGGCAGGCATCAGCAGTGGTGAAGGCAGGCTCCCACCTGCTGGAGACAAGCAGCTCCACAGCCACTTTCCGAGATGCCTGGCAAGAAGGTTCCCAGCAGATGGGGACCTGGCAGGGATGTCCACACCACACCATCCAGCCTCTCCTCCCAAAGACCAGGGTGGGTCGGGAAGGTTGTGAAGGGGCTTTTCATAGTTTCATAGTTCCATAATTTCAGTCAGGGTTGGAAGGGACCACAAGGATCATCTAGTTCCATCCCCCCTGCCATGGGCAGGGACACCCCACACTAGATCAGGCTGGCCAGAGCCTCATCCAGACTGGGCTTAAACACCTCCAGGGACGGGGCCTCAACCACCTCCCTGGACAACCCATTCCAGGGCCTCACCACCCTCACAGTAAGAACTTCCTCCTCACATCTAGCCTGAATCTCCCCACCTCCAGCTTCATTCCATTCCCCCTAGTCCTATCACTACCTGATAGCCTGAAAAGTCCCTCCCCAGCCTTCTTGTAGGCCCCCTTCAGATACTGGAAGGCCACAATTAGGTCACCTCGGAGCCTTCTCTTCTCCAGACTGAACAGCCCCAACTCCTTCAGTCTGTCCTCATAGGAGAGGTGCTCCAGCCCTCTGATCATCTTCGTGGCCCTTCTCTGGACACGTTCCAGCACCTCCAGATCCCTCTTGTAATAGGGGCTCCAGAACTGGAGGCAGTACTCCAGGTGGGGTCTCAGCAGAGCTGAGTAGAGGGGGAGAATCACCTCCCTTGACCTGCTGGCCACACTTCTCCTGATGCAGCCCAGGATCTGATTGGCTTTCCGGGCTGCAAGTACACATTGAGAGCTCCTGTTGAGCTTGTTGTCCACCAGCACCCCCAAGTCTCTCTCCTCTGGGCTGCTCCCCAGCCAATCACTGCCCAGCCTGTATTTGTGCCTGGGATTGCCTCGACCCAGATGCAGGACCCTGCACTTGGTCTTGTTGAAGCTCATGAGGTTGGCTTGTGCCCACCTCTCCAGCCTGTCCAGGTCCCTCTGGATGGCATCCCTTCCCTCCAGTGTTTCTGCTGCACCACACAGCTTGGTGTCATCAGCAAACTTGCTGAGGGTGCACTCGATGCCACTGTCCATGTCACCCACAAAGATGTTGAACAAGACTGGTCCCAGGACTGATCCCTGAGGGACCCTGCTCGTCACTGGCCTCCACTGGGACATGGACCCCTGACAGCCACTCTTTGGGTGCAGCCATCAAGCCAGTTCTTTATCCATCTAGTGGTCCCCCCATGAAACCCATGTGTCACCAGCTTGGAGACCAGGATGTGGTGTGGGACAGTGTCAAAGGCTTTGCTCAGGTCCAGGTAAACGACATCAGTTGCTCGCCCCTCATCTATTAATGTTGTCACTTGTTCATAGAAGGCCACCAGGTTTGTCAGGCAGGATTTGCCCTTGGCAAAGCCATGCTGACTGCTCCCAATCACCTCTTCACTACTCTTCTGAGTCAGTAGTGCCTCCAGGAGGATCTGCTGGACAAGATTTAGAACAAGTGCGGCGGCGCGCGCCGAGCGAGAGAAGGCGGGAAAGATTCCCGCCCGAACAGAGGCTGCTGGTCGCGGGGTGCTCCCGAGCAAGATTCCCGCCCGAACAGAGGCTGCCGCGGGGGGCCGCCGGCTTTTAAAAGCACCGGCAGTGACCTGAGAGCACTTCAGCTGGGCTGGCCCTGTTGTCCTCTTCTGCCAATTCCCCTTGGTTTCCACAGGGTGTCCTGGTGTGTCATTTGTGTCTTGCCTCAGGGCAGCAAGTTGAGAGCCCTTACCAGCTCTCCATCCCACTGCCTCTGGTGAGCTGCCCCTCTGTTTGTCACAGGCCAGGGAACAGGTGGTGTGGATTAGGGCCAGGGCTGGTCCTGTGTTGGTCACCCTGAGCAAATCGTGGCTGGAGGAAAAGGGGACATAAAAGCAATACAAAAAATCCTCTTCCTAAGGAGAGAAAAAAAATTTTTGTGTGGAAAAAAACCGACTAAAAGGCATATTCTGTGCATGGCTTTTGAGGGTCTCTTTCATGCAGTTTGGTGTATCAAGGAATTTTACCCCAGCATTAAAAAGAGACCATAAGAAGATGTGGGTTTGTATCTAGAAGGAAGCCTTCTCTCTGGGGAAGGGAGAGGACTGGGGAGATCCCTCACAGCCCATAAAACTGCCTGGGGTGGGGAAGTGTAAAAAAGTCCAGCTTGCTACGGTCCGCAGCTGCCGTAATGCACAGGTAGCTTCAGACTTCAGGGGAGCCAACTCAAAAGTTCCCTCACAGCGCGTAAAACTTATCCAAAGATGAAAAAAAAATGAAAAACAAAATAAGATCTAATATCTGTCCTTTCTTCTCCCTCCCTCTCCAAAAGGCATTGCTCTCTAATTACAGCAAGCTGCTTTGCATTAGTGGTTCTGTTTCTGGCTTTGGTTTGGATGGCAGTTTCACTGAACTCTCAGGCACTTGAAAACAGGCTCCAATTGCTTAGGCCAAATCCTTTCCCCACCCTCTCTGGCAAGAGTGAATTTATTATCAGGGGCTTGATACTAATAGCATTTGAATGGTTTATCTTTAAAGGAAAAGAATGTAATTATTTCAGAGAGAAATCCTGAGCAGGGCTAATAGAAGGGGAGACAATGGTTTGACATGGTCTGGGCAAGGACCCAAAAAGCAGACCATGGGCGTCTGTAGTTGCTAGTTTATGACTTTGTAGCACAGCATGCTGGTGTCAGCCCAGAGGCAGTGCAGGAAAAGCAAAAGCCTCCTCTGAAAATTCAGCCCATGTTATGTAGGAGCACAGTGGCTGAGTTTTGTGCTGAATGCATAAAGCATAACAACTCAGAGAATCACAGTATGTGGTTGGAAGGGACATCCAGAGATCATGCAGTCCAACCCCCCTGCTAAAGCAGGGTCTCCTAGGGTAGTCTGCACAGGAATGCATCCAGGTGGGTTTTGGAAGTCTACAGAGAAGGAGATTCCACAACCTCTGTGGGCAGCCTGTGCCAGTGCTCTGTCACCCTGACTGTAAAGAATTTTCTCCTCATGATGAGGTGAAATCTTCTACGATCAGGTTTGTATCCATTGCTCCTTGTCTTATTACTGTGCACCACTGAAAAGAGCTTGGCCCCCTCCACTTGACACCCACCCCTCAGATATTGATAGACATTGATCAGATGCCCTCACGGTCTTCTCTTCTCAAGACTAAACGGCCCCAGGGCTCTCAGTCTCTCTTCACAAGGGAGATGCTCAAGTCCCCTAACATGAAGGTGTTTAACATGAAGGTGATTGTGTTAAAAAATGGAAATACAACACAATTACATTTATCTATGCATAAAAACACTGCAATCACTGTATGAAAAAAAAAAAAAAGGACTGCATGTTCAGGCAATCAGCACCAGAACAAGAGGACACAGTCTCAAACAATGCAGGGGAAGCTCAGGCTTGAGGTGAGGAGAAAGTTCTTCACAGAGAGAGTTGTTAGCCATTGGAATGTGCTGCCCAGGGAGGTGGGTGAGTCACCATCCCTGGAGGTGTTCAAGAGGGGATTGGATGTGGCACTTGGTGCCATGGTTTAGAAGTCATGAGGTGTTGGGTGACAGGTTGGACTTGATGATCTTTGAGGTCTTTTCCAACCTTATTGATTCTATGATTCTAGGATTCTGCATGTTTTCTTTGCAAACATGGGCACTTTCAAAGTGTTGACCAAGGGACTTAGGGTGTCCCACTGAGTTAGTGAGCATACCCTGTGCTGTGAGTGAGTATTCTTATATGGTGATACTCTGCTGCTCTGTACATGTGGTGTCAGGGGAAGGAGACCTTTCTTTTTTGGCTATTGTGCTGAAGACTTCCCTGTATGAGAGGAGGCTCTGTGGGACACTTGACCACAATCACCCCTGGCAGCACTACAGACTGGGGGATGAGTAGCTAGAGAGCAGCCTGGCTGAGAGTGACCTACCAGTGCTGGTTGACCACTGACTGAACATAAGCCAGCAGTGTACCCAGGTGGCATGGAAGGCAAAAGGCATCTTGGCTTGTATCAGGAATACTGTGGCCAGCAGGGCTAGGGATGGAATTCTGCCCCTGTACTCCCCCGAGCTGCTGAGGCCTCACCTCGAGTACCGTGCGCAGCTCTGGGCCCCGTGCTTCAGGAAGGGGCTGGAGCAGGTCCAGAGGAGAGCAACAAGAATGGTGAGGGGGCTGGAGGGAAAGTCTGATCAGGAGAGGCTGAGGGAGCTGGGGGCATTTAGCCTGAAGAAGAGGAGATTCAGGGAGGAACTCATCACACTCTACAACTACCTGAAGAGAAGTTGTCAGGTGGGGGGTCTGTCTCTTCTCCCAGGCAACCTGTGACAGGACAAGAGGGCATGGCCTGAAGCTGTGCCAGGGGAGGTTTAGGTTGGACCTTAGGAAGTGCTTCCTCACAGAAAGGCTGGTGAGGCACTGGAATGGTTTTTAAGAAGAGATTGGATGTGGCACTTGGTGGCATGGTTTAGCTGATGTTGTGGTGCTAGGCCATAGGCTGGACTTGATGATCTCGGAGGTCTTCTCCAGCCTCAGTAATTCTGTGAGCCTGTGACAGAACCGCTTTCCCCTGTCTACAGGATCACTACATTTCTGGCAGAGGAAGACAACAACAACAACAAAAGAAAGCAGTAAAAAAATATCTGGGAGCCCTGTGCAGAGCAGGGAGATGTGGAAAAGCTGGCCCATGCACCTGTGAGCACCAGTGCACACACATTATCATCAGTAGTTAAGTGCATGTTGTGCTGTGCTACCACCCAGAGCTGAGCCCTCAGAATGCTCCTTCTCCAGTGTTATTATTATTTTTACAATAAAACAGAGAAAGCAAACAAGAAAAAAACAACCAAGCAACCAGGAACCCCCAAACAACAAAAAAGACAACAAATACCCACAAAAAACCCTCCAAAACAACCTGAGTTGTATTCCACTCTCCATCAAATTACTTTGACCAAATTTTTGAACTTTTTCCTTTTGTTCACTTCCTGCATTTCCCTAATGTCCTTTAGTAGTAGCACTGAACAAGGAAATGAAATAAATCCTGGGAGGCAGGGGGAAGACTCTAAGAATCACACAGAATCACAGAATCACCAAGATTGGAAAGGACCTCAGAGATCATCAAGTCCAACCTGTCACCACAGACCTCATGACTAAACCATGGCACCAAGTGCCACATCCAGTCCCCTCTTGAACACCTACAGTGATGGCGACTCCACCACCTCCCTGGGCAGCCCATTCCAACTCTCTCTGTGAAGAACTTTCTTCTCACCATGAGCCTAAACTTCCTCTGGCACAGCTTGAGACTGTGTCCTTTTGTTCTGGTGCTGGCTGCCTGGGAGAAGAGACCAACCCTCTCCTGGATACAACCTCCCTTCAGGTAGTTGTAGAGAGCAATAAGGTCTCCCCTGAGCCGCCTCTTCTCCAGGCTAAACAATCCCAACTCGCTCAGCCTCTCCTCATAGGGCTTGTGCTCAAGGGCCTCTCCCCAGCCTTGTTGCCCTTCTCTGGACATGTTCAAGTGTCTCAATGTCCTTCTTAAACTGAGGGGCCCAGAACTGGACACAGTACTCAAGGTGTGACCTAACCAGAGCTGAGTACAGGGGTACAATGACTTCCCTGCTCCTGTTGGCTACATTATTCTTGATGCATGCCAGGATGCCATTGGCCTTCTTGGCCACCTGGGCACACTGCTGGCTCATGTTTAGGCGGCTGTCAATCAGCGCCCACAGGTCCCTCTCTGTTTGGCTGCTCTCCAGACACTCTCACCCTATCCTGTAGCTCTGCTTGGGGTTGTTGTGGCCGAAGTGCAGCACCCAGCACTTGGATTTGTTGAATGCCATCAAGCAGCTTGTTTTGAGACAGGAAATGTTGGTGATTTTTTTTTTAAACTTAATTCTGTTAAAACCTCAATGTCTAAAACCACACTGGGATTTCTGCAGAATGTTGTCTGTTCTTTTTTGGGGTTTTTTTGTCTTTCTAGTGCTGGAGCATATAAAAAAACAGTCATTAGTAATTTGTATTTGACTTCTGCAGCTCCTTGGGAAAGTTCATCTCTCCATTTGTCATTGAAGGCATTGCCCATTGTGCCAGAGCCAAAAAGGCCATTAACAATCTCCAGGCTGGCATCCCTTTAACAGTAATGTCTTTTATAACCCAGACAAACTATCAGGAAACATTCAGCATTTTTGAGAGATGATGAAGATGATCTAATGGAGTCATTCCCTCTCTGATGTCATTAATCAAATCTTTTCATCTCGTTGCTCACTTTGTGTCAGTGTTACAACATTTTCTGTGGGTCAGAAGCATGGCCTGTAATTTCCATTAGAGCACAGGCAGTTAAAAGAAGTTGGATGTGGCTTGGACTTAACTGGTAAAAAGCAGTGCTTGGAAAACCTTCAGAGAGGTGGCACAAGCCCTATGAGGAGTAGCTGAGGGAGCTGGGATCGTTTAGCCTGGAGAAGAGGAGGCTCAGGGGAGACCTTATTGCTCTCTACAACTACCTGAAGGGAGGTTGTAGCCAGGTGGGCATTGGTCTCTTCTTCCAGGCAACCAGTGTCAGAACAAGAGGACACAATCTTAAGCTGTGCCAGGAGAAATTGAGGCTTGAGGTGAGGAGAAAGTTCTTCACAGAAAGAGTTGTTAGCCGTTGAAATGTGCTGCCCAGGGAGGTGGTGGAGTCACCATGCCTGGAGGTATTCAAGAGGGGATTGGACGTGGCACTTGGTGCCATGGTTTAGTAGTCATGAGGTCTGTAGTGACAGGTTGGACTTGATGACCTTTGAGGTCTTTTCCAACCTTATTGATTCTATGATTCTATGATTCTATTTGATTCTATGATTCTATGAACATTTTCCCTACTCACGTCAGTACCCAACCCTCACTGCTTGCATGGCAGCCCGCTAGGAAGCCTTATTTGCACACCCAGGTACCAGCAGCTGACAGCACTGTGGTGGTTTAGGGACTTCTGCAAACGTCTTCCCTGGGCAATGTTAGCTTCAACAGCTGCCCCACAGTGTTTCTTGTTGCCTCTCCCTACCACAGTGGCTAGTTTAAGCCATGGAATCTTTTGGAGGTGCTGCTGTCCAGGCTGCTGCATTGGCACCATGATCCCTCAGCAGTAATGCCCCTATCCTCCCATCTCCAGGACCTGGGCAGATGGGAAGCCCTTAGGGGTAATGTCATGCTACTAGATATGAGTGCAAGACTCTTCCAGGTCCCCTTAACATGATTGTATGTAAATAGCAAAAGAAAAAAAAAATCTAAGGAATCAGCTATATGGAAATTTGCAGGTTGGGCCTCACTCATGCAGCCTCCCTACCCCACTCTGGCTGCATCAATTACTTGCAAAGTTAGTTACCTGCGGCGTCTCTTTTGAAGTCCCTGCCCATGACAGTATCTCCACCACCAGCCTTTCTCACCATTTGAAGTCCTTTGCCTGCAGAGAACTTACTTTGTTCTGCCACTTCTTACAGATTGAATCTGCTTTCCCCAGCTTGGCATCGCTGCAGCAAAGCCAAGGTGAAATGGAAAGGGGACAAAAGAAGCCCCAACATCTGAGAGATCTCGTTTCACCTGCTGAGGACCCATGCTGCTCAGGAAATGTGAGTCTTATTTGTCTTCTCCTAATCACATGTCTCAACTTGTGGGATTTCTCCTACTTTATGTACATCTTTTTGGTGTAAGTCAATATACTGTAAGATACAAAATGCTCAGGTAAAACAGAATCGTTCCTGCTTTAAGCCGTAACTGTAAAATTCCTCTCAATTTTTGTTTTCTTGTGAGAGAGCAGTAAATCAGTAAGAAGATTCCTATCAGATCATAAGCAAAGCTAAATATAGTTGTCACAAGTCCTCAAAAGTACAAATCATTTCCAGTATGTGAATCAGTTTTGTTGTACCTGTATTCTTGAGTCATAGAATAACCATAGTGATTTTGCTTCTTCACTGCCAGTGGATTTGGCTTTCCAGTGAGTTTTGCTTTTGATCTCATGGCTTTGGGAGGATATCTCTGACCCCTTGTCAGGGTTCTGCAGGTGCCTTTCTAAGTCCATCCTGCCAGGGTGACACTGTCACAGCCTGGAGAGATGGTATCACCTGCAGAGGAGCTTGGGAACCCACCCCTAAAGCCTTGTCTCAAGAAATGTCTTAAGGGAGGGAGAGAGAGTGAGTCAGTGTGAAATGCATTGCTCTCTTGCAAATGGAAATAAAGGTCCTAGGAGACTTCTGATGGCTGTGGGGGTGAAAGCCTTTTGTTGTGTGCGTTTACCATGGCACCAGCTGTTAAGATTCATGTGGCTGCACAGTCCCCTGCTAAAACTGCTGCTGCTTAAGCTGGGTTTGACCTCCTGATTTTCACAGCCTGTTTCCTCATGGCTGCTGGAAGGCAAGAGTTGGCTACCCTGGGTCCACGTGCATGCACAGCCCAATACAGCTGCATGCCTGCTCCTCTTACCTTCCTGTGACACCTCTCTGCAACCCAGCATGGTCTGACACCCACCAGCCAGCCCCAAGCACCCATGGCTGTGGCCAGGGAGCTGGTACCAATTCTGCCAGATGTGAAAGCCCTGGCACACACGACTCCATCTCCTGCCTCCCTGCCTAGACCATGGGGTCCATGAGTTGCCCAATTTCCACTTCACCCACCTCCTCCACCACCACATCTGCATCACCAGGCAACATATTGTACTCTTTAGGAAACAAGCTCAGTGCTCCTGGAATTAGGATCTGAGTGATGCTGGCTGAATCATAACCTTTAAAAAATAGCAGACTTCTTTTGGTTTTTTTGGTGTCTATTTTTCCTGCAGTGGAACAAAGCTGGATTTAAAGGTCTGCTGTGGGTGGATGATTGCAACCCTTGATCCTCAGCCAGAAGCATTACATTACATAAAGAGTTTTTTTCTTCATTAGGAATTAATCTGTGCTAACCAACTGTCAACTGCTGGTAACCACCGTTTATTAACATGCTGCCCTACCCAGACTAGGGGCATTTAACTGATTTATTACATCAGATGTAATATGAAAATGCACTTACCCATATCCTGGGCACACATGGGGCCCAGCTTTCTGCCTGCCCACATGTGTGCTGCTGCAGCAGGCAGGGCAGTGGGTCTGCCTTCCTCTTTTCTTTCCGCTGCCCGTTTGCAGGATGTGGCTTCAGCTCCTCATAGCCTCCCCAACAGGACGTTGAACTGATAAAAGAGACCCAGCCTGTGAAAGCCCTACTTGGGATTTTTGGTGGGCTGAAATTATCCCCCCAACTAATCTGGAGAACTACTCCCCAGAATAAAATTGCCAGACCAGTTCAGTTTGGGATGGAAGCAAATGAAGCTGTATTTACAAGCAAGCTGAAATCTAGGAATATGGAATGCAGTGAATACGGACAAAATACACAATATTTACACATATTTACAATTTATAAACAACACAATAACCCCCCCCTAGACAAAACCAGGGGGTTACCAATAGCTTCACCCTCTCTGCTCCTTTCCCCCCTGTACAAGGGAAAAGAGAAAAAGAGAAGAGCAGAGAGCAGCTTGTTAGTAACTTAGCCACTACAAGAACACAGCCAAGGTAAGCAACAGCCAGGCAAAGGCCACTAACTAGTATCAGCTAGAGTGAAGAACTGAGAAAGAGACCAGAACAGCTTATACAAATAACTTTGTTTGTTATCAAACCAACGGGATTATTTAGACCTTATCATTAGTTTCCCTTTACATCCAATGGTAATTTACTTACACAGTCACCACCTAGCCATGACAGTGACACTGATGTAAACTACCATCCCAGGGGAAGTGACAAAGGATGTTTCCTTAGGGATTAGCCCCATGTTCTCACCTCCATGAGACCTTTTGTTTGTGGAGTCAGTACACACTTGCCTCAAACAGAGCCGATCTGTCCCTGAGTCAGTGCACAGAAAGACTTTCTTGTGGGGATAGGCTGGGGGAAACTCTGTGTCTGCTTTGTCTAGGAAGGAGGTCGGCTCAGTTCTGGGCCCCTCCCTATGACAAGGACATAGAAGTGCTAGAGCATGGCCAGAGCAGGGCAGTGAGGTTTGTGAAGGGCCTAGAGAACATGTCCTGTGAGGATCAGCTGAGGGAGCCAGGATTGCTCAATCTGGAGGCTGAGGGGAGATTTTACCACTCTCCACAACTACCTGAAGGGAGGTTGGAGCAAGAAGGGCTCCAGCCTCTTATCCCTAGCAGCAAGTAACTGGAGTAGAGGAAATGGATACAAGCTGTGGTGTGGAATGTTTAGGCTGGGCATCAGGAAATACTTCTTCACTGAAAGGATTGTCAGATGCTGGAATAATGAGGGTGCTTGGTGCCATGGTTTAGTTGTTTAGGTGGGTTGGATTGGTTGATGGGTTGGATGCGGTGATCTTGAAGGTCTCTTCCAACCTGGTTTATTCTATTATTCTAATCTACCTAGGGCAGTGGTGGAGCCAACATCCATAGAGGTGTTTAAACCATGTGTGGACCTGGTGCTTAGGGACATAGATTGGTGTTGACCCTCCTGTGATGGCATCAGAGGTTGGACTAGTTGATCAACCAAATATATTGTATGACTCTGCCCATCAGCTTGCCCTTCCCCAAGCTCAGCCTCCCAGGGAAGGGCTCTCTCCATCTCCTGCTGTGGTGGGTTATTTATTTACATTCTACCACTTTCTACTCAAGATCTGTGGAAAATTTCCTAGGCATCAGCCTAAAACTACCATAAGGACTATGCTGAGTCTGTACTTGTAAAGCAGCCTCAACGGTTTCTTCCTTTGGCTGAGCACCAATACAAAGGTGTTTTGCTCTGGAGCTGTTAGTCACACAATTTTATGGCTTTTGTCACCAGCTGGGACGTGGGAAGAATATTGACATGCTGCAGTGTTTACGTCAGCTGCCAGGGGACTAAGGAAGAGAAAGCACAAACATTACAGCCATGATTAAAGAAAAGCTGGAGAAGCAAGGAGCAGCAAACTTCTGCCATTGGCACAGTCACAAAAATACTTCCTTTTGTTTGTGGAGGGATTTTTTGCTTCTTCTTCTTGCCTCTTTTCCTTTCCCTACTTTTTTCTCTAAGGAAGCCATGTTTTGCTAAGCATGGCTAGGCCTGCACAAGGGTGGGCAGGTGTAGCAGTTTTAGGCTGATGTCTAGGAAATTTTCCACAGATCTGGAAAATTTTCTCTGGCCGTGCTCTAGCACTTCTATGTCCTTGTCATAGGGAGGGGCCCAGAACTGAGCCGACCTCCTTCCTAGACAAAGCAGACACAGAGTTTCCCCCAGCCTATCCCCACAAGAAAGTCTTTCTGTGCACTGACTCAGGGACAGATCGGCTCTGTTTGAGGCAAGTGTGTACTGACTCCACAAACAAAAGGTCTCATGGAGGCGAGAACATGGGACCAAGACCTAAGGAAACATCCTTTGTCACTTTCCCTGGGATGGCAGTTTACATCAGTGTCACTATCATGGCTAGGTGGTGACCCTCTGAGGTGGTTACTGTCTCCTCCCCATGCAGTCCTCCTCAGCTCTTCACATGAGAACCTAGCATTATGCATTAGATGTTGAAGCTACTACTCTCTGGTATGATAGGCTTGATCTTAGAGAGAAGCTCTTCACAGAAAGAGAGATTAGCCATTGGAATGGGCTGCCCAGGGAGGTGGTGGGGTTGACATCCCTGGAGGTGTTTAAGAAGAGACTGGATGAGGCACTTAGTGCCATGGTCTAGTTGATCAGAGAGGTTTGGGTGATTGGTTGTACTTGATGATCCTGCAGGTCTCTTCCAACCTGGTTGATTCTGTGATTCTGTGAATGATACAGTCTTTCTTTTGTCCTGCTCCTCGGGGATGGTCTTGTCTCCTTGTCTAATGGCTGAGTAACTCTGCCTGTCCTGTTTTGTAGAATAGTAGCTCTCCTGAGATTCTAGATGAAGTGTTTTTACTTGGAGGCTGCTGCAGTTGCAGTCTGTGCATGGCACTGAAGGGTCTCCTCCCAGCCACACCTATAAAAATGTGGCCATAATGCACCTCAATAAGAAAGGTTTAAAAGGCCATGGTTGAAATTAATTTGGATGCTAATAAAAATCCAGATAAAAGAGAAGGAGCCAGGAGGCTTGAGAGTTTTACAGCTCTAATGTTCTGTCCCATTTCCCAAAATATATTTGTTCAAGTAATTCAAACTGTCGTTACAATTAACTTACCCTTTCATTTCCCTCTCTGAGTTCCCTCTAAGCTAAACACACAATTTTCTTCTATAAATCTGCATGACAAGTAGAGCAGTAAAATCTCTGCTTCTTTTTTCCTCTCCCCACTTCATTTATATGCATTTTGCATGGATTGAGTCACTAGGCTTTTTTCCTAAGCTAATTTCTATGGTTGCAAGTGCTCGTATCCATGCTCAAAGCCCTCCTAAAAAGCTCCTGGGAGAAGTTCAGTTTGGATAACTGGCCAAAGCAGTTCTCTCAAAGGTAGGAAGGCTTAATAATCAGTCTTCAAATTATCTGCTAAGGGCTTTGTTGCTTGCTCTGAGGAGTGGGCAATACAGGGCTCTTCTGATTCAGGGGTCTTGCGTGCAACGCAGGCTAATGTCAGAAGATGGTGGCATGAGGCACAATTCATGTAAAGAAAGTGTTGTGCATGGCTGTGGGTGCAAATATTGCTTGTCTTTCTAGGTTTCCCATCTCAGACCCGATCCCACAGACAGCCTAAGCCAAGCCTCCAGCAAAATATGCTTTTATCTTGCCCAAATCAAAGAGTGCCACATGGTGATGTGTAATGCCCAGGCACCAAATGCCCTGGAAAAGCTGAGTGCTGGGTTCATGCCCACCCTGCAACAAAAGCCAGAAGCCAAATGCAGCAACTTGCCCCTGCTTGTGCCCAATTCCCCTCTCCATCTTTTTCACTGCACCTGAATTGGTAATTCCTCTGACCAGGAAAGTAATGACCCTGACACATTATTTCAGATATCATTTTTACAAGGGAATTAATCAACTTAGTGTGAGACAGGATTACATTTTCATTTTAATTGTGCTAAAGTCTTGCTGGTCTTGCTTCTGTTACCTTGGGGTTTGGAGCACAAGCCCTATGAAGAGAGGCTGAGGGAACTCAGGTTGCTTAGCCTGGAGAAGAGGAGGCTCAGAGAAGACCTTATTGCTGTCCACACCTACCTGAAGGGAGGCTGTAGCCAGGTGGGGGTTGGTCTCTTCTCCCAGGCAACCAGCACCAGAACAAGAGGACACAGTCTCAAACTGCACCAGGGGAGGTTTAGGCTGAATGTTAGGAAGATGTTCTTCAAAGAAAGAGTGATTGGCCACTGGAATGTGCTGCCCAAGGAGGTGGAGTCACCATCACTGGAGGTGTTTAAGAAGAGATTTGATGGAGTGCTTGGTGCCATGGTTTAGTTGATTAGATAGTATTGGATGATAGGTCGGACACGATGATCTCAAAGGTCTCTTCCAACCTGGTCTATTCTATTCTATTCTATTCTATTCTATTCTATTCTATTCTATTCTATTCTATTCTATTCTATTCTATTCTACTCTATTCTATTCTACTCTATTGTATTATATTCTTAAATTTCAGCAGGGCAGTATCTGACTTAGACTGTACCTTGCTGCAATGTCTCCATTGTTGAGATGAAGACAGACAACAGTAATTAGACAGTGGTCTGGGTATCAGCCTCCCCCATGTGCATTTACTTTAGTCCTGTTGTCTGCATTAGGGATAGTAGCTGAGAAAGAGCAGCCAGGACCTCAGAGAGGCTTTATCTTCCATAGGCAAGTATGGAGACAATCTTTCCAAAGGCACAAAGAAGGAATTAAATGACAAGTTCTCATTTACAGTCAAATGGCTGTAGAGACATATACCTGCCATTTGGGTTTTTTAAAATATACCTTTAATGTAAAGTAATTACTAACATTTCTCCAGTGAGCTGCAGTTTTCACAAAAGGTCTCTGTAGTTTATGGCTGTAATTAATGACTCAGTTTTTCCATGGAGCTTTGCATACTTCAAAGTACTTGCACACTTCCACAACATTTCTTTCACCTTTTGAGATGCTTTTTATTTAAAATCAATTACAGACAAGGTGTTTATTCAAATCCCCTACCCCTGGGCTTATAGGTAACAGATCTCCAAACAGAATTTAAATCACATTTTAAAGTTCACACTGTTAAATAGACTCTTTCCCACCCTTTCCATCTGTTATTTTATTACCAGATTTGATTACAGCAATCAGCACAGCGGATTGCAGCCGCCGTACAACAAGTACAACATCAGCCTTTCTTGCAAACTTCTCAACACTTGTTTTTTCCAGAAGGAGCATGTAAGAGAACCCATAATTTTTGCCAAGACCTCATTTCTTGGCCCTTGGCTGTAAAGAAAAGCATTTTTTTTCCCCAATTCAACATAGTAAGTTTTCTGGGTACAGTAAATGGCAATTTATACACAATATGTTATAATTTCACATATGTACACTATTTACTGTAGGTACATTGTTCCACTGTCTTTCCTTTGTTATATGCCACCTGTATCTACATCACACATGTGTACATATCTACATATGCTTTTTTCCAAAGACATGAGTTAGTTAGAAGCAAAAGTACAATGAAGCCAGATGCAGAATGAGCAAGGCCGACGTGTTCTCTCTTTGCAATTGGATCATAGAATCACAGAATGTCAGAGGTTGGAAGGGACCACCAGAGATCATCAAGTCCAACCCGCCTGCCAAAAGCAGGATCATTTAGGGTAGTCCACACAGGAATGCATCCAGGTGGGTTTGGAAAGTCTCCAGAGAAGGAGACTCCACAACCGCTCTGGGCAGCCTCTTCCAGTGCTCCGTCACCCTCACTGGAAAGAAGTTTCTCCTCATGCTGAGGTGAAAGCTCCTACCTTCAAGTTTGTGTCCATTGTTCCTTGTTTGGAGAACAAAGGAACAGGTTGTGTGGAGAAGGCATAATCATTCACTGGGCTTCTTTTGCCCAAATCCCTCGTGTACTTCTGAAAATCCTGCCCTCCAGTAAGTTATTTGTCGAGATGCTCAGTGCTTCACAGAGTTGGGTTATACCCACCCAACAATATTCAGAGCCTAGCTTCAGGCACTATTTCTCAAGACCAGTTGGGTCTTGCAGCTAAAAGTTAGACAGTGTCCATGGAGTCTCTTGTAATCCAGAGGAGATGAAAAGTAAAATACATTCTCAATACCACTCTTCACATATCTCTCCTAGCTTTATGCCACTCTCCAATAAATAAGCAGAAAAATACAATTCATAAGCTGTCTGAGGGAGATGCCTTGGGTTTGTTTGCAGCTGTACTTTCATCTATTGTTTTAATGAATAATAAGTGAAAGTGGTGCCCAAGATAGTTTTTTTAATTTTTTTTTCTTTAACAGAAAAATACCTTCCTTTCTAGTTTTGTAGGCTGTATAATTGTCTCTGCCAGAAGCAGACATCAATCACTATCAGCTATGTACACATGCACATAAAATAACAGTAAATTAGCCTCTCCAAACTCTGTTTATTTGCTGGCATTTAAACTGCAGGCAGTGCTAGGACAAAGATTATAGGCTCTCAAGAACTGTCTCTGTCACCACATAGCTCCTAAGGGAACAGAAGATACAATAAAAACTTACAGCAAAGTAAAGCCCTAGGACTTTAATTTTTTTGTATCTCAGGAGGCATTATTCATTGACTGCTTATTTTTTTGGCTCTTGGGCTACATTTATGTCTGGTTTAATGTCATTATAATGCAGGGGAGTAATCTGGCTTAATATCATTATAAGGCGGGGGAGATGCCACTTTCTTCCAGCTGGACTGATTCAGAGGACACATTTGAGGAGCTCACTGGTAACTAAGACAAAAAGCCATTTGGATTCCCACTGAGTGACCTGCTCAGAAATCACAACCGTGCCTCACACGCATGCTGGTTAAGCAAGTTATGCCCTTCGGCACCTCACGAGGTAGATAAATGTTTTGCTCTCCACTTTCCAGATGGAGGAGATGAGGCACTGAGAGGTTAAATGGCACATGCAATGGGTAATGCAGGCAAAACAGGGGGCACAGGTTTCTCACTCCCTGCACTGGTGACTTCATGGTGCAGTTCTGCTACTTGCCCACAGCAAAGATTCTTTTGTTGCGCTGTCCTGCTGCCAGCCACTCCATTGGTTGCTGGTTTGCACTCAAAACTGCTAATGCTGAGGGATGCACACTCTTATGTTCAGGCTTTAACCTCTCAAAAGATTCCTTTAATGGGTTTTGCATCTCTATTTTAGTGATCTCTGCCTGTTGGTGTTAGAACTATGCAGGTTTGAGCTCCAAGAACAGCAATGTGTGGTAAATGCACTGATGTGGTGGCTTAGGAGAGAAATGGCAGGCCGGGGTAGAGGGCAATCCTTCCTTTCAGAGACTGTCCTTCCACAGCTTCTCTTCTTGCCAGTGATTGCAGGGCTGTATGTTCTTACTTTCGTCACAGAATCACACAGAATCACAGACTCACCAAGGTTGGAAGAAACCTCAAAGACCATCAAGTCCAACCTGTCACCACAGACCTCATGACTAAACCAATGGCACCAAGTGCCACATCCAATCCCCTCTTGAACACCTCCAGGGATGGTGACTCCACCACCTCCCTGGGCAGCCCATTCCAATGGTTAATGTCTCTCTCAGTGAAGAACTTTCTCCTCACCTCAAGTCTAAACTTTCCCTGGTGCATCTTGAGACTGTGTCCTAACACAGCTGACAAAAGGGAAGCACAGTTGTTCATTTTAGTTTCTCTCATCAGTTTTTTTTTCTCAGTAAATCAGTGCAACCACCAGTGTGAGTTAGGCAGCAGTATTTGAGGCACCTGGGTATCATCAGTAGCCTGGAGCTGACACTTTCTTGCCATCCTCTACATCGCTTTAGATTTAGGACATAAGAATTGCTGCTATGGTAAGCAGAAAATTTCACACACCAACAAATAATTAGGATTTTATTGATATTTTTGTTTGCTTTTCCTTTATTCAGGTGATTTGCCTGAATCTTCTTGGCCCAACCTGACTCAGATGTATAACTTAATCTTATCATTGAATCAGCTTCCAGCCTCAGCCCTGGGTCTTTACCCTTCAGGATCTGCCCACACTGCTGACTTTCACTTGGTAACCAAATGTTTTGATTAACATAATTTCTACCACAGTCCAAAAGTCCTTTTTATTTTTTGTTTCCTTTTTCCTTTCTTTCTAAAAATGAGGAGAACACAAAAGTGGACATCTTTGTCTTCTTGTTATCATGTTTCTGCATTTGGGTTTTGTTGTCAGTGTTGTTAGCAAAGGAAAGGGAAGTATGATGGGATGAAAAATGAATTGTTCAGCACAGAAGCTTGTTACAATGCTCTCCAGCAGCTTCAAAGGACTTACATGGACCTTGGATCCAGAGGCCAGACAGGGTCTCAGTAAATCCCACTGTATTTTTCCTGGTGATTTAATCTCTGACATGCCTATGTTTCTTCAAAGGTTCTGGTAGACATCTCTCCCTCTTGATCCAAAATGCCTAAGCAGAAGGCCAATGTGTGGCCTGGGGGAAGCACATTGGAAGATGCAGTTTTTCTCTATGCTTCGCTTTTCTCACACCAGTGAGGGAAACCCTCAAAAGTCACCAGTGCTGCCCTCTATGCTGTTTTCTGCTTCTCAAGAAAGTGATGGTCCCAGAGACAAGTGCCATTCACCATGTGCATTCATGTACATGCTACGTGCCAGTTTCCCCTCATTTTAGAGGGCAGGTGATACATATCATGGGCTGTCCTCAAGTTATATGGAGAACTTTCCTGTTTTCAGTATTCTTGTGCCCTGGGAGCCACCTTCTGAGAGTCCATGGGCTTTTTGGCCCTGCTTCATCCTCACTTCTTACTTCTAGTCTGGAAGAAAAGACCACCAATTCAACCATACCATCTGAACTGTGCAGCTAACCCTGTTGGTCCTGGCCAGTCAACTGTCCTAATGGTATCATGAAGGTCATAAGCAAGAGAAACCAGAATTTAGACTAGAATAGAATTAACCAGGTGGGAAAAGACCTTTGAGATCGTCACGTCCAACCTATCATCCAACACCATCTAATCAACTAAACCATGGCACCAAGTACCTCATCCAGTCTCTTTTAAAACACCTCCACTGATGGTGACTCCACCACCTCCCTGAAGAGCCACATTCCAATGGCAAATCACTCTTTCTGTGAAGAACTTCTTCCTAACACCCAGCCTAAACCTCCCCTGGTGCAACCAGGACCCTAAAATGAGGTCTTCATAAACCAATGGAAAGAAACATGATGTTCATATACCAAAGAACAAGGGTTTGCTCAAAAGCAGAGATTTTGAAAATAAAAGGCCTCATCTCATCTAGGAGATGCACTGTCCAGACCTCCCCTTGCAAGTTGCAATTGTCTAATCTCTGACAGCCCATGTGCCCACTGTCTCTGATTGTCCATTGCACAGCAGGCTCCTCAGCGTGGTCAGCCTCAAATGAACATACAGCACCTTCTGGGTAAATGGTGAGACCATTTTTTCAAGTACAAGAAACAGCATGCATCATAAAGCAAATGGGAGCTGGGGCATGAGTTGGAATGCAACTAGCACAGCAGGTTCTTCCACCATGATGCCTCTGGATAGAGTTGTCCCTTGAAGATGTGCCCTCCCCCTTTGCCCTCCAAAGAAGCAATAAATAATCAGTTTTCTGGCTTTGAATCCAGCTTAGGCTGAAAAAGAACTAACAAGAGAGTTTTGTAAATGTCTTCTGCTTCAGTCACTGCTGTGCCAGCGTGCTTAGCTAAAAACAGACCAATATATCAGATTAAAAAATATATAGGTGCCTGGAAATATGAACCTTGAGTATTTATCAATTGCATGACTGTTCTGGATGATGCGCAAGCCCACATGGCCCTTCAGGCCTCTCCTCCTTGATGAATTAGATTCATTGCTCAGAGCTAAGTGCACAACCATCTTTTCTTGTTTTTCTTCCTCTGGGACCATCTGGTTTCTTGTATATCCTGCCAGGCTGTTGGCATCAGATTCACTGCAGTTTCCATCCAGCATCATGGTTTTCGAGTGAGGTATTCCACACGTACATGGAAACTAGGAACATAAACAAGAAATATAGCTGAGCACTGGAAGAACACATTGGCAGTAGAAATGATGTTTTTTCTACTCACAGACAGCTTGTAAACAGCTGAGCTTCAAATTTTAACTAAGATACTGTATGTTTGTCTTTGAACAACAACAAAAAAAATCACTTGTTTGTTTGTTTGTTTCAGTTCATCAACAAAGAGGCAGGGTTTGGCGACAGTTCTTGGGCAGGCATCTTCAGAAAGGATTAAAACAATGCTTTATCAAACATAAAAGCTAACCAAAAGGTTTACTTGGCAAGCTCTGCTCTGCCCTGCTGTCTTGAGATTCCTTGTTTTACAGTCTCTCTGTGTTTATAAATACTCAAGGAAAATATTCTCAGTGGAAATGGCTTGTTCAGTAGATGTTATGCCGGGGAAATGGCCAGTTTCACAATGAAATACATTTTCTTTGTTGATCTGATTATAAACCAAGGAGAGGACCAGCTAAAAACCTAATGTAAAATCTCAACTCTGTTTGAAGTTAATGTCAAATATTGCACTGCCATCAGCAGCGTCAGCATGCAGCCAACAAGTCTAAAAAACTCAATGAATAGAATTTTGAATACCAAATACTGTCATCTGCTGTTTAAAATCTGCAGCTTTTCTGTCCCCATATGCTGGTATGCAATTTAAATGGATTCCAAAACCTCATTTCTGCTAGGAGTTCCTGCCTCTAGTTCCTTACTGGCTGCATTCCTTATCACAGAATTGTCAGGGTTTGAAGGGATCTCAAAGATTATCTAGTTCCAAAACCCCTGCCATGGGCAGGGACACCTCACACTACATCAGGTTGCTCAGAGCCACATCCAGCCTGGCCTTAAAAACCTCCAGGGATGAGGCTTCCACCACCTCCCTGGGCAACCTGTTCCAGTGTCTCACCACCCTCATGGGGAAAAACTTCTTCCTAACATCCAATCTGAGTCTACCCACTTCCAGTTTTGTTCCAGTCCTCCTAGTCCTATCATTACCTGACACCCTAAACAGAATGGCAGGGAATGTTTTACCAGAGACAGTACTAACGCAAGACAGCCACAAACCCTCCAATTTTGCTGGGGGTTCATGACAGTGGCAGTAGAGGTGATATGCTGGTTGTAGCAGAATAAAGGAGTGAGAAGCTTGGTGCTATTCAGTCTGGAGAAGAGAAGGCTCCTTATTGTGACCTTCCAGTATCTGAAGGGGGCCTACAAGAAAGGTGGTGAGGGACTTTTTAGGGTGTCAGGTAGTGATAGGACTGGGGGAATGGAGCCAAACTAGAAATGGGTAGATTCAGATTGGATGTTAGGATGAAGTTCATTATGAGGGTGGTGAGACACTGGCACAGGTTGCCCAGGGAGGTGGTAGAAGCCCCATCCCTGGAGGTTTTTAAGGCTAGGATGGATGTGGCTCTGGGCAACCTGATCTAGTGTGAGGTGTCCCTGCCCATGGCAGAGGCGTTGGAACTGGATGATCCTTGAGGTCCCTTCCAACCCTGACAATTCTGTGATTCCACGGCTACATGTACATGTGATGGCAGACAAGGGACAGGGACAAGGGAGCCTAATGTGCTAGAAACCCACCTCCACAGGGTCTTCAATGACACCCATCTTCACACAGACACATACATGCAGAAGTACATTATGTAATTTCACCCTGCAGCAATTTCAGTCTGTGTCTACACCAATAAATTAAACACTGCTAAAGATCCTCCCTGGGCATGGGAAGTCAGATGATAATACCATTAAAGTGTCAGAAACCTCTCTGGACTGAATTTTGTCCAGGCCAACAAGCAGCAAAAAGATCCTATGTACAATCTGGAGATAAGCATGGGTCATGGACCATTTGCCACAGGCAGTTCACAGCAAGCACTCTGATTCTAAGGGAAAGAAGGATTAGTTTTTACTATATGCCCATCAGCCTTGGTCCCAGGCACATTTAGTTTCTTAATGTAGACATAACATAGAGCTCTTCTCTGGGCAAACATATTTGTATTAGGATTGTTTTGGTCTTCCATAAGGGAGCAGTGTTGGCTGATGTTACAGTTTAAGGCTATGCCTAATTTTTGTTTTTAGAGGTTTCAAAGTTTAAAGATAAATCGTTTTAAGGGTTGGACACAGAATAATGCAACATAAGTTTATTTGATTCCATTGGCCTGCTGAATATCTTATATTTTGTAGCAGAAACTTCTTGTCTCTCTTTCTCTGGGGCTGCTCCTGTTTCGCTGATGGGCTGCTCTATCTCCTCTGACCTTGCATATGCTCGGCTGATCTTCTGTTTTGATCGTGTAAGGTACAAGGGGGAGGGAGAGGGAGAGACAGCGGGCTTGATTCTCCCCAGGATATGAGTACTGGGTCCAGTCTTGTTCAATATGTTCATCAGTGACCTGGATAAAGGGACAGAGTGTACCCTCAGCAAGTTTCCTGTTGATACAAAACTGGGAGGAGTGGCTGAACATCAGAAGGCTGTGCTGCTATTCAGCAAGACTTGGACAGGCTGGAGAGTTGGGAAGAAAGGAACCTAATGAGGTATAAAAAAGAAAAGGCAAGAGTCCTGCACATGGGGAGGAATAACCCCATCCACAAGTAGAAGTTAAGGGTTGACCTGCTGGAAAGCAGCGCTGAAGAGAAGCATCTTGGAGTCTTGGTGGATAACAAGCTAACCATGAGTCAGTAGTGTGCTCTTGTGGCCAGAAAGGGCAATGGACTCTTAGGGTGTATTAAGAAGAATGTGTCAAGGAAGATTTTGCTTCCTCTCTGCTCTGCCCTAGTGAGGCCACATCTAGAGTACTGTGTCCAGTTCTGGGCTTCCCAGTTCAAGAGAGACAAGAAACTACTGGAGAGGGCTACAAAGATGATTGCAGGACTGGGGCATCTCTCTTATGATGAAAAGTTGAGAGACCTGTGGCTGTTTAGCCTGGAGAAGACTGAGAGAGGACCTTATCAATGCTTATATATCTAAAGGATAGGTGTCAAGATGATGGGGCCAGACTCTTCTGAGCAGTATCCAGTGACAAGACAAAGGGCAAAGGGCACAAATAGCATCACAGGAAGTTCTGTCTGAACATAAGGGGAAAGTTCTTTACCAGAAGGGTGTCAGAGCACTGGAACAGGTTGCTCAGAGGTGGTGGAGTCTCCTTCTCTCAAGAGATTCAAAACCCGCCTGGATGTGTTCCTGTGTAACCTGCTCTGGGTGATCCTGATTTAGCAGGGATTTTGGACTAGATGATCTTCAGAGGTCCCTTCCAACCTTTACCATTCTGTGATTCTGTGTAGCTTGAAAAGGCCTTGGAGAGAGGTAACACTTTGTCCCAAGACTCTGTTGAATTTACTACAATTTCTGTACAAAATGTATCTAACTGAATTTTTGCTAAGATCATGAGTTAAGGTACTGGGCTGATAGGTGATCTGTTCTGTACTTCAAGGAATTCTTAGGAAGAAGTGCAAGGGGTCTCTTCTCACAGGTAATTAGTGATAGAACAAGAGGGAACGGCTTCAAGCTGCAACTGGGTAGTTTTAGACTGGACCTTAGGAAACATTTCTTATGGCAAGAGTGGTCAGGCATTGGAATGTGCTGCCCAGGGAGGTGGTGGAGTCACCAACCCTGGATGTGTTTAAAGGTCATTTGGATGAGGTGCTTGTGGATATAGTTTAGGGGTGAACCTTGTAGAGTAGGGTTCTTGGTTGGACTTGGTGATCCTGAGGGTCTTTTCCAACCTGAGTGTCCCTGTGATTCTGTGAAAAAGGACATGCAAAGCCAATAGAGTAGTTCAGAGAGAAATGTCATGGTCAAATCACAAGAAAGATGTCATCTGCACTGACATTTCTGAAAGGCTTGGTACAAATTTCTCCTGGAGTTAAAGGCAGCAGGTGACCAGTGTTACTTGTGAAGAAATGTAGGGACTTCCTAATGAACAGAAAGAAGATGTAAAACATGGTGGTGTTCTGAGTAGGGGCTGAAAATTTTTGATCCCAAACTGTGTTCAAAAGGTATTTTGTTTCATTACAACAAAGGGAAGCTCAGAGGTCTGTAGGATAATTCAGACTGGATTGGTTCTCATGAGGTCTTTAGCCCTATCTCCATCTCACAGCAAGGCCAGGCCGGTCAGGGCTCTATCGGATCACGTCTTGAAAAAGGATGCAGGATAAGAACTTTCATAGAACATTAAAAAGTAAAAGCATAAACCTGGCTGACTGGTGTGTGTGTGTGGTGAGGGGGAACAACTTCACCATTACATCCCTTGGATCCAGTTTGCTGGATGACTGACTGTAAAGTGAAGAAATAAATATGCTCTGAATGACATCGTTAGCTTAAAATATAGCAAATTACCCTGAGGTGGAGCAGTCTAAATAGATCCAATTATGCACACACAGATGTCAGTGTCTTCCCATTTCATAGTATCATAGTATCAGTCAGGGTTGGAAGGGACCACAAGGATCATCTAGTTCCAACCCCCCTGCCATGGGCAGGGACACCCCACACTAGATCAGGCCAGCCAGGGCCTCATCCAGCCTGGGCTTAAACACCTCCAGGGAAGGGGCTTCAACCACCTCCCTAGACAACCCATTCCAGGGCTTCACCATTCTCATGGTGAAGAACCTCCTCCTCACATCCAGTCTGAATCTCCCCACCTCCAGCTTCATTCCATTGCCCCTCGTCCTATCACTACCTGATAGCCTGAGAAGTCCCTCCCCAGCCTTCTTATAGGCCCTCTTCAGATACTGGAAGGCCACAATGAGGTCATCTCGGAGCCTTCTCTTCTCCAGACTGAACAGCCCCAACTCCCTCAGTCTGTCCTCATAGGAGAGGTGCTCCAGCCCTCTGATCATTCTTGTGGCCCTTCTCTGGACACCTTCCTGCACCTCCATATCCCTCTTGTAATAGGGGCTCCAGAACTGGATGCAGTACTCCAGGTGGGGTCTCAGCAGAGCTGAGTAGAGGGGGAGAATCACCTCCCTTGACCTGCTGGCCACACTTCTCTTGTTGCAGCCCAGGATCTGATTGGCTTTCCGGGCTGCAAGTGCACATTGAGAGCTCATGTTGAGCTTGTCATCCACCAGCACCCCCAAGTCTCTCTCCTCAGGGCTGCTTTCCAGCCAGTCACTGCCCAGCCTGTATTTGTGCCTGGGATTGCCTTGACCCAGATGCAGGACCCTGCCCTTGGTCTTGTTGAACCTCCTGAGGTTGGCTTGTGCCCACCTCTCCAGCCTGTCCAGGTCCCTCTGGATGGCATCCCTTCCCTCCAGTGTTTCTGCTGCACCACACAGCTTGGTGTCATCAGCAAACTTGCTGAGGATGCACTCAATGCCACTGTCCATGGCACCCACAAAGATGTTGAACAAGACTGGTCCCAGGACTGATCCCTGAGGGACCCTGCTCGTCACTGGCCTCCACTGGGACATGGACCCCTTGACAGCCACTCTTTGGGTGCAGCCATCAAGCCAGTTCCTTATCCATCTAGTGGTCCCCCCATCAAACCCATGTGTCGCCAGCTTGGAGACCAGGATGTGGTGCAGGACAGTGTCAGTGTTTACAGACACAAGGCAGTCAATATAAAGACCAGATCAGCTTTAAGAAAAAAGAGAAAGAAATGGATGAGCAAAACAATTTTTTTTCTCACCCTCTCCTGAAGTTTCCTCTCCTTCCGCTCCTGCACCGTAGTCAGGTAATTCACTGCTGCGTATTCCAGTACAGAGAGGAAGACAAACACAAAACTGACCCACAGGTAAATGTCCACTGCTTTGATGTAGGAAACACGAGGCATGGAGGCATTCACCCCAGTGATGATGGTAGACATGGTCAGCACAGTGGTTATCCCTGGAAAGAACCAAGAGAAATGTTATTGACTAATACAGTCCATAAAGCTTTTGTCTCAAGAAAACCAGAAATTATGCTCTACATGATGCTCTAAGAGATGTTAGATGTGAAAAAAACAAGTGTATTAAGCATCCCTCATGCCAACACAGAACTGTTGCACTGCCTGCACTTTTGTGCACATGAGCAGCTATGGAGCAGCCATCATTTTGCTAGGAATAGTATTTAACTCCCTCCTTAACCTCTCAGCTGTTAACAGAATTCTTAGAGTTGGGTCTTGTTGTGGGTTTAAGAACTTGGTTTTCTTAAAACCATGGAGTTGTGTAGTGGGTTGGAAGGCAGATCTTCCCTGACCTCCCACCAGGGCAGAAAAATGAGATTCAGACAAATGGATTGCAGAAGTGATGGAAAGTTTAAATGGAAAAGCAGGGAATGTTTTACAGAAGCTACAAGCACAGTGACAAAAGAGATCCCAAAGCATACAGAGTCCCTCACAGCATAGCCAGAAGCCTCCCAGCATTCCCCTTCTCCCTACCTGGGGGTATACCCAAAACCCCCGGGGCTCTTTCTTCCCCCCCTCCACTGTTAGGCTAATCTCAATAAGGTCTCCCCTGAGCCTCCTCTTCTCCAGCCGTTTCAAAACAGTAAACACTGTAAACACAGCTACAGGTCACTTTCCATCACCATCTAATTTATTTACTTTTTAATTACATCCACTGAACATATTCCTTTCAGTGGAGCAGACTCTTGACTGCTTCTAAACAATTCAATAGCTCTCTGACAAACTTGCTTTTGGTATTGGAAACCTTATGTATTAACATTCAGTGGTTTCTTTCCTATTACTTTTCTGCCTTCTTCTAACCTGTTCATGGAGTGATAAACAAAATGCTCAGCTGAGAGAATTTCTTCAAGTCCCAATGGAGACCAAGCGTCTCTTAATGGGTTTTAGATGTTCAGAGAAGATAAGTGTGTGCAGGATTTTGAAACATCTCCTTCACTGCATTCCCACTACCACAAATGAGCAACTCCCCACCCAATGAGAAGCATTGGTGCCCCAGTGCCATGCACTCATGGGAGAGGAGAAACCCAACCTCTGCCTCAGCTTGGGCTGGTGGCCTCATCCACAGCACTACAGATATGAGAGAAGAACCACATTCACTTCATTGACCTACTGTTGTCTGAGGCATGATGTTACAGAGCTGCCCTGAGTGTCCCCAAGGGCACAACAGATGGAGGGACACTTAAATCTGCAGGTGCTGACAGGACTAGATCCCTTACTGCCTTTCTTCCACACCTTGGTGGAGGTGTGCCACGTTGGTGCCCTCCAGGCAGCCTGCAGAAAACAACTGGCCACAGCACCAGTGCTGGCTGGTTGTGCTGGGACACTTGCTGTGGCAGCTGGGACATGAGGAATCCTGTTCAGGAAAAGCACTCATAAAAATTGTAAAAGAAGCCTTTTACTTCCTGTAGGTGCCTAAACTCCTGTGAAACTCTACCCTCACCGGTGGCAATGTGTGCCTCAGAACTGCAGGACTGGACAAAATCTTGGTTCACTGACTCAGAAATACTGATAACTCTTTTCTCTGCCCAACTTTCTTTTTGCAACCACAGCCCTTTCTGTCCCAAGCTAACCAGGGATTAGAAGAGCTGCTTAGTGGTGAAGGACTTGAGACAAAGTGCACATTTTACATTATATTAATCATTAGATAAAACAAGCATTTCCTGCCCAGCAAAATGAACAATTTCCTTTCCTACCAAAACTTTCACATTCAAAGAGTTTTGCACAGTCATAGCTTGTTGCAGTAGTTCTCACCCAAAGAGACTCTGGCAGGAACTGCCCGGTGGTCGATCCAGAAGGACACCCAGGACAGCATGACCATGAGGGTGGCAGGGAAGTAGGTTTGGAGCAAGAAGAAGAAGATGTGTCGGCGTAAAGTGAAGCTTATATACAGGCGATTGTACCAACCTTTGAGAGAGGAGAAAAGCCAGAATCAGTGAGAACAGCCTAGATGGTGGTTGTAGGTTAAGGGTTAATTGGTATAACCATAGAGTAGAGCTCCAGAGGGGGCGGGAAAGTCTGTCCCAAGAGGGAGGCACAGGATATTGTAATATTCATAGAATCATAGAATCAGTCAGGGTTGGAAGGGACCACAAGGATCATCTAGTTCCAACCCCCCTGCCATGGGCAGGGACACCTCACACTAGATCAGGCTGGCCAGAGCCTCATCCAGCCTGGGCTTATACACCTCCCAGGACGGGGCCTCAACCACGTCCCTGGACAACCTATTCCAGGGCTTCACTGCTCTCATGGTGAAGAACTTCCTCCTCACGTCCAGTCTGAATCTCCCCACCTCCACCTTCATTCCATTCCCCCTAGTCCTATCACTACCTGATAGCCTGAGAATTCTCTCCCCAGCCTTCTTATAGGCCCCCTTAAGATACTGGAAGGCCACAATAAGGTCACCTTGGAGCCTTCTTTTCTCCAAACTAAACAGCCCCAACTCTTTCAGTCTGTCCTCACAGGAGAGGTGCTCCAGCCCTCTGATCATCTTCATTGTTATTCCATGCCCATTCCTGCATCTCCCTGTATAAGGAACAGACTTTTCAGTCAGCTCTCTCTCTGCATGTGTCTTTTGCTTTTGCTTGCATTGTGGGAGAGGTTTGGTTGGCTGGAGGATGTTTTCTGCTGCATATGTTAGGCCTAGCTTGGGGCCTATATATATATATCCTTTTACCTTGGTGCCTTTTGTACTTTGTTTCCTTTCTGTAAATATTATTTCTATTTAACTTCCAATTCTGTGTGAGAGTTTTTATTTATTCCTTTGGGGTAAAATAGTTTCTGTCCTCTGTCTGGAGCTATTCCAGCTCAAACCAAGACAATGGTAGGCAGGGAGAGGGAAGATCTTGGTTTTGATCTTTAATCTCTATTGGGTAGTGAAAAGAGACACTGCTCTTTCAAAGCATGTGTTGTCCAGACCGTGGAGAATACATTGCAGTGAGATATAAACCCAAGAGCTCTCTCACAAGTACTTGATGCAGCATTAAGTTTAGCCGTTGCATTAAGTCAGAAAAGGCCAATACCTGTACTACTGTAGAAAGCCAATCTTGATGTAGTGTGGAACTTCTGTATCAGAAACTGAGACAAAGAAATCTTTTCATCAGTTTTCAGGGATTCATTCCCATTCTTCCAATACAGCATCAGGTCTTCATCAGTGTATGCATCTTAGAGAAAGAAGAAACACAATGTGATGTGACTGTAGCTTGGAAGGGAAACAAAAGTTAATAGAGCCAGTCACAATTAACAATCAAAAAGGTATCTTTGGCATGAAGTAATGCCACAAATAAGTTTGCTATCAACAGTGAGTTTAAAAGTTGTTGCCTTATGATGACAACAACAAGAGAGACAAAAAAATCCAGGCCATGCCAATTCAGGGGCACACATTCATATCTTACTCCACACTGGTGAAATTACAGCTAAAATGGTGTTTCTCTGAGCATCACATATCAAAAATCACAGACAAGGTGAGAAGAATAACTCAGGAAATAGTCATGGGTAAAGCACCTGAATTTAGAGGAAAGAGGAAACAGAAATACCTCAAACTTAGAAAAATAAAAGCAAAAGTGACAGACAGATGTTGAAGTAAAAGTCTAGATATAGGTGAAGACTGTAAATAAAAACCTGAAGAATTAGTTAGCACACTGGGTAGCAGGAATGGGGAAAGAAAAAGCAGTTACCAAGAAGCTTAAGGAGCTGGAGCACATGGCATAAGACAAGAGGCTGGGGGAGCTGAGTTTGTTCAGCTGGAAGAAGAGCAGTCTATGATGGGCTCCAACTGCTGCCCTACTGGAGGTCATAGAGAAGATGTCTGAAAGCTTTTCTCAGACTCTTCTCCAAGAAGCAAAGTGAAAGGATGAGAAGCAATGGATGCAAGTTGCAGCAAAGCATTTTTTCCCAAGCAGGTAAAAGGAAATTTTTTCAGATTTAGGGCTGTCAAACATGTCAACAGGTTGCACAGAAAAAGTTTTGAAGCCTCCATTACCTTGGACATGTTCAAACCCAACTGGACACAGCCCAGAGCACCTTACTTAACAACAAACTGCTCCCTGCTCTGAGCAGGGTATTGGAGCAGCCGACCACAAGATCAAGTTAAATTACTCTGTGATTCTCTTTCTTTGGTAGAGGTTTGTTTAGTTAAGCAGTTTGGAGGACATGAAAGCAACTAGATAGAAACTCATAGAAAGAGTTATTGATCATTGGAATGGGCTGCCCAGGGAGGTGGTGGAGTCACCATCACTGGAGGTGTTTAGGAAGAGACTGGATGGGGTGCTTGGTGCCATGGTTTAGTTGATTAGATGGTGTTGGATGATAGGTTGGACTCAATCTCAAAGGTTTTTTCCATCCTGGTTAATTCTATTTCTTTTTAATTTCTATTCTTTTCTTTTCTTTTCTTTTCTTTTCTTTTCTTTTCTTTTCTTTTCTTTTCTTTTCTTTTCTTTTCTATTCTATTCTATTCCTATTCATTCTTATTCTATTCTAGTTAGTCTTGCAACACCCTGGAGAAAGTTTACAGAACAGCCACAAAAATCTTGCTGTTTACATCACTTTCTCCACTGAACAACTCCTTCCTAAGGAAGCTGAGCCCAGGTCACAGCATTTGCAAGGTCAGAACTGGTGATGAAAGGTAGAGAAAAATCAATTACCATTATAGTCAACCTTTTATTATGACAATTGCAAGCATCACCTTTTCATCAGAAGCAATGCACAGAGTACAGCTTCTTCCCTAGATCTCTCATCCATAAGTTGCTGAGAACCAGTGTATGCTGAACATTTCAATTGGTGTGGAGTTTTTTTAAGTGTCATCTACTAAAATCCATGCAAGGATGTTTTCCTTGCAAATTCCCCAGTGTTGCAGCACAAGGGCTAGCTATACAACACAGTCAATCAAAAGACTCCCAGTAACTCTGCTGAACTCCTTTTTCAGACTCTAAAACCAGACTGCATTCTGAAATGTGTCCAGCCTATGTCTGTGCAGCCAGCCACGAAGCACATCTAGCTAGGAACATAGAGACAGCATACAGCTTTCCAGCTCCAGAGAACATGTCTGGGAGTCCAGGGGGAAGCGGCTGAAGTCCATGTTGCACATTGCTGTCACTGTGATCCTGGAAGTCAAAAAAAGAGAAAGGCTGGTTACTATGAGGAACAATAAAAGGAAAATATTACCACAAATGAACCATTCTTCAGCTTTAAAGTCAGAAATTATGGATAATGTTAGCATAAAATCCCCAGGAAGATGCCTGTCAATTCTCCAAGTCCAATCAAGATGGATTTTACACAGGAATTCAAGAGGAAGCTGTATTTCAATATCTGTCAAAGAACTAGAGCACTGTCTTGGAAGTTACAGCAATCATAGTGTCAGTATGGATTCTTCCACTATGTTTCATAGTCCAGCTATTCACCTACAGGGGAACAACAGAAAGTAACTTCTCTGTTTACACTTGAAGATTCTCTTATGTCCAGTTTAATTAAGGTTTCTTCATTTTCCACATTGCTCAGTTCCCTCTATAGACACTCAGTAACCCAAGTCTGAAGAATATGACCACCCTTATTGTATGCCACAAAATTCCTCCAGTACATGAGGCAAAAGTAGTTTCTTTCAGTCTTTGATCAAATTCTTTTAATCTGTGGAGTGAATTTCTGGGGCAGGGGGTGTTAACCTGGTGCAGCTATTTTTCAGTAGGCGAGATTTGCTGCTGTTAAGTTCATGCCTTAGCTGAAGAGCTGCTGCAATCACAGCTCCATCTTTTAACTGAGTCCAGTTGTGCACAACATTACATAACAAGTTTTGCAGTGGGTCACTGAACTTTCTCTTGTGGACAGATTTGCAGTGGAGCACCCGATTTACCAGGGGCAGATCAGCTGTGAGTCATCGTTTCAGAGGCTGACTTACGTTGGCTGTGGCCATTTTCTAGATTCATTGCAGATGTTGATAAAGAACTTCTATTCAAGGGATTGTGATCCAAATCCCACTCTGACCTACACAGTCATCACTCCTGATAAGCACATGCTGTTCATTTTTGACTATGAAACTAGAGCAAAATTTTGCCGTATGAGCAAAACGCAAAGAAGCTTTTTGGGGACATGCTCCAGAAGGTGTAGTGTGGCAATGACCTCCCCAAGCTGTGTGCAGCATTTACTCATTGTATAACTCAGTCTCATTACAATGTGTTCTTTCCTTTGCCCAAGGTCACCTAAACTGTTCCGCTGGTCACTAACAATGTGTTAGTCAGGTCAGCACAAAAACTGTGCTCATCAATAAGATATTCCTCAATTAGAGTGCAGTGTTCAGGTGGCCTTGGAAGTCGAAGGCCCAGATGAGGAATGAAATCCCTCAGCTCAGGGGCAATCCCATGCAGCCATCTCAAGATACCTGAGGGCACTTCCAGCACAAATGGACACCCATGCTTGGTAAGCCAGATCACATCCCAAGTGTCCTAAACACTGCCAGGCCTGAATACTATGCAGCTCCTATTTTTCATTGGGGTTTATGTATCAGAGTCTCTATTTAACTCTTGTTCATCCAGCTGTGGTTAACTCATAACCTTCTTTCTTACTGATAACAGTAGAAAGTCACTTCACCTCCTCCACAGCTTAAAGACTCTGTTGAAGGTAAATACTCTGCATATGGGCAAATGAACAGATCTGAACAGAGCCAAGTTTGCTATTAAAACTACTTGTTCCTTCATTTTGGTTATTGAGTACTGCTATTAGGCAGTGTGCAGCTGGTGTCAGCACATGAGAAGTGTGGGGTGGAAACTGATGTTCTGTTACACCAAGCAACATCTACTCTCCTCCCCTTGGTGCTGACCCAAGCTTACATCCAACGACCTTCATTTTCCTTTCTCTTTCTTCTCTCTCCTGTTCATGTCTGACCTTCATCCTCAACCAGCTCTAATAAAATGCACAGTGTCTTTAGGTGCTTAGTTAAGGCTTGGTTAAGGTTAAGTATGGATAATCTGACCTTTCATGCAAGAAACAGATTTATTAAGTGGATTCAGAACAGGGAAAGTGTTCCTAAGTGGGGTTTTCATCATTTAGACCAGGCAAAATGAAGTGACCTTATCATGCATATTCTCTTTTAGAAGCTTATATGATTCTTTAAGGTTTGAATTATTTGTCTGGGGAGGATGGGGTGGTGGTGGGGAGGGTTAAAATAAGTTCAGTAAATTTACATTTGGACTATGAGAGAAGTGAACTTTAGAGCTCCCTGGTTTGGTGGGATTTTGTCCTGCTTGGGAAAACATCACCCACTATGCTCATTGTTCAAAGAGAAATAGCCTCCTGAATCAAACTTTAGAGAAAACCTTTCCTAGTTTTTGAGAACTATTTTACCACAGCTGCTGTGAATAACTTCCAGAAAGATCCTAGGGCAGAAATCCTTGGCTACAAAACATTCAAAGGTCACTGTACACTGAAAGCATGTTTTCTGTCCTGAGGAAATGTCCTTTTGTCTCTTGAGCTTTTCTTTTCTGACACTGTATTTTTATCCACATCTCTGCATTCTTCTGGAGGAAATGAAATCTGCTGGAACGGTGATGTGAGCAGCCATAAAGGGTGGCCTGGTTTAAAAGGGGAAATTACTGAGCAAAAGAAAATGTCTGCTGAATGATATTGAGAGAAAAATGCCTGCCAGCCTGGGAACCAGGCATGTCCTTGAGAAGCACAGCCAGCCTCTTTAAAGTGCAGAGGCATCTAGAAATTGGAAAAATCCTGAGATACTATCAATAAGCACAAAATAAACAGGGTTGCAAAGGCAATTTATTGTGTGAAAGGCTGGAAAAGCTCTGGAAAATAAAAATTGTCCTGAAAGAGCAGAAAACACTATCCTATAACACTATTCTATATTGTCCATCACAGGTGAAAAATAGAAATTAATAGCATCTATTGGCTACCAAAAGTGGTAGTGTCCTGTAACCTCTTATGTCTCTGTGATAGAAGGTGGTCATCATTTTTATGGAAAGCAGAGCCTCTTTCTCCAAGGATATCCCATGGTGCACATACTTCTCCATTCCTAAACAGGTTGAATTCACTGCATGAACTTACTGACAGCTCTTGGACTCTCACTGAGAAAGCCTGACTGACTCCAGACTCTGTGTCATAGAACATCTCTGAAGTGAAATTCTGTCTATTGGCTCTCTGGGACAATTTTTAGAGTTGTTCCAGTTTGTCTTTCCACCTATGGGATGATTTGGTTCCTTTGATGATGGTATTGCTTGATACCACTATTATACATCTATACATAAGTAAAGCTGCTGTCATATTGCTGATGAGTTGCTCCACTAACAATGTTTGTAGCAACCTGTAATGGTATGTACCTGTTTTGTTACTGGCTGTTGCTGTATGATTGATTGATACTATTGATTGATGGAGCAGGTCCAGAGGAAGGCCATGAAAATTATGAGGGGTTTGGAGCACCTCTGCTACAAGGACAGGCTGAGGGAGCTGGGATTGTTCAGCGTGGAGAAGAGGAGGTTCTGTGGAGACCTAATAGCAACCTTCCAGTACCTAAAGGGGGCCTACAAGAACATGGAGAGAGACTGTTTACAAAGGCCTGTGGTGATAGGACAAGGGGCAATGCCTTCAAACTAGAGAAGACCAGATTTAGATTGGATGTGAGAAAGAAGTTCTTTACTATGAGGGGGGTGGAACACTGGAGCAGGTTGCCCAGGGAGGTGGTTGAAGCCCCTTCCCTTGAGATATTCAAGGTGAGGCTCAATGAGGCCCTGGGCAACCTGATCTGATTGGAATGTCCATGCTGACTGTGAGGAGGTCAGACTGGATGACCTTTGGAGGTCCCCACTGGCCCAGACCATTCTATGATTCTATATATAATTGATTGCTGATAGTCATTTGTAACAGGTTAAATATCTACATACTCACTTATTTAACCTTGGTATACTTGCTAGTGGTGATTTTGTGGTACTTTACTTGCAAGTGGTGGGTTTTGTGATATTTTTGATAATCTGTAATAAGGTAGAGAAGTTCTGAGGATTAAGGCCCCATGTCCTGTGTATTACAGAATCCTTCAAACCCACCATCATGATGTGGCTAACCCTTCAGGTCATAGCAGATGTGCCTCAAGATTCTTCCAGCCACCAAATCTGCTGGAAAACCAGCAGAGTCTGTAAGGCACCTTTCATACTGACTTTTCAGTTTCAATAAAAATTCCTTGCATCAACTTGCAAATGGCAAAAGAAAAAAAAAAGAGTTTTTTCTAGACAAACAGGAAGCAAAATAGGATAATTATAGAGGTCACCATCTGGTATATCAGCAGCTTCCACTTTAATCACACATTGACCCTGGGACGAACATTCCCGCTCAACTAAGCCCTTCTCTGACTGCAAAGAATTAGGGGAATGTTTCCCATGGGAGGAGATGATCCTGTTACTGCCCACAGCATGTTTGCTTGCAACTTCAGCATCTTGCACTGGACATGCTGGAAACAGGGCTCTGCATCAGCAGCTGGAGAAGGAGAGTTGGCAATAGCAGTCCTGGTGGTCACCAAAGCCATGCTGGGAGTGAAAAATAACAGTGAGGCCCAGGGGTCATTCAGGAGCAGCAGCATTACCTCATGCTGTAGAGGACATGACCATCGGGGAACACTCGCAGCATGATGTTGTCTGTGGTGGTGTCATGAATGAAGGACCGTTTGGAGTGCACAAAGAAGACATCAGGAACCCAGATCTTCTTCACCAGCCTGCCATCAAAGGTCATGCTCTTGTTGGTGGTGCTGGGAAACGAGAGACGCTCATCCTTCCAGTAGTGCCTTAAGTACAGGGTCATAGTGAAATCCTTCACACACAAAAAAGGGAAGAGAACCAGAGAGAAGTTTGTCAGTGTTACTTTCTACATCTAGTAAACATCATAAAGAAAACTCACTCCTACCAGAGAGATGAAATCACAGAAACATTCAGGCTGGAAAAGATCCTTAGGATCACCAAGTCCAAGGTCCACCCCTAAACCATATCCCCAAGCACCACATCCAAACCACCTTTAAACACATCCAGGCTTGGGGTCTCAACCACCTCCCTGGGCAGAACATTCCAATGCCTGACCACTCTTGCCATGAAATTTTTTTGCTAATGCCCAGTCTAAACCTACCCAGTCACGGCTTGAGGCCTTTCCCTCTTGTACTATCACTAATTACCTGTGAGAAGAAACCAGAACCAGCCTCTCTGTGATGTCGTTTCAGGGAGTTGTAGAGAGCAATGAGGTCTGCCCTCAGCCTCTTTTCCAAACTAAACAGCCTCAGCTCCTTCAGTCATTCTTCAGCAGATTTATTCTCCAGGCCCTTCCCCAGCTTCCTTGCCCTCCTCTGCACTGGCTCCAGCACCTCTACATCTCTCCTGTATTGAGGTGCCCCAAACTAGGCACAATACTCGAAGTGTGGCCTCACCAGAGCCGAGTACAAGGGGACAAAATCCCTCCCCTCTCAACTCCTGCTTCTTCCCTAAACCAAGGTTCTTTGTGAATAAAATTGTCCAACAAATATATTTTCAGCCAAAACAAAAACATAAACTCCCACTCAATGTCACGTTCAGTCCTAAAATCCCCGAAGGGATAAAATATCCCCCCAGAGAAGCACTGCCCTGCGGAAATCATTCTTCAATCCTGACAAAATTCCCTTGAAGAACTATGGCATCAACAGGCAAAGAGGAAAAACTTTCAAAAAGAGGAAAAACTTTCAAAATTAGCTGAGAAGGTCAGGCTGAACACTAAGCAATTTATCCCCAGCCAGCTACAGTGTTGCAAACAGCAACTGAGTGAGGGAACTGTTTTTCCTATTATACAAGGGTATAAATAAAGCTCTTTGTGGGGGCAGGAGCTTCAGTCACACAAAGGAAAACATCTGTTTGTTGATCCCAACCTGGCAGCTGCTCCTTTCAGAGCTGAATCTACTCTCTCCTGCCGAGAGCCCAAATCTATTTGTTTTCCTAATATTCTCAATTAAATAAGTGGTTATGAGAGCCACAGCTGCCAAGCCCAGGAAGGCAGCAGCACAGCTGAAATCTCTTCCTAAGCACTCAGCAACTGCTTTCTAAAGCTACCACCACCACCTCATTTTGCTTTGCCAAAGACAAACCATCTGTTAACCTGAATCTCTGTTTGCAAGGGTTGTCCTGGCAACAGGTTTTTCATTAATTTGTCAAAGAAGTCTCCAGTGCAGCCCTCACCTTACTGCTCTGCACAGAGACCTGCTGGAGGGATGCTTCTGCTCACCCACCTGCAGGTCCCCACTTTGGTCTCAGTCTTCATTCCTGCTTCCCTGCATCCCTAAGGATGCTGCCAGTTCATGTTCCCTGCTGGACACTTCCCCTTACAGCTACACCTTCCAGCAGCTGCTGCTACTGACCAGGCTTTGGCTGTAATCTGGCTGGAGGGGCCTACTGCAGCCACTGTTCAGAGGGCAGCTTCTGGACACATGCAGAGTGCATGATTCTTTAGCTGACCAATTCTTTAGCTGACCAGTTCCTTAGCATGCTGCCTAGAGCAAAACAATAACATTCCACGTGAGCCAAGAGCACCATCCTCACCCTTTGATTGGAACATGCTGCAGAAGCCACCTCCTGGACATGCTGGCACCTCTTACTGGGAAAATATTTTAGCTTATATATGTGGTTGGGGATTTCTGGTTAAGGGATTGACAACAAAGAGTACAAAAACAGCCACTCTGAACTATAAGGTAGATTTGGGGGTTAGGACTGCTAGGGACGTCTGCTTCTGTTCATTCACTACTTCTCCTGGCAAGGGCTTCAGTGCAGGGATGCTGCAAGGGATATTCCTGGGACTTCTGTTAGCTGCTTCATCTGTTGAGGGCTTCTGGGACTTCTTCTGTAAGTGTGACTCTGAGACTGTAATGCTGGGGATTCTACAACACAGCCATAAGGGACTTCTGGGAGGACCTCTGAGATTCTCTGCTCTCTGTATTTCTGGAATCTCGTGCTTCATCACTCAATGGCACCTGAATCAGGGGTAGAAAATCAACAGAGCTAGCCTCAGGGGTGGGACATTAAGCTCATCAGCTTGACCAGAGCTGGGAAAAGGAAATCAAGGAAGAGACATAACTAATGATTTTTTTAGGAGTCAGTGCCATTTAGAGTAAAAAGTTAAAAAGGAGTCAGAATGATCCTGGCTATCCAGGGTCACCGTGATGAGTCCAGGCAGCCTGAGACTGCAGCTGCAGTATGCATTTGGCCAGCTCCATTATGGGAGCACAGAGGGGACAGGAATCAATGTGACATCAACATGACTTACAGCAGTCATATAGAGGGGACACAGAGACTACCCATAGGGACAGTGCAGGAAGAGCCACACTACTTCCCAAGCTTGGCTTTCCCTCTCTCACCTTCAGAACCCTTCTTTCTCCAAACAGGCCTCCAGTGGTCAACATACACGGCACTAAGTGCTGCAAACATCAAGCCCAGGTGGCCCGTGATGACAGCTTCTAAGCACAATGTTCAACTTCGGGTGTTTCCTCATAGTGTGAGTTAAAGGAGGCAGCTTGCAATCGCTGCCAGCTCGCTCCTCTCTGACCAGCACATGCGCTAGTTACAAACTGATACAGGGGTTGATTTCACTGCTGGTGAGTAGGAAAATCCCTTGGGGAAGAAGTTTCGTAACTAGCTGAGAGAATGACAGTAGCTGCTGGAGGCACAGCAAATAAGCACAGACAAGTGCCTCAGTTTTGGCAGCACGTTCCACATTTGTGTCTCGCTCTGGGCAGCCTCAAGAGCATCCTGTCAGTGCACACGGCAGCAGCTAGCTTCAGTCTGGTACTTCTCTGGGGCAGCAGATGCCTGATGAAACAGCAGTAGGCAAAGGTTTCCCAGCCAAGGGTACCCAGTTTCCAAGGCCACTAAAGCCTTCAGAGCGGTTTGAAACAAGTCCTGCCCTGTCTGCAGCTCTGCCCTGCCAGCACCAGGGAGCCGAGGAGGGCACCTGGGTGCAGGCACAGCCAGCCCAATTCCCCTGGCTATGCACGTAGCTTACTGCCCACTCTCCTCTCTGCTAACACTCACACTGGGACAAACTGCTGAAGAAACCAAACTAGTATGACTCAGACTGACCTAGGAAAACATTCTTCCACCCCAGATACAAACCAGCAGCTGCTGTGGAAAGTACTTGTCCCATGTTGGGAAAATAGGACCATGGAGCTGGCTACAGCAAAGGAAGAGAGAGCTGCCCTTAAAGCTTTCTGATGGGCAAGATTTTTGTTGAAATCATATGTTCATGACTAAAAGCACTGCAAGTTACATACTTGCACTAATTAGGTCTTTTTGCTGCCACCATATTATCTTCATATGTTAGAGCCTGAAGCCTCCTTCTGAGGCTCTCTCCCACATGCTTCATTGCACTCATGCCCTCAAACACTCTCTTTCAATATCCAGGCAGGCAAGCTCCCTTCTTTCAATGAAGATGTAATTGCACCACAATAAAAAATGATCAGCCTAAAGCTCTTCCTTTAAATTTTCATGTTCTGCCCAGACCACACAAGATGCCCAAAAGCAGGAATGAAAAGGCAGAAGGAAAGAATGAAGAACCTTCCTCTTCTCCTCTACATCCCCGTTTCCACTACTCTTTCCATATTATTATTCCATTTCCTGCAGTTAAAAAAAAATACCCCAAACAAATGGGAAAATGCTTGTGAGCACTCCTTTCACTGGGCACACCTTGAAACCTTCTGAGGGTTAACAACTGCACATGTTTCTTCCTCTTTTTTAATTAATTCAAAATTAAAGGTACTAAATCACAGTAGAATTTGGTGTGAATTTCCTGAACAGTGCCATCAGTGACTATTCTCCCATACTGAATTCCACTTTGGCAGAGGCAGCTCAGGCTCTCTCTGGCAGCTGTTACTCCTGTGCCTCAGTGAGGTTACTCCCAGTGATGAAGAAGCAGAAGCAGCTCCTTCTCATTTATGTTGCCAAGTTAATTTTCTAATGTGCCTCCAGAATTGTGCATTTAAAACAAAGGGACCCAGTGGTGTGATGGTTTGAAAATTCACTCCAGTATAAAACTACCACAAAGGAAGAAAACTCTTGCAGTGAGTGTGGCTGATGTGAACTTCACCATACGCCTTCAAACCTGTTTCTACTTTTCATCATGATAGATCCTTCATAGCACTGACTGCTCTCCCATTTAAGGTCCCTTTTTCCCTCATGCTTTCAGTCTTTATCTGAAGATATAGAGAGTAGCCTTTGACCACCTGGTTGTCATCACTGGATCATAGGATCACAGGATGTTAGAGGTTGGAAAGGACCTTCAAACACATTCAGATGGCTCTTGAAAGGCTCCAGAGAAGGAGACACCGCAACCTCTCAGGACAGTCTGTTCCAGTGCTCTGTGACCCTCACAGTGAAAAAGTTCCTCCTCACATTAGTATCATAGTATCAGTCAGGGTTGGAAGGGACCACAAGGATCATCTAGTTCCAACCCCCCTGCCATGGGCAGGGACACCCCACACTAGATCAGGCCGGCCAGAGCCTCATCCAGCCTGGTCTTAAACACTTCCAGGGCTGGGGCCTCAACCACCTCCCTGGACAACCCATTCCAGGGCTTCACCACTCTCATGGTGAAGAACTTCTTCCTCATGTCCAGCCTGAATCTCCCCACCTCCACCTTCATTCCATTCCCCCTAGTCCTATCCCTACCTGATATCCTGAGAAGTCCCTCCCCAGCCTTCCTGTAGGCCCCCTCCTGTGCTGCAGTTTATGCCCATTACCCCTTGTCCTATCACAGGGTGCAAGTGAGAGAGGCTCCCTCTTGACACGCAGCCCTCAGATACTTATAAACATTTATTAAATCCCCTCTCAGTCTCACAGCCTCTCCTCACAGGGCACATGCCCCAGACCCTTAATCATCCTGGTAGCATTCTGTTGGATTCTCTTTAGTTCTGAGTATCAGCCTCTTTGAATGTGCCAGATGCTGCCATTACTTTCATCTGACCAATAGTTTGAAATCCATAGCTTTCAAGTGTCAGGGAGCCTTTTATGACTGGGAGTAATTGAGACTTTAGAAGGAGATTACATACCATGTCAACTTCAGAAATACTGTCCAAGCTTTCAACTTGCACATCCACCCCAACAGGAATTGCAGGGCCTGTAGGAGAATCAGATTTAGATATGTAAATAACTGATCTTCTATATCCTCTGCATTTAATTAGCACTATAAGGTAGCTTGCAAAACATTTCTGAGCTTATGTTATACTTTTCTGTCCATGATTCTTCACAAGGGGGCCGGGGGAAGAGTCAGTGAATAACCATGCAAGGTCCCTTTTGAAACACTGCATTATCTTCCCCTTAGCATGTGCTGCAATACTGACAGTACCCAGCTAATCCAGAGAGCTTGGATGAAACATTTGCATACATTTTTAAAAGCTAAGCCATCCCATCATCATTTTTTAGGTTGTAGATCTCAAGAATAGGAGACTGAGAAGAAGAAATTACAAGCAACGAGCTCTTAGGTTTCTCACTTCTTATCAACCAGGCAAGCTACATCGGGACATGCTGATGGGGACATTATCCACCTTCCTTACACCTGGCTCCCAGCCTGTTGTGCTCCCTGGCCTCCATCAGCAGCTGTGTTAGGTACAGGCACCCTGAAGCAAGCCCTGTGGAGCAGGACCAGGCTCTTCAGCACCTTCATTCTAATTTAAGTGACCATTGCTCCCAGCAATGAAACTGAAAAGCAGCTATCCAGCACTCCTCGATGACTCCTTGATGCTTACAAAGAGCTACATGTGATGTGCATTTCATCCTTAAGAAGAACACCAGCAAACATTTGCTCACTCCTATCTTAGTGGTGTCTGTGCAAGCCAAAGGGTGCTTGCAGGAGGATTTACTTGGAGGGGAATTTCAGTTAATCAGCACTAGCACGTTTCTCAGGACCCTGGAAACTTTGGTAAGATTTTTTTACTCCAATGACACGATCCCAGCTTGCTCCCCTCCAGTTACTTATATAGAGAATTACTGAAGGCCAAGGAAATGTTCACCCTGCGTGTGTTCAGCTCTCCTTCTCCTGGGTGTTCCTGGAAACAGAGGAAACCAAAAGAGCCCCAGCCTGCATCTGCTGATGAAATGCAGTCATGCTACAGGCAGACATGCTAGACAACTACATCCAGTACCGGGGCTGGGAAGTGCTGAAGACTTTTTCCTCTCGCACCCAGGGCTTCACAACACAGATTTGCTTCTTCAGCAGGTGGGAACAGTCCTCAGTCCCCTCCCCAGATTACATGGGGAATTACTTTCAGTAAAGGGTGAAAATTAACCCTGACAAAATATCAGAGAACGGCGAGGGAAGACAGCAGCAATCAATGTGATTGATAAGCACGCTTCAACTTTATTGCCCGGATACACAGCTTATATAGCATCTCAGCTAAATATGCATAAGCGTCACTATTTTATTGGTCTCTGACTGAAGGCAACATTATAATATCCAGCCCACCTGCAATTAGGTCTGTGTACAATATCAAAGGCTCTGTGTACATTCCCAGAAAACTCCCTTCTCACTAGCTCTTCCTTTCCCATCCAATTATCTTACCTAGCTCTTCCTTTCCCATCCAGTTATCTTACAAACACACAGCTGCGAGAACAGCTACGAGGCCATAGTGACCTTGCTGCTTCAGCAAGTCAGCTAACTATGAGCAGTAAACAACAAGATGGAGTAAGGCCTACACATTCTGCTCAAGTAGCTGTTCCACAGAGTCATGTCCCTTAGATTTAAGCCATTCTCCAACAACAAAACCACCAACAACAGCAGCCACTGATGATTTTCTTCCAAATCAGTGACTTGAATAAGCCCGGAGAGAGACCTGTGAGACCAGAAAATGTCTTTCTCCCCAGGGAGGCTGTGGATGCCCCCTCCATGGGAGTGTTCAAGGGCAGGTTGGATGAGGCTTTGAGCAGCTGAACCTAGCTGAGAGGCATCCCTGCCCATGGTGGAGAGGTTGGAGTAGATGATCTCTAAGGTCCCTTCCAACCTAAGCCATTCTGTGATTCTACTCTCTATGATTATTCAGGACATTGACCACAAACAAAACCAATAAGAAGATAAGGAATTTCTGTATGACATTCTTCCTGCTCAGTAAAATGTGGTTTGAGGTGTTTTTTTTTAAGAAGGTAGACTGTGTAGTAAGAAGCTGAGGTGATGATAACAGGCTTTTTGATATGCAGTACAGCTCACAGTATGTTGGGAGGCAGTTAGCCCTTCTTTGCTCAGATCCCTCATGAAGGTATGCATGATGACCAGTGAGAGCCTGGGAAATTATTCAAATACTTATCCATGCCTTCACCATCCAATAGCTCTTCAGTGTGTGCAAATATTTGATATTGAACTCGGGCCTCTGCAAGAGCAAGGCTCAATGCTCCGAGAGTGACACTTCAGAAAGGCTCCATGGTCCAGCACAGCCCACAGCAGGGCAGGCACAAGGCTGCCATCAATCCTGGGTCTGGTTCTTGTAATTAATATTATTTGTTGTCACACACAGCTGTTGACATTGCAGTAGTTCCCACTGCCACCCCAAACAGCCACATCCTGGTAGGCATGGTGCTAAGAGAGACAGTATGGCCCCTGCCAGGATGGCTTCACAGCACTATCAGGTTGTGCCAGAAGTGGAAAGCAGTGGTTGTCTGTGGTACTTCCCACTGTGCCTCCCTGGTGCTGAGGTGCTGCATGCCCAGCACACACTGGGCAGCCCTCCCCAGCTTCTAGACTGCAACAGGCACTGTCTGTGTGTGAATGCTTAATTTAGCCTTGATTCAGGAAATGAGAGCCCATCCAAAGTCTATTTACTGCTGCGATTTCCACGCTTGACTGAACACTAATCACAGATTTTTTTGAAATAACAACCTAAAACCAAACACAAAACCTCCCAAACCCACAAACAGCAGAACACTGCCAAGCTGGTGTTAGTCCTCTCTTCTATTTCTTTCCTCTCTGCTCTTGAAGATAAAATACTACATCCATGTTCTTTCCTTTTTTCTCACATTCCTGCACTAAATGCTCCCTTCAGCTCCCAGATAACCTCATTAATGTTTTAAAATATGGATAGGGAGAGTGCCAAGAGGATGGAGCCAGGCTCTTCGTGGTGATGCCCAATGACAGGATAGAGGGCAATGGCATAGGAAGTCCCGTGGAAACAGGAAGAAGAAGTGTTTCACAGTGAGGGTAGCAGAACACTGGAACAGGCTGCCCAGGGGGGTTGTGGAGTCTCACTCCCTGGAGATATTCAGAACCCACCTGGATGCATTCCTGTGTGACCTGGCCTAGGTGATCCTGCTCTGGCAGGGGGGTTGGATTGGATGACCTTTCAAGGTCCCTTCCAGCCCCTAACATTCTGTGATTCTGTGGGTCCATCCCAAATGCTGCTGTCTGGGAGCTAGTGGCAGGAACTGAACAATCAGCAAGTCCTGCTCTAGGCAGTAAGCATAACTGATAATAAAACCACATATTCACTTGGCCAGTCGCTCTTCAGTGCTTCTGCTAAGGTCCAGTTTTGCAGAGGCACTTGATGCAAGCAACACTGTAATTGCATGCAGTGTCTGAAGCAAACCAGAAGTCCTGTAGAGAAATGCCCTCTTTAAACCACAGAAACAAACTCTGGGTGTCCTTAAAGGTTGCCTTGTCCACAGCAAATACCATTGAATGGCTGTTGGTCAGTCACAGAAAGATGTCAAGACTTCTTTGGGCTCACCAATCCCTGGAGTAAATTTGGAACTGCTGTCTTTTTAATCTTGGCCCTCTGGAAACTAAACTGATGAACCACTGGGTCTCCAGATGCTTTCCCAAATTCCCCATCAAATGACAATAGGGATGAGCAAACAGAAAAAAAAAATCCCTTTGTTGAGAGGGAGCAGAGTCATAGTTTCATAGTTTCAGTCAGGGTTGGAAGGGACCACAAGGATCATCTAGTTCCAACCCCCCTGCCATGGGCAGGGACACCCTACACTAGATCAGGCTGGCCAGAGCCTCATCCAGCCTGGGCTTAAACACTTCCAGGGACGGGGCCTCAACCACCTCCCTGGATAACCCATTCCAGGACTTCACCACTCTCATGGTGAAGAACTTCCTCCTCACATCCAGTCTGAATCTCCCCACCTCCAGCTTCTTTCCATAGAAATGTTTTGGTTTGAAAAGACCTTGAAGATCACAGAATCACAGAAACATTCAGGTTGGAAAAGACCCTCAGAATCACCAAGTCCAACCAATAACCCTACTCTACAAGGTTCACCACTAAACCATATCCCCAAGCACCACATCCAAAACACCTCTAAACACATCCATGGTTGGTGCCTCAACCACCTGCCTGGGCAGCACATTCCAATGCCTGACCACTCTTGCCATGAAAAAATTTTTCCTAATGTCCAGTCTAAACCTACCCAGTCACAGCTTGAGGCCATTCCCTCTTGTTCTATCCCTAATTACCTGTGAGAAGAGATCAGCACAAGCTGTCCTTTCAGGTAGTTGTAGAGAGCAATGAGGTCTGCCCTCAGCCTTCTCCTTTCCAAACTAAACAGCCTCAGCTCCTTCAGTTGCTCTTCATAAGATTTATTCTCCAGGCTCTTCCCCAGCTTTGTTGCCCTCCTCTGCACTGGCTCCAGCACCTCCACATCTCTCCTGTATTGAGGTGCCTAAAACTGGACACAATACTCAAGGTGTGGCCTCACCAGAATTAAGTACTAGGGGACAATCACCTCCCCAATCCTGCTGGACACAGCATTTCTGACCCAAGCCAGGATGCCATTGGCTTTCTTGGCCACCTGGGCACACTGCTTGCTCATATTCAGCTGCTTGTTGATTAGAACTCCCAAGTGCCTTTCTGCCAGACAGCTTTCCATCCACACTTTCCCAACCCTGTAGCATTGCTTGGGGCTGTTGTGACCCAATTTCAGGACCTGGCATTTGGCCTTGTTGAAGCTAATCCCATTAATGTTGGCCCATCCATCCAATCTATCCAAGTCCCTCTGTAGAGCCTCCCTGCCCTCATGAGTCTAACTCATAGATCATTAAGTACCAAGTCTGGTGATAAACCCTTAGTATCACATGTGTGCATCCTTTACACACCTCCAAGAATACTGATTCAACCACCTCCCTGGGAAGTCTATTCCAATGTTTGATAACACTTTCACGGAAGAAGTTTGTTCTAATATCTAACCTAAATCTCCCTGGTGCACCTTGAAGAGGAGGAAAGTGTAAACAGAAGGACAACAGCAGCTGAGATGGTACCTGACACATTGAGCAGGCAGAGAGAGAAGTAACTTAGAGAATTAAAAGTAAAAATCAACCAGCTTTTCCTTGTTGTAAACAGTATTTTGCCAATATTAATTTTGTCTTTAGAGAGAGGGAAAACAGAAGAACCAGCCTGGAGAATTACAAGCAGGAAAAATACTTGAATACTGTGATGCTGGAGAAATCACAAAGCCCAGGCTCCTCTCTAGGATGCTCACTGCTGGAAGAGAAGCTAAACAAATCCATGTGAAGGCTGTGGATTTGGCTGAGAAGAGGAAGCAGTGCTGCTTTGCTCAAAGATTGCAGCCCTGTAAAGCTTTTCAGCTCCTACTTTAGGGTCTCTGAAAGATGTCAGCCAAATTCATGGAATTATTCAAATTAAACATGAGCTGAAGTATTTATAGATCAAAGTCTAGAGAGAGAGATTGTGTAACCTTCCACTGAAGCAGTGCTTCCAGAAACAGCAAACATGTCAGCATCAATTATCTCCATCACTGTCCACATCAGGATCTTGCAGAGCTGAAATCCTATTCAGCAGGACTGACACAACCAGAAAGCAAACCCTGGTCTCTTAAAAAACTTCATATAAGTCACAGTCTTCAAATTTACAACACAGAAACAAACCCACCTTATAAGCATCTCAGACATGAGAGCAGGAGCTTCCACGTGAGTGTGGGACACTTGCACAGCCATTTGCAACTTGGACAATACAAAAATTCAAAACGGAAAATAAGAGATTTTGCTCTTGGAGAAACTCACAGCATCACCCAGTAGAGGTGGGAAGGGACCTCAAGAGATCATTGAGTCCCAGCCCCCTGCCAGAGCAGGATCACTTAGGGAGGTCTGCACAGAAATGCATCCAGGTGGGTTTGGAAAGTCTCCAGAGAAGGAGACTCCACAACCTCTGTCACCCTGACTGTAAAGAAGTTTCTCCTCATATTAAGGTGAAATCTTTCAGGTTCAGGCTTGAACCTGCTGTTCCTTGTCTTATTACTGTGCACCACTGGAAAGAGCTTGGCCCCCTCCACTTGACACCCACCCCTCAGATATTGATAGACATTGATCAGATCCCCTCTCAGTCTTCTCAAGATTAACATACTCACATGTTGAGAGAAGGTTTAAGTGACCTGAAGCACAATCCCAGGCAGAGAGGAGCACTTCTGCTTTCTCTCATTTTTATCAGGCAAGTATCCATTAGCCCCACAATTCCTGCATAGGATCTTCATGTGACATGGTGGAGCACTTGCACCTTCTCACTGTAAGATACTGCCTTCCAACACTGAATCAGTAGCCTCTTATTTCTGTAAATTCCTGCATGTTAACATCCTGGCCTCAGGTTGAACTCGGGTATTAAAAACATACTTGGGGACCAATCTATAAAGGTGTTTGTGGCTTCATGTATCTTCACTCCTTTGCCAAATTCATTACCCATGGTTCCATAGTTGATTAGGTGGTGTTGGATGATAGGTTGGACATGATGATCTTGAAGGTCTCTTCCAACCTGGTCTATTCTGTTCTATTCTACTCTATTCACCTCACTGTTCATTCATCTCAACAAAAACATTGCCCAGAGAGGGCAGTGAGGACCAGCTGACATTAAGCTATTAGACTATGAAGAAATATAATAAAAGTGCAGCATTAGGCTGTTCCCCAGCAAAGAAAATATAGCTATTTTAAGTCTCAACTAAAGCTGCTTATTTCACAGGCTCCCTGTAAAATACTAGATGTAATAGATGAAATGCTTAAAATGGATGTTTAAGGAAGGCAGCAAACCCAACATTTACATAATCTTTAAATATTAATATTTGTAAGTAATACCTGAACATCTGCTAGCTAGAACAAGGTCATTGACATGGAGATAACTCCCTAAGGGTCATAATAAACCAGGTCTATTTTAGCTCAGGGAGGCTACTTTCAACATCAGCAAAGCGAAAAATCATCTTTGTCATTGCCACGGTACCCAATAGCTTGTCTCTAATGGGCTGAGAGCAGGCAAGGCAGCCAGGCTTATTGGGCTGTTAATAACACAACTTACACAACAGTGGCTTGCTCACTTGCCCATTACAAAAGACACATTTTTCCTTGAAAAACTCTTCACCAATGTTGCACCTGGCAAAGAACAACCCCACCCCCACCATGGATCAGGAGAGGTTGGGGACTGACCTGCTGGAGAGCCGTGAAAGGGAAAAGGAGCTGGGGGGCTTGGTGGATGGAACATTGACCATAAGCCAGCAATGTACTCTTGTGCCATTCTGGAGTGTATTAGAAGGGGTGTGGTTAGTAGGTCAAAAGAGGTTCTCCTCCCCCTCTACCCTGCCCTGGTGAGGCCTCATTTGGAATATTGCATCCAGTTCTGGGCCCCTCAGTTCAAGAAGGACCTCAGGGAACTGCTTTAGAGAGTCCATTGCAGAGCCACAATGGGAAAACAAGACAGGAGAGAAATTAAAAGGCAGTAACATTAGGACTGAAAGAGTAACAGCCTAACTCTGTGTGTCTGTCTGTCTGGTGTGAAGTGTGCACAAAGGTGCTCCTCATGGGTTCTGTGGCACTGATAAAAATCAGTGGCTCTGGCCGGCCTGATCTATTGTGGGGTGTCCCTGCCCATGGCAGGGGGGTTGGAACTAGATGATCCTTGTGGTCCCTTCCAACCCTGACTGATACTATGATAAAAATAGTAAAAAATTGGCCTGTTTACAGGAATACAATGGAGACACCAAATACTGGACACCAAAACCTAAACCATCAGCACAACAGAATACCATCCCTCAGCTTCCTCAAAAAGCACAGGCATCATGTCCTGACACACATCCAATTAGAATTAAAAAAAAAAGACAGACAGTGGCTCCCCAGATTCCTCCAACCAAGCTGAGGGAAGGAGTCCAAATCTTCTCCCAGAGAAGCCCTGTCATCACAGAAGGCAGCAGCTCTTTTGGCAACAGCTGCACTGGGGAGAGATTAGCACTTCCAGTCTGTCCACATCAGGCATTCAGAAGTCATCAGACAAGCTCCAAAAACTAAGGTTGGCTTAAAATGTAGATATATATATTCTGAAAACCAAGCACAGCACCCTAAGGTTTAACAATTCAAGTTTCTGAGGTTTTTGGGGCATTTGCTTTGAGGCTTTTCTCTGCTACCTACAAAGATTGCCTCTCCAGTGCTGACACTGGTTTTTGACTGCCAGAGGGACAACCCCATCTCTTCCCTCTGAGACAGGCACAATTTCTCACTGACCTCACTGGCTGGGAAAAATATTTATTGCCAAAACCACCTCTCTGCCACAGAAATAAGGATCCCATAGCTGCAGTCTCTCCTGAGCTGGCTGGTTTTCTCTGCTTCCTCTGTTCCCTTGCATTTTAATATCACAGAACAGAATCACAGAACTGGCCAGGTTGGAAGGGACCTCAATGACCATCCAGTTCCAACCCCCCTGCCATGCTCAGGGACACTTCCCACTAGATCAGGCTGCCCAGAGCCACATCCAGCCTGGCTTTAAAAACTTCCAGGGATGGGGCTCCCACCACCTTCCTGGGTAACCTGAACAAATATGGCTTGAATGGTGATCCTGGCTGAGAATAGTAGTGACTGCTGTGTCATGAGCTGACAAAGGGGATGCATTTGAGATTCTCCTTCCCACAAGCTGTGCATGGTCCTGTCGTCTCTGATTTCAGCTGCATGTGATGATCTGAGCCTGCCTCTGCACTTTGCTTCCCCCCTCTTGTTTGCTCCAGGAGTGCTGCTAAAACTGGAGGTGTTTAGGAAGAGACTGGATGGGGCGCTTGGTGCCATGGTTTAGTTGATTAGATGGTGTTGGATGATAGGTTGGACTCGATGATCTCAAAGGTTTTTTCTAACCTGGTTAATTCTATTCTATTCTATTCTATTCTATTCTATTCTATTCTATTCTATTCTATTCTATTCTATAATGAGTATGCTCAACAAGATGATCAGGGGTGAGCAGGAATATCTTCAACACCAGAAACACCATATTCTGTTATGTGAGAGAAAAGGAACAATTCCAGTACAGGCACCAGCCTTCCAGCAAGGCATGAAAGGAGTCAGATGTCAGCAGTCCTATGCTAGTGGTTCCTATATGAATTTAGGAGAAGAATGAAGCCAAGGAAAAGTTACTGCTTCAGAAACAGCCACAGGCACTTTGCAGAGTGCTCTCTTTTAAGCTTGTGGGGAGGAAAAGGACAGAGGATCTATAGGATGGGCATTAGAGAGAATCTCTGAGTTTCTAACAGGACAAGGCATGCCTAGTGTTTAGGAACATGTGTACCCTTTAGAGAACTCACTCAACAGAGCATGAGATCTGCTTCTCAGTATCTAGTCATCTATTAGGAAAAATGAAGCATAGTAAATCAGCAATCCACCCTTGTGTGTGTGAAAACATGCAACCCCCTATCCACTGTCAGAAGACAAACTACATGTATCAAAGAACTGTTGACCAAAATCAATGAAATGTTGGTCACATCATTGGAAGTGTTCAAGGTCAAGTTGGATGGAGTTTTGAGTGACCTAGCAAAAGATGTCCCTGCCCGTGGCAGTGCGGTGGACTAGATGATCTTCAAATCAGCACAATTGCACTACGGGGTGAGAAAAATCTTTCCAGCTACACCAGCAATGGGCAGCTCAGAAAAGCTCTGCTCAATAGACAAGGCACAAAACAACTGGACAGGCAGTTGTTGCACTTTGTCCTACAAGGCCAGTGACAAAGGATAGAGTAATAGTCATTCAGTGAATGCTGCAGGGGCTTGGTTATTGATCTTGTCAGAAAAGAGAGTTACATGCTGGCATTTCCCATAAACATAGAATTGTTAGGGTTGGAAGGGACCTCAAAGACCATCCTGTTCCAATCCTCCTGCCATGGGAAGGGATACTAACCACTAGATCAGATTGCCCAGAGCCATATCCAGCCTGGCCTTAAAAACCTCCAGCCATGGAGCTTCTACCATCTCCCTGGGCAACCTGTTCTAGTGTCTCACCACCCTCATGGGGAAGAACTTCTTCCTAACATCCAATCTGAATCTACCCATTTCTAGTTTTGTTCCATTCCCCCTAGTCCTGTCAGTACCCAACATCCTAAAAAGTCCCTCACCAGCTTTCTCATAGGCCCTCTTCAAATACTGGAAGGTTACAATAAGGTCTCCTCGGAGCCTTCTCTTCTTCAGACTGAACAACCCCAACTCGCTCAGTCTGTCCTCACAGGAGAAGAGCTCCAGCCCTCTGATCATCCTTGTAGCCTTTCTCGGGACATGCTCCAGCATGTCCAGATCCTTCCTGTAATAGGGGCTCCAGAATTGGACACAGTACTCCTGGTAGGGTCTCACCAGAGCTGAGTAGAGGGGAAGAATCACCTCCCTCGACCTGCTGGCTATGCTTCTCTTGATGCAGCCCAGGATGTGACTGGCTTTCTGGGCTGCAAGTGCACACTGCTGACTCATGCTGAGCTTCTCATCCACCAGTACCCCCAAGTCCTTTTCTTCAGGGCTGATCTCAAGCCAAGCACTGCCCAGCCTATATCAGTGCCTGGGATTGCCCTGACCCAGCTCGTGGAACTTCACATTTTTATTCAGGTACTACTCCTCCTACCTCTGCAGTAATGAGTCTAGAAAGATCAAGAGAGTACATCTGTGTAACCAGATATGACAAAAGACAGAAGTGAAGGCCTCCTCTCCTGCTCTGTTGATTGTTTTAGAGAGCTTGAAACAAGATTTCACCTGGACAAAAATACTCCATTTTCTCCTAACAAGAATGGGATGTGATCCACCAAAAGTGTTCTTGACCTTGAAAGTTGATCACATCATCTGGAAAGCTCATCTGAACATTAAAACCTGCAGTTTGCTCATCTTTTCAGCAGAGTGAAACACTTACTGGGAGAGCCCATTCTGAGCTCTGAGGAACACTAGCCAAAAAAAAGGAGCCAAATTCAACACCAGGAGGAACTGTAGGAGCTGTTCAGAACTCAGTGGGCTATGAAGTGAAGATGAAGCCTATCTGAATTGCCTCAAGTATCTCCTAAGCCCACTCAGGTCCTTTCCTTTCACATTTGTGCAGCTGGCCAGAGGCTTTTTATTTTTTCCTCTTTTTTTTTTATTTTTTTCCTTTTAAAATTTTATTTCCCTTTTTATTTTTTTTTTCCTTTTTCCCCCCTTTTTCATAGAATCAGTCAGGGTTGGAAGGGACCACAAGGATCATAGTAGTATCATAGTATCATAGTCAGGGTTGGAAGGAACCACAAGGATCATCTAGTTCCAACCCCCCTGCCATGGGCAGGGACACCCCACACTAGATCAGGCTGACCAGAGCCTCATCCAGCCGGGGCTTAAACCCTCCAGGGACAGGGCCTCAACCACCTCCCTGGACAACCTATTCCAGGGCATCACCACTCTCATGGAGAAGAACTTCCTCCTCATGTCCAGTCTGAATCTCCCCACCTCCAGCTTCATTCCATTCCCCCTAGTCCTATCCCTACCTGATATCCTGAGAAGTCCCTCCCCAGCCTTCTTGTAGGCCCCCTTCAGATACTGGAAGGCCACAATGAGGTCACCTCGGAGCCTTCTCTTCTCCAGACTGAACAGCCCCAACTCTTTCAGTCTGTCCTCATAGGAGAGGTGCTCCAGCCCTCTGATCATCCTCGTGGCCCTTCTCTGGACACATTCCAGCACGTCCTCTTGTAATAGGGGCTCCAGAACATTTTCTTTTTCTTTTTTCCTTGCTTTCCTTTATTTTTTCCCATTTTTTTCCCTTTCCCCCCTTTTTTCCTCCTTCTAAAAACTTGGATTATTATTTATACAGTTAGACCATTTCTCATGAGACAAGCATGGAATCAGGAGAATCAGTTCCTTCTCACCTCCAAAAGCTGGCCGCATGGTGAAGTCATGGTCCTCGACCCTGAGAAGCTGCTCCGTCTTTCCCTTCCAGGATTTGGTCATGTCACGATTCTTCTTATAGATGTGACTGCAAAGGACAGCAATAGTATTGATCTGATGTCTCTGTGCCCAAGCAGTGCTCTGTGGCTTACTTCTGCTGACCTGATTCCAGAGCTGCAGAAGCAGCAGCTTTGTGCACGCAGCCCCAGGGAGGGAAGCAAGGTTGCTGCTGGCACCATGGCATAGGCCAGTATGGCAGCCCCAGCACTGCTTCTCCATAGCATTAACTCAGACCTGTCCCTCTCTGCGGGCATCCCTGCCATCTCAGCCAGCTTCAGGGTGGACAAAGTGCTCCCCACCTGTACACCATGGCTACCAGAGATGCACAAGGTCAACAGCACAACATCTGTCGGAGGAGCCAGGATGCAACAAAGGTGACAGAGCAAACGACAGCAGAAGGTGACTCTGCCCCCCACGTTACCCAGCCAGGACTTGGCTTGGTCCCAAGGTGACATTATCTCAAGCAAGCTCTTTCCAGGGGTGGTCACGCAATGTCATATGCTATTTGGAGACCATCTGCCCCACAGACCATCAGCTGAGTACCAGTAATTTGTGTGGAGAGAGGGCTCACTGCCTTTTCACGATAACAAAGTCACCGATTTGCCTCCACAGCAGCAGGAAAAGAGGGGGCTCTTCTAAAATCAGCAAGGTCTTCACTGCAATCCTTCACTTTTCTGATTATTAAGGGGGAAAAGTCAGAACATTTTATTCAAGAGACCATATAACAGTAGAACAAGGATGGCAACAAACCCCTGGGGAAAGTGTGAGGAAAGTCACTAAAATGGCCTAAGCAGGTAACTAAACAGCAGAGAGACAGATGTTGGGTGATCAGCATCCCTGTCATTCCTCAGAAGTGCAAGGAGGAGGACTTAGACCATTAAGGTCCCTCAATCACTTTTCTCTGAACATAAGATCTTTAGCCTGGAGAAGAGGAGGCTCAGAGGAGACCTTATTGCTGTCTGTAGATACCTGAAGGGAGGTTGTAGCCAGGTGGGGGTTGGTCTCTTCTCCCAGGCAACCAGCACCAGAACAAGAGGACACAGTCTCAAGCTGCACAGGGGAGGTTTAGGCTGGATGTTAGGAAGAAATTTTTCACAGAAAGAGTGATTGGCCATTGGAATGGGCTGCCCAGGGAGGTGATGGAGTCACCATCACTGGAGGTGAAGATCCTGGATGAGGCACTTGGTGCCTTGGTTTAGTTGATAAGATGGTGTTGGGTGATAGGTTGGACTTGATGATCTCGAAGGTCTTTTCCAACCTGGCTAATTCTGTGTGATGAGCGTGTAAATACTGCTGTTTGTCAGCCACTTAGGAAAAAAGAATAATAATAAATAGAAGTAACTTTCTAGAAAAGGGTGAAATGCCTTTACCTGTGTGGGAGAAATACTGCTGACAGTAAAGAACAAAAACATCTTGGAGGAAATAGAAAGGCACTACTCTAAGAGAGACAAAAAAAGACTGTATATTAGGCTTAAAAATCTTGGTCAGAAGTTCAGAGCTTAGAAAACCACCGCCAGAGAGAGAAGTGTGGCTGTGGAAGGGCTGTGGATTTGCCTTAGGGACATTGCAACAGAAATCATGATGAGTGTGAGCAAAGGGAGCTTAAATTATGTATCAGAAGAAAGGCCTTTCATCAGAGCATTCAATTCAGAAAAGAAATGGTAGGAGCTAAGGGGTGTTGATAGCTGCTGCTGCTGCTTACATTGATAACTTGTTTGCTTAAGTGAAGAGATGAAAAAAAAAGAAGCAACACAATTATTTTTTACTATTAAATTGATGTTTTTAAGTACTGTAAGCCCTTGTTCCTCAGGGCACACACTACACAGGAAAACTTGGATCCGCCCTCACCTCACCATCATCTCCTATTTAAATCAGAATGTCAGAGCATGTCTCTCGGCCTGCTGCCTGTAAAGAGTGAGGCAGCTGGAGCAAATGCACTCCCCACAGGGCTTGCATTCATTTTAACCTAAAAGCAGGGGGATAAATCCAAGCACAACCATGAATGGAAATGATTGGAGGCAAAAGTTTCGTTTCGAGCTGCTTGCTGCAAGGGCAGGTTGTGTTTCTTGGCAAAGGTCTGGATTGCTGACAACAGCATTGCCTCTGTTCCCAAAAAGCTGGAAGTGGAGTTGAGTGATCTTCCTGTGCCTGCCTGACCTTCACCATCAGGGAAGGGCCTAAGTACCTGTGGGTGCTCAGTCAAACCTCTCTGCTCAGAGAATGGAGGAGAAAAAAGATAAAATTAAAAATCCAATAAAACTTCATGTTGTGTGGAATCTAAATAGTATGGAAAACCCTGATGGTGTTACAAAGTCATCTTGTAAATCAGTGGTACAGCCTCACTGAAATGCCAAGCTCAGATCCATCCATTTGAATAGAGTAGAGTAGAGTAGAGTAGAGTAGAGTAGAGTAGAGTAGAGTAGAGTAGAGTAGAGTAGAGTAGACCAGGTTGGAAAAGACCTTTGAGATCATCGAGTCCAATCTATCATCCAACACCATCTAATCAACTAAACCATGGCACCAAGTACCCCCATCAAGTCTCTTCCTAAACACCTCCAGTGATGCTGACTCCACCACCTCCCTGGGCAGCACATTCCAATGGGCAATCACTCTTTCTATGAAGAACTTCTTCCTAACATCCAGCCTAAACCTCCCCTGGCACAGCTTGAAGCTGTGTCCTCTTGTTCTGGTGCTGGTTGCCTGGCAGGAGAGACCAAGCCCCACCTGGCTGCAATTTGCAAATCATTAAAGAGCAAATAGCACCCAGGAGAGCTGCTAAGAAGTCTGTGAGTGCAGAGGCTTCAGAGGGCTGGCTGGGGACACCGACACTGCCTTTAGGGAAAAGGAGGTTTTCAGGAACTTCCTGAGCCAAGGGATGCATTTAATAGCCAGCATGTAATCAACAGTTCATGCATAATCCTTCAGGTACACGACAAGCGATTCGGAATTTACAGAGAGGGGTCTGACATTTAATTTTTAATCCATTTAATCTATTTACAAAGACTTTGCATAGAGCTATTTTTAAGGAGAGGCAGTCTATGCAGCCCTTCAAATGTGTAACAATTACTTTTGCCAATTTAACCCAAGAGCAAGACTGAGTTTGTTTGAAAAACACCCACCCTTTGCAACAGTGACATGAAGTGTGCTGGTGTCTTCTGATCCCCTCCAGCAGGTGTCTGATGCCACCCCCACCATTGGGTACAAGAGGCATCTCATTATCTGCAGCGAAGGTGGATACAGCCACCAATGCCTTTGCAGAGCTGAAGGATACAATGACCCCCTCCTGCCCATCGGGTGTCTGTACCGACAATCTGATCATCAGTATCCCATAAATCCTCCCTGATATACTTATGGTCTTTAGCACTTCTGATTATAGATTTGTCAGTGTTTCTTTTGGCTTTATGCACTCTCTGAAGCTGACCTCTATTCATTCACAGCCACCCATCTCCTTCTCTCCTCTTCATTTCTTTTTCTTTCTTTTTTTTTTGACATGTTTTTCATATATGATTCTCTTGCTGCTTATGCACAAGTGAGTTTGATCAAATTGTCTTTTCTGAAGACTTGTTCCTGTTTACAGAAAAAGAGATGGGGACATCTCATTGAGACTCACACAGAATCGCCAAGGTTGGGAAAGACCTCAAAGATCATCAGGTCCAGCCTGACACCACAGACCTCATGACTAAACCAGGCACCAAGTGCCACATCCAGTCCCCTCTTGAACACCTCCAGGAATGGTGACTCTGTATAGGACTCTCCATTATTGCCCTATAATTATTTTTTTAATACATATAAAAATATGCATATAAAAAAATACAGATTATATAATATATACATGTTATATTGTATATACATATTATATAATATTATGTACCTTTAAAATATAATCTTATATATATCTTATATAAAATATAATAATTTAACATTCTATTCTATAATATAAATATACATAACTATAATGTATAAAAATACATAATATATAATTTCCCCCACACTTCCAGACACTTTTATTCAGAATTCTTCCCAATTACTGCTACAGTTTGAAAGGGGAACTTTAGCCTAGTCCCTGACTGCAAAGGCTGAAAGCAAAATAAATACCATTGGATGCAAAAGGAAATTAATGCTAAGGTCTATATAATTCTTTGGTTTGCTAACAGGAATATAAAGGCATAAACAGTTCTCTTTCTCTCTTTTCCTCTCCTGTCATTTCTGCTTGCAACTTCCTCTGTCTCTTCCGTGACCTTGCCAGGGGTGTCTCTGTTTTGACTACTGTGTGAGGAAATGGGGAGGGTAGGGTAGGGTAGGGTAGGGTAGGGTAGGGTAGGGTAGGGTAGGGTAGGGTAGGGTAGGGTAGGGTAGGGTAGGGTAGGGTAAACCAGGTAGGAAAAGACCTTGGAGATCATCGAGTCCAACCTATCACCCAACACCATCTAATCAACTAAACCACGGCACCAAGTGCCTCCTCCAGTCTCTTCTTAAACACCTCCAGTGATGGTGGGGGGAGGAAGTGAACAGGTCCCCTGGATCTGCCCAGGGGGATCTGAGGAGTTTGTGTTCTTTATAAATTGTAACTAACTAAATACACAGTATCTGTACACTCTCTATATATATTTTGTACATAGTCATTGCATTTCATATTGCTAGATTGTAGTTTGCTTGTAAATATAGCTTGCTTTGCTTCCACCCCAAACTGAGCTGGTCTAGCAATTTTATTTTAGGGGTATTTTCTCCAAATTAGTTGGGGGTGTGGGTGTGTAATTTCAACCCACCACAATTACATGAACCAGATCCTTTTTATATTCCAAGCAGATCAAAGAAAATTATATTTGGCTATCATGAGAAATTAGATAACAGCTCAGCAGGACTCAAAAAATAAACTAAACTAAAAACCCCAGGGATCATAGAATAAATAAGGTTGGAAAAGACCTCAAAGATCATCAAATCCAACCTGCCACCCAAAACCTCTTGACTACTAAATTATGGCACCAAGTGCCACGTCCAATCCCCTCTTGCACATTTCCAGGGACGGTGACTCCACCACCTCCCTGGGCAGCACATTCCAGTGGCTCTCTCCAATTCTCTTTCTGTGAAGAACTTTCTCCTCACCTCAAGCCTTACTATGTAGTTAAAGTTCTACCTGGCTGGAAAACTGTTCATTAAAATCATTATTCCATAGGAAACCAAACAGTGACAGGTTTTTTTTTACAGTAAATGCATTTCTATAAATACTTTTAGCAGTACTTTGACTTCCACTCTATCACAGGTTCAGAAAAAGAGCAGCACTTTAGAAATGGTTAATTATTGTCCCAACAGGAGTTTAACTCACAGACTGAGACTACTTTTGTGCAAAGACATGCTTGAAAGATGGATTTGTGTTGTTGTTTCAAAGTAGATGATGTCTACTGCATGTGAACAGTTTGCAGGAAAACGCTGCTGTTGAATCCACCACATTTCCCAGAACTTTAATGAATGAAGCTGGAGGTGGGGAGATTCAGACTGGACGTGAGGAGGAAGTTCTTCACCATGAGAGTGGTCAAGCCCTGGAATGGGTTGTCCAGGGAGGTGGCTGGGGCCCCGTCCCTGAAGGCGTTTAAGACCAGGCTGGATGAGGCTTTGGCCGGCCTGATCTAGTGTGGGGTGTCCCTGCCCATGGTAGGGGGGTTGGAACTAGATGATCCTTGTGGTCCCTTCCAACCCTGACTATGATACTATGAACTTAGACTTGGAAAACTTGGATTTCAGAGTGAAACAAAAGACCTCATTCAGTAATGCAGATGCCATGGAAATCAGTGGTAAAACTTCAGTTGGCTTTAGGATTCTTGCATCAGGCCCTTGCTGTTTCAGCTTTATAAGCCCTATGAGAAGAGGCTGAGGGAGCTGGGGTTGCTTAGCCTGGAGAAGAGAGGGCTCAGAGGAGACGTTATTGCTGTCTACAACTACCTTAAGGGAGGTTGTAGCCAGGTGAGGGTAGGTCTCTTCTCCCAGGCAACCAGCACCAGAACAAGAGGACACAGTCTCAAGCTGCACCAGGGGAGGTTTAGGCTGGATGTTAGGAAGAAGTTCTTCACAGAAAGAGTCATTGGCCATTGGAATGGGCTGCCCAAGGAGGCGGTGGAGTCACTGGAGGTGTTTAGGAAGAGACTGGATGGGGTGCTTGGTGCCCTGGTTTGGTTGATTAGATGGTGTTGGGTGATAGTTTGGACTCAATGATCTCAAAGGTCTTTTCCAACCTGGTTAATCTAATCTAGTCTAAACATTTATGTCTCTTAAAGCGTATGCTATTGTATTTTTTTCTATCAGCACACAGGTTTGCTCTTTGCTTTCCATTATTATATCACAGTATTTCTTTGTAAAGCCTCCAAGTAACACCGCTCCCTAGAAAAGCGTTGAGTGTTACACTAAAAACCCAAGAAAATAAATGATAAAATGAAGGTTTCCAGCCACGGTGAAGCCACTTAACAAGACGGATTAACCCAATTTTATTTTTGAGCCCTCCAAACAACAAAGAGTCTTGTAAGATATAATTGCCACTGGATGACATAACTACAAAAAGGGATAACATCCTTTGGACTGTCTGACAGGTTTGGAAGATTATCTTTTCTAATGTAAACCTCTGGTCAAATCTCAGCAACACTAAATCTAATAAACTCTGCTAAGACCTTTAACTCTTTCTCATGCCTTTGCTTCATATACATGTTTTTTCTTTTCTTAAAAGTTTCCATGTGTTTCTTCAAACTAATTTTTAATTCTACAAGCCCTGGGTAACTTCCAGAGATGTATCTGTTATTAATCAGCGTAACACAAGCCAATCAATATCCACACATCACACTTGTAGAGAATAAAATGCAGCTTCAAGTGAACACAAGTAGCACAGATGTTCCAGCAAGCAGGGTAAATAACTTGCTCTTAAAACAGTGCAGAAACAAGGAGGAGATTTCAACATGTCTATTAACTGCGAATTCTCTGAACTCTCTCAGTAATTCCTACATAAAGCTAAGAACATTTTTTCCACAATCCATGGTGAAACGGTAAACTTCTCTGCAAAACTTGCCTTGTTAAGAGTTCATTAACATCAGCATTAAATGCATCTTAATTCAGTTAAAGCTGATTGTACTGCCAGAAAGTGATTACAAAAACCCTACCTGGAAGGCTGCTTGACCACAATGATACACAAAGACACTGGCACAGCAGACTTTCATGTCTAACACAACCGTAAAACTCCAGGGGAAACAAATGCAGGTGTTTCAGCAACCCTTACCTTGCCCTCTGCACCTCCAGCTGGTTTGTCCACCTCCTCCTCCTGTGTTTTCTGCTTTCCACAAGAAGAACTAAGCAAAAGATGAATAAAAGGAGTTTTGCCAAATAAGGCATCTCGCTGGGCAGAGGAGCCGGGCACTCAGCACTCCAGTAACCTCCCGTAGCACAAGTCCCCCCGGGTTTGAACATTGAATCAACTCCAGCTCCGGCGGCGTCTGCTCATCAGCGATGGGTGGCAGGACCGCTGCTTTCCCGACGTGGTGTTTGACACAGGCTTTCACCAGCTTCTCACTCAAAAGCTTCTCCCTCATCACCGCTTAGTGATTGGCCATTACTCATGAAGTTTGCCTCACCAAACGATTCTGCTGGGTCCTAAAGGATATTTACTAAAGCCATTATATAAAAAGCCGCAACTCCACACGCCGGCTTTCTGCTCAATCCCCTAATCTCAGGGCAGCGCTATCCCTCCTGCCAGACTGTGCAAAGCCAGGCTGTCCCTCTTCATTAGGCTTTCCAGATTTGCTCTTCTTTCACAGGGCATCTTTTCCAACCAGAAAGGGCCCATGCTGCGTTTTCACGCGTGTCATCGCCGAACGTACCTACTTTGATAGTATTACAGCCCTTTTTGATTTTCTGGTGTAGCCTGGTTCTTTGTACTCTTGAAGATAAAAGATGAGCTCTTCCCTCTGAAATTAATGACTTATTTACCATTAACCTTTAAAGGAAACATAAAACACAGTCACCCCCCCAAAGCATCCCTATACATGCAACTGACTCTTTACATAAGCCACAGTCACTGTTCATATTTACTTTTGAGATAGGTACTTGCACAATCAGGCATTTTAACTTCTATTTTTAAAATGCTTTGGGGGTGGGGGAAAGAAAAGCAAAACTATAGAGGAGATGTTTATTTGATCACAAAGAAGAGGCTGCCTTCAGAAACCACTGGAAGCTTATTTTTTCACAGCCTATCAAGAGGGCAATGCAGACTGCCTCTTTGCAAAAGACTCAACTGCTTAACCAACAGCCAGCATAGTGTAGAGGTAGGAGAACAACAGCTTGGGAGTTTCTAGGAAAAGCAAAGCACACTCAGAGCAAAGCTTCCAGACCAGCAAGCAGGTCAAAATCCAGCAAAACTGTCTTTTGGGTCACACCTCTTTCAAAACTCTCTTCTGTGAGCCCAAGCTTGCAACACCGGATGAGAACAAGCATCCAAGCAACGCAGCAGCTAGGAAACACAGCACTTTGTATTTTAGAAACTACAGGATCTGGAAAGGGTTGCTGTGGTTTGGGGTGTGTGGGGGGGTTGTGTTTGGGGGCTTTAGTTTTATTTCTTTTTTGTAAATTTCTAATTAATAGAATAAGAATAGACCATGTTGGAAGAGACCTTTGAGATCACTGAGTCCAACCTACCATCCAAGGCTATCTAATCAAGTAAACCATGGCACCAAGCACCCCATCCAGTCTCTAAATAAACATAACAATATACCAATTAGGTAAAAACCACAACAACTCACATACTGACATCAAATTGTTCTACAACAGAATGTGTAAGTAACTGCTGAACTGATTGAATAAATGACTTACAGCTGTCAATGTCTTAAGAAAACTCTTTTTGATCTTTGCTCCATTGTACCTGCACACAAGGTTATCAACAATCCACAGGAACTGCTAAGACAAAAAACTCTCCAAAACTGTGTGCTATTTTGGCTTCCCCTTCAAGACACAATGGGCTTTCCTTGTTTTAGAAGCAGTTGGAGTTACTTTAATGTTTCAAAACAGTAACATAAATTCTGTTTAACAGAACTCAGGAAAGCTGTAGGTAGCCTGACCAGTGCTGGGAAACAGGATGAGAATCTCACTGAAGTCAATGCTGTCACTTCTCACAGCAACAAAATGGCAGCTAAATGTCACTGTCTTTGAAACAGATGCTAGAACACATTTAAAGCTGAACAGTAACAAGAAGAAAATCGTCCTGTTGATTGCTTTCACTCAATACTTAAACTAACAAACAAAAAGCTCTCAACCCCCTAACAATTGTAGGTCTAATTGCTTGTGGGTGATTTTACAGCTTTCACAGATATTGCCAATATTTTACTTTTAATAAACTAATAATGCAGAAAGCCTGTGGGTCCAATACTGACTGTGGATTTAAAAACCCCCAAAACCATGACACAGAACCACCAAACAAAAGACCATGAGATCCTTCAAACATAACTACAGACTGGCTTGATTTATTACTACCAAGGTTTTAATAAATATTTCTCTTAAGCATGTTCATACATACAAGAGTTTTAAGTATAATAAGGTTTAAAGTCTTCTGTAGTAAATAAAACCCACCTATGAAACATTCAGTTTCACACATTACATAGATTTCTGGTACAATTAAAAGACAATAGCTCTGGGTAAATAGTTATATTACATATTTATAACTGTTGCAAGAATAGACATGTTTTATATAACCTGCAAATTAAAAAATGAAACCCCAAAACAACAAGATATACAATCGAGAGAATTAGAAGACGACACTCAAATCTTGACAAAGACTATCCAATCTTTCTTCCAAAAAAAAAAAAACCAAATGAATGCAAGTAGTTTTCTGGCCCCTTTTTCCCCTCCCCTACTCCTTTTCCCCTGCCACATACCCTGAGCAGTGTCACAGCCCATTTGTGTGTGCTCCCCCCTCTAAAAATGCATCACGGTAAATAAAAAGTGGTTACAAAAACCATAGCCCCTCTAAATTAGAGTTCACTGGACACGAACAGAGAGTAGTGTCTCAGGTTATAGTTCCTTCTCCAGTGTCAAACCTTACACTAACTTAGAGGGGGTGATTAACTGCATTTATGTTCCATAAAAAAAAGTGAGTTGGACACTTATTAAAAAAAGTCTTTCTTCTAGTTGATCAATTACTCAAACTGACTCCCCCCCACCCCCCATGCCTTATTGTGACTATTCCACTGCACTGTTTTTCCAAGTATCCAGTGGATACTCAATGAACACTTGTCATAGCTACATGACCAACTTGGATTTTTCTCACAAGTACTCTATGTGTAGGTACATGAACATTCATAATGATTTAAGCATAAATACAAAAAGGAATCTTTGTAAACAGTTCTTGTGTCATACCCAATACAGAGTGCTGAGGGAAGCACTCCGGTCACCCCTGTTACGATCGACAACCTTATAACTCAAAAATGTACTCATTAGCCAAATATATTCTGCGAAATATGAGAGCTGCCAATGCAAAAGTCAAAAGGACAATCAGAACAGTTGATCCAGTGTGGTTCATGTTGACTCTCGGCTGCTGTACCCGATGGAAGTCAGCTGAAGAAGGAGCCCGTCTCTGACTCTGCTGCTGGGCACGGCGCTGCCGAGGGCTCATGGAGGTGTTAGTGGACACTGGCGCAGCATGCTCTTGACCAGCTGCTGCACTGCTAGTCTGAGTCTCAGGCTAAAAAAGAAACATGGAGAGTTGTGAGAAGAGAACAGAAAAGAACAGAAGAGAACAGCACAGCATTAACCAGGTTGGAAAAAAACTTCAAAATCATTGAGTCCAACCTATCATCCAACATCATCTAATCAACTAAACCATGGCACCCAGCAGCCTATCCAGCCTCTTCCTAAACACCCCCAGTGATGGTGACTCCACCACCTCCCTGGGCAGCACATTCCAATGACCAATCATTTTTTCTGTGAAGTATTTCTTCCTAACATCCAGCCTAAACCTCCCCTGGTGCAGCCTGAGACTGTCCTCTTGTTCTGGTGCTGGTTGCCTGGGAGAAGAGAGGGTCTAAGATTAGCAGGGAATAAAATGATTAGGACTCAAATGCACTCTTCAGGTAATTGTTACTACTTGAAAGCCTGATAAGGCAAGTCACAAGCAGTTAGGAGGTGGTTATAGTCATCATTTTTGTCCATACACTGTCTTGAGAAGAAGCCTACTTCAACCTTCAAAGTAGCAGTTCTGATGATAAGCAAAGTCTCCAAAAGGTTCATCAAACAGTATTTGAGTTCTATATTGGTTCCCAAATCAAGAGATTTCAAATATCTTTGCTTAACACTTCCCAGCTCAAGAAATCTTTAATGATCCTCCAGATAGTTAAGTCTCTGAGGATTTGTAATGTTTCCTACACCAAAAGGGAAAAAAGCTGGGGAAGGTGAGAAAGAAAGGAGAAGAGTCCAGAGAATTATAACTAAGCAATGCTGCACTGCTTCCTGTGCACGACTGGGTCCAAAAATCTATTCTCATCAACACCAAGAATACAGGAAAACAACAAAATAAACCAAACCCCCTGGACACAAAACACCTAAGTGACTGCAGCAGCAACTGCCGAGCACCACACTGAAGCCTGCACAGACCTATTGCCCTCTAGTGGTCAAACGCTGTTCTGCCATTACAACTAGTGGAAAAATAAACTTCCACAACTCATGTTCACCTCAGGAGAGTATTATACTAAAGAAAATAATTTTCTAGCTTATAAGACTGAAACTATGGGTTCTGATACTCCACCAGCCCAATCCTGACTGCAACAGTAAAAGGCTCAAACTTCCAGCATTTAAATATTTTAAATAGTGACACAGCACAGTTGTGGGGAACAAGCATTTTGACAAGGTTACACGTTAAAAGTGCATTTAAAAGGTAGCTCTGACAAAGTTCTTTTCTTTTTGAAGTCATCTTTTCACTTCTTAGCACAGTTTGCAGGCAGTCCCACTTAAAGGAACCAGAGTCAGCTTTCTCCTCCCTCCCTTCTAAAAGAATGGTTATCATTACATCAGGTAAAACTACAATTCTGGACATTGATATTTTCTTCCAAGCAAAAGCCTTTTGATGGACACTACATCCATAATCCTAAACACTGTTCTGGCCAGCTGCTATACCTACAAAAGATATCCTTTCCACATTGCCAGATAGGGAACATCCTGAACCGTGTACCAGGTTTGATGATCCAGAAGACAGTAAGTAGCATTTGCTCCCATGACTTTTTGGCCACATATTCTGTCTGTGGGAGAAGAATTCCAAGTTCTGACCTAGTGATTTGCCTAGGCTGTGGAGGAGACCTTCCTTTCTGACCTCCTCATCATTACTGTTTCCCACTATTTACTATCAGCAGGAAGTACCGATGCAACTGCTGACCACATTTGACAGCTTGCCCATTGACATGCATTTCTTGCCCAAGCAAGCTAGCAGCTTGGTCAGCTTCAAAGAAAAATGTTTGTAAAACATTTATTTCATCAGCAGAGACAGCCAAGAACACCATTAGCAGCTTGCCACAATTCCCATTACACTGCACAAGAAAGTCATTCTGATTCGTACTGAACCAACTCGAATGCTCCTCATGCCAAAGAAAATAAAGATTCAGGGAAGCTGAACCTTTGAAAATGAAGTTCCCAGATTCATCTACATTCCCATCTTTCACAGAAGGGGAGAGGAACAGAAGTAAAATCAGGAAGCAAGAACTGCAAATTCAGCAGGCAAAATGCTGTTCTTTTTAAAGTAGCTTTTGAAAAAAAAGGGGAAAGAAACTCTGGACATATTCCTGCTCCTTCATACTTACTGAAGTAACTAGCACTAGCTGTCACACACCCGGGTTTCTTTATATTCAGATGAACATAATACCTCACATGACAATTTCCACCCAATTTTAAGTCATTTTCTGCCAAACCATACTGGAAATGTTGGGGAAGAGGGCTTAACAGACTAAAAATATCTACTTTGAGCTGCATTATAACCACCTTTAGCACCTGATCTTTACAGTCATGTAGGACTAGGAACTTCATGCGTCGTATTTCTGAAGCTTCTGAAACTGTGAAGACTGGTAGAAAATTTTGCTCTAAGGCCATCTGAATTTGATAAAGCACAGAATCACAGAATGTTAGGAGTTGGAAGGGACCTTGAAAGATCAATTAGAATAGAACAGAATTGGAAGAGACATTCAAGATCATCACATCCAACCTATCATCCAACACCACCTAATCAACTAAACCATGCAACCAAGCACCCTATTAAGTCTCCTCCTGAACACCTCCAATGATGGTGACTCCAGCACCTCCCTGGGCAGCCCATTCCAATGGGCAAAAGCATGGTAAAGAGTCATCTTTATCATCACTGTGTGCTTTTTAAAACAGCAGGACCTCAGGAAATGTATATTCAATATTGCACTGGGAAGGCATTGAGTCCTCTGCTAGAAAGCAGAACAAAGTTGCTGCAGCCAGTGAGCAAGAGACAGATAATCACTGATTACAACACAATACAATACACCAGGTTGGAAGAGACCTCCAAGATCATCGCGTCCAACCTATCAACCAATCCAACCCACCTAAATACAATACAATACAATACAACCCACCTAAACAACTGAACAACTAAACCATGGCACCAAGCACGCCATCAAGCCTCTTCTTGAACACCTCCAATGAAGGTGACTCCACCACCTCCACAGGCAGCCCATTCCAATGGGCAATCACTCTCTCTGTAAAGAACTTCTTCCTAACATCCAGTCTAAACCTGCCCTGGCGCAGCCTGAGACTGTGTCCTCTTGTTCTGGTACTGGCTGCCTGGGAGAAGAGACCAACCTCTGCCTGGCTACAACCTCCCTTCAGGTAGTTGTAGAGAGCAATAAGGTCACCCCTGAGTCTCCTCCTCTCCAGGCTAAGCAACCCCAGTGGACACTGTAGTAATTTTAAGTGTGTATTACTGGTTTAAGACTAATATCTCAACTGTAAGTAAGTTTCTCCAGAGAATTTGAGAGGGTCCAGGGGATGGACAGTCCCTAAGGGGCTGAACAGAACATAAGAGACACATTTATCCCATTTCATTGGTCTGCATTTCTATATTGTCTGAAAGCACAGCTTGTTTGCTGTCTCTTCTTCTTGCTTCTTTCCCTCTGTCTCTGTTTTCTGACCTTGCTTGCTTGGATTGATCATTTCTGTTTGGGTTATGGTAAGAAACAGTGGCAGGGACAAGATACAGGTAACTTGCTAGCTAGTACACAGCCCTCTGGGCTTTGTCCAGGGGGGTCTGTAGAGGGGTCTGGGCTATTGTCTAGTTGTATATGTGCATATGTATTTGTATATGTTTATTACCTTTTATATTTTGCCTACTTCAGTAAATAATAACTTCATTTAGTTTCCAGTAGTGTGGTAACTTGGGGTAAATTCCAATTTGTACAGTGGTGTAAAACCAAACCACCATAGTGTGGCATCAATATACTGGCTGTTGGTCTGGCAAAATGACAAGAGAAGGTTGGAAGGGAAGGAAGTAACTTAGAAGATGAGGTTAGGCAGGGAGAGAGCAAAGTCAAGAACATCACTGGAGGTGTTTAGGAAGAGACTTGATGGGGTGCTTGGTGCCATGGTTTAGTTGATTAGGTGGTGTTGGATGATAGGTTGGACATGATCTCAAAGGTCTCTTCCAGCCTGGTTAATTCTATTCTATTCTAACACTGACTCTCCAGCAGTACAGACATAAGACATGCAACAATTACATTACACATGCAACAATTACATTACACAGTTAAGTCTCTCCACAGGCAAGAATCTGCAAGATTAAAATACTGACTAACACAACAGCTCACACTATGATAGCACTGCTGTTAATAAAACAATTGTCATTACCAAACCACAAACTACTACTTCAAATCTGGGAAAAAAGAGCATGCTTAACTGACGTACTGTGCTCCAGTCAGTGAGGCTGTATTTTTTTCTTTAAATGAAAGCCAGCAGAAGGCAAGGTTAATTCAAAATATCTTTTCTTCTGATGGAATGAGAAATTCTCTCTTCAGCAATAAGGATCCATGTGTAACAGGGGGAATGGATCCAAAATTATGTCAGGCCAGAGACCCACTTCAGTGTGCTCTTCACAGAGGAATTCAGATAAACCTATCTTAGAAAGGCCATCGCTGTGCTCACAAACACCTTGCCATTAATACACTGCAAAAATCTCTGTCCTTTCAAGCAGTAAAAGTCATGGAATAGACAATTGCTGCTGACTAACAAAATTTGTTTGTTTTGTTTTCTCTTCATTGTAAAACATAGCCAACAGACTCCATCCTCCTCACCTATAGATGACCCTTTCCTTAGCACTTGTTTACCACCATGATTTTAATGAAGACTGGTTACAACTGCTCCAACTGGAGGAGGAGAGTAACACTCTGTTCTTTCTGCATGACTACTGTTATTTTTTTTCCTCTTTATTGTAGCAGGACATACAGTCCCATGACTTCAGAGTCAGGTACATTAAATCTATCATACCAGAAGGAATTATGCAAGCTATTACAAGGGATTAACACTGAGTCTACCTAGGCCCTTTTTATTCTCAAAAGGCATAAAGTTCACAACAGCTCATTTTCTAGTAGAGCTTTTAATTGAACACACATTTGTAGAGTAAATGACACACATTTTATCTAAGAACAGAAAAACCTACTCTGTTGCCCACATCTAACACCACTTAGTAAGGTAGAATTAAGTCTCTACACAATAAACACCTACACAACAAACTGATTTCACATGTGGTAAGATCAGTTGATTAGAAAGGATCTGAGGTGTGCATGGATCTCTTTCATGCCCATTAGGAGATCAAGGCCTCCAGCCTCCTACATCAAAGATTTCTATTAACTTTATATGAATAAGAACACAGAAATAACAAGCTCAGATTCTTTAGCATAGCCTTCTCTGATACACATTTCTTTCTTCCACTGTGTGGATGTAAGTTTTCACTCCCCAGTGGCTTGAGAAAATTCCTAACACTCAAAATGTGGCAGCTCAGATGCAGAGGTATTGCTTCAAACTCACAACTAGAAATCATGTGTGTGACAGTCTGTTCCCTTAAACACGAACCTGCTTTGCATCATTCAGTTTATCACAAATATTTTGACATACATTCATGCATTGAAAGTTCTCATTTTGCATGGCAACAGCCTGATGAAAATTAAGTTTATCATTACTTATTAAAGCAGCATAACTGATTAGAAGAAATAGAAATGTGATTAATAACCAAAATCAGTCTCTTTTTCCTTCAAGAAAATGCTAGCAATGCCTTGGTATCTTGGCTAGTTCTACTATATTAGCCAGGATTTGTAATAAGAAGAATAAAATAAAATGGTTTATTAAATCCTGAACAATCTGGAAAAATCCTTATGGGGGGGGGGGGGGGGGGAAGTATGCTATTAGCATGTTTAAATTTCTACATAGCTGGAAAATATGTTGCAAACACGCAACAGATGGTCTGACGTTATCTGACGTGTTTTAGGTTTTTCCAAACCATCTGCAGCCCCATCCTCTCTACAAAAACACAGCTTAGCTGGGATTTGCCTGCAATTTATCAGTGAATTTAGATTGCATTTGCCACAGTCACAACAGCAGCTGCCTTGGCCCACCACCAGGTCTCGGTCACTTCCGAAACAATTATGTAAGCCCTGTACTAACAGTATTGAGACAGAAGAGTCACACTTCAAAGGGCAAGAATATTTGAGTCAGAATTACTTAAGGGGTTATAAAGCCCAGGAAGATAGCATTAATTGATATTTAAAAGTAACAAATTACCACTGAAATGGGGTGGTGAGGGGGTTTGCCTCTGGCTACAAATTCTATTGCAAAAACCTGTGATGCTGTTATGGATAGGATGAATTGTAGTGCTTCACACACTGAACTGTTAACCCATGGATTAAAGGAGCTACTGGAAACAAGAGCTGCAAGAACACATTTATTAGGAGAAGGAAGTGAAAGCAAAGAGATCACTATTTCTAAAAGTGATTCAGAATTCCGCTTGCTGAAGTTTACACATTGACTTTACAAAAAAGTATGCAGAAATTCTAGAAGAAATGTAGAATACAGAATTAACCAGGATGGAAAAGACCTCTGAGATCACTGAGTCCAACCTATCACCAAACACCATCTAATCAACTAAACCATGGCACCAAGTGCCTCATCCAGTCTCTTTTTAAACACTTCCAGTGATGGTGACTCCACCACCTCCCTGGTCAGCACATTCCAATGGCAAAACTCTCTGGGAAGAATTTCTTCCTAACATCCAGCCTAAACCTCCCTGGCACAGCTTGAGACTGTGTCCTCTTGTTCTGGTGCTGGTTGCCTGGGAGAAGAGACCAACCTCCACTTGTCCAGAACCTCCCTTCAGGTAGTTGTAGAGAGCAAGGTCTCCCCTGAGTCTCCTCCTCTCCAGACTAAACAACCCCAGCTCCCTCAGCCTCTTCTCATAGGGCTTGTGCTCCAAACCCCTCGCCAGCTTTGTTGCCCTTCTCTGGACACATTCCAGCAACTCAACATCTTTCCTAAACTGAGGAGCCCAGAACTGGACACAGGACTCAAGGTGTGGCCTAACCAGCGCTGAGTACAGGGCAGAATGACCTCCCTGTTCCTGCAGGCCACACTGTTCCTGATGCAGGCCAGGATGCTATTGGCCTTCTTGGCTGCCTGGGCACACTGCTGGCTCATGTTCAGCCTACTATCAACCAGTACCCCAGGTCCCTCTCTGCCTGGCCACTCTCCAGCCACTCTGACCCCAGCCTGTAGCACTGCATGGGGTTGCTGTGGCCAATGTGCAGAACCCGGCACTTGGATGTGTTCAATCTCATGCCGTTGGACTCTGCCCATCTGTCCAGCCTGTCGAGGTCCCTCTGCAAAGCCTCTCTGCCCTCCAGCAGATCAACTCCTGCCCCCAGCTTGGTGTCATCTGCAAATTTACTGATGAGGGACTCAATGCCCTCATCCAGATCATCAATAAAGATATTGAACAGGATGGGGCCCAGAACTGATCCCAGGGGGACACCACTAGTGACTGGCTGCAAGCTGGATATGGCACCATTCGCCACCAGTCTCTGGGCTTAGCCTTCCAGCCAGTTCCTAACCCAGCACAGAGTGCTCCTGTCTAAGCCATGGGCTGACAGCTTGGCCAGGAGTTTGCTGTGGGGGACAGTGTCAAAGGCCTTGCTGAAGTCCAGGCAGACTACATTCACAGCCTTCCCCACATCCACCAGGCAGTCACCTGATCATAGAAGGAGATCAGGTTGGCCAGGCAGGACCTGCCCTTCCTGAAACCACGCTGGCTGGGCCTGATCCCTTGGCCATGCTGTAAGTGCTGTGTGATTGCACTCAAGATGATCTATTCCATAACCATGCCTAGCACATAGGTCAGGCTGACAGGTCTGTAATTCCCTGGCTCCTCCTTCCGGCCCTTCTTGTGGATGGGCATCACGTTGGCCAGCTTCCAGTCTTCTGGGACCTCTCCAGTGAGCCAGGACTGCTGAAAAATGATGGAGAGCAGCTTGGCCAGCTCATCTGCCAGCTCTCTCAGCACCCTAGGATGGATCCCATCTGGTCCCAGGGACTTGTGGGGATCCAAGTGTCTGCACAGGTCTCTAACTGCTTCCTCCTGGATTACAGGGGAACTATACTGCCCCTGACTCCCTCTGCCATCTCGGAAGGCCAGTTGTCTGGAAGACAACCTATCTTGCTATTAAAAATTCAGGCAAAGAAGGCATTAAGTACCTCTGCCTTTTCCTCATCTTTAGTTACAATATTCCCCTCCATGTCCACTAAGGAGTGGAGGTTGTCCTTGCCCCTCCTCTTGTCATTAATATATTTACAGAAGGATTTTTTGTTGTCCTTCACAGCAGAGGCCAGTCTAAGCTCTAAATGGGCTTTTGCCTCTCTAACTTTTTTCCTGCATGACCTAGCAACATCCTTAAGCATTTCATGGGTTACCTCTCCTTTCTTCCAAAGATGATACACCCTCTTTTTTACCTTAATTCATTCAGAAGCTCCTTGCCCATCCAGGCTGGCTGTCTGCCACGTGTCTCACCTTCCAGCACCTTGGCACAGCCTGTTCCTGCGCCTTCAAGAGTTCTTTCCTGAAGTAGGTCCAGCCCTCCTCGACCCCTTTGTTTTTAAGGGCTGTTTCCCAAGGTACCTTCTGAGCTAGTTCCTTAAGTATGAACTGCAGACTCTGAATGAAGCCTTTAATTGGCTTAACAGCACAGATTTCATGCTCAGACTGTGCCTGTACCTGCAGTGACAAAGCTCAAAGGCCAACCATACCTTTGTGCTTGCTGGATCCTGCAGTGTTCTAGCCGCACCATCCTGCTGGGGCTCCCGGGAAGTCCCAGAGCAGTTCAATCCTGACACATTTGAGGGTCCAGCCTCAGACTTCCTGGATGAATTGACTTCTGCCTACAAGAAGCAGATATGAAGGCTTCAAAAGCATGATCAAAATCGCTCCAAGATTTGGCTTCTTTTGGAATGCGAGTTTTAAACTTATGGAGAACGAGAGACTTCCTGAACTACCACAATCAATACGCCAACTGCATCGCAGTTACACAGCAACAGGCTTAAGAAACTCTCATTCTTCAGAGATAAGATTATAGCTGTGCAAGTACCAGCTCAAACAACAATTCTGTTTGCACGTAACAGGTACAACATTCAAAACACACAGATGTAAAGTGCAAAAAAGAAAATTCTTTAGGAGATCCAGGACAACATTATGGCAGGAATGACCTCAGAGAGCATTCACTCAAGGACATTAGGAAAAGATATTTTTAAGAAGTGGTGTTACAAGTGAACTGTAGGGATAACCAACCTATGGTAAGTGTTAATGTGGCTAGACCAGGTCTAGTACCAAAGCTGCCTCACAGCCAGAGTGGGCATAGACACGTGGCACTACACTGTGTCAGTCAGTTCCCAGGATTTAAATTTAAGCACAAGCAAAGCAAAAGAAAAATACAAGTCTCATGATGCTGCTTTTTGTATGCATTTGTAAAATGTCTAATGAGAATCAGCTCTCAGAGTTCAGGTTTCATGCTTTTGGAAATTTGAGACAAGAAGTCAGTAGTGACATGTAGAAGATCAAGCCTTTTGTTAATACAGTGTATATATACCTGCAATAGTCCCTTGGGAATGGAGGACATAGCCCTGACATGAAACTCTTTAAAGTTTATATATAGATTGAAACACAAAGTAATGACCAGATCAATTTTTATCATCATCAAGCAAGTCACCTCCAAAGTCACATATCTTAGATTTCAATTTATTATACATATGACAATTTCAAATCCAATACCCATCTTCAAATGCAGTTATAAGTAGTGGTAGTAGTAGTAGTAAGAAATACAAGCAGTGTCTTAGACACCAACCAGTTATGGTGACAACAAGCTGTAAGATCACAAGATAATAATCAGATAATTCAGTTCCCTGTTTGTTCATGTATATAATCTCAGGAGAATCCAAAAAAAACATGTCACTGAAACAACTTGAAGATGAGTTTGAGATTTAAAGCCACTTATAATCTGACAACACTGTACTGGACTATTATGAACCCCAATATTAGATAGGGCAGCTTAAGACTCAAATATGAACCAGCAACAAACACAGGATTATTAATAATTTAGGCTGGAATCACAGAATGGTAGGGGCTGGAAGGGACTTCTGGAGATCATCAAGTCCAACCCCCCTGGCCAAGATAGGTTCACCTAGAGAAGGTCACACAGAAACATGTCTAGGTGGGTTTTGAATGTCTCCAGAGATACAGACCTTTTTGTGCTGGAATGGACCTCTAGATGTTACCTAGTCCAACTCTCTCCTCAAAGCCTGAGACCAGAACAAGAGGACACAGTCTCAGGCTGCGCCAGGGCACATTTAGACTGGAGGTTAGGAAGAAGTTCTATACAGAGAGAGTGATTGCCCATTGGAATGGGCTGCCCGTGGAGGTGGTGGAGTCACCATCACTGGAGGTATTCAGGAAGAGGCTTGATGGCGTGCTTGGTGCCATGGTTTAGTAGTTTAGGTGGGTTGTATTGTATTGTATTTAGGTGGGTTGGATTGGTTGATGGGTTGGACGCGATGATCTTGAAGGTCTCTTCCAACCTGGTGGTGTGGTGTATTGTATTGTATTAGTGCATGTTCAGTCAAGTTTGGAGCATCTCCAAAGCTGGAGATTCCTGAGCCTCTCTGGGTAGCCTACTCCAGCATTTTACGATCCACAGGATGAAATTTCCCTTTCCTGTACCCACGTGTAAGTTCCTTCCCTGGAACCTGTGACCACTGCTTTTCATACTTCTGTTTTTTCCAAAAGGAGCTTCTTTCATCTTTACTATCAATCTTTACAAAGCACATACATTATGAAATGTACATTTGATTTGTTTCAGTTTAATAAAGTACTAAGTTTAGTGAGCTAGACTGAAGTCAGACTAACGATCAAAAAAAAACACCTTAGAGCACTTCAAAGGTGAAACACAAAATATCTTTTTGTCACCTAGTCTCTCTTCTCCAGTCCTTACCACTGCTTCCAGGCAAGCAGGTGAGAATAGACATCAAGGACAGAAGATCACCATATTCAAATGTAACAGAGAGTGGAGAATTAATTTGACTGCAAAATATGTCTTGTGATGGCAGCATGTAGATAAAATCCTTTTTTTTTCCCCTCTCATATCAATGCATATACTATTAATCATCTATCTCTCCTTTAAGCATTATGACACACAGACCCAACCATGTCAACAAGTCGAGATGCAAGATCACAGAATCATGGAATTGTTAGGGTTGGAAGGGATGTCAAGGATCATCCAGTTCCAGCCCCCTTGCCATGGGCAGGGACAGCTCACACTACATCAGGTTGCTCAGAGCCACATCCAGCCTGGCCTTAAAAACTTCCAGGGATGAGGCTTCCACCATCTCCTTGTTCCAGTGTCTCACCACCCTCATGGTGAAGAGCTTCGTCCTATCATCTGATCTAAATGTCCCCTCCTCTAGTCCTATCACTACCCCACACCCTAAAAAGTCCCTCCTCTGCTTTCTTGTAGGCCCCCTTCAGATATTGGAGGGCCACAATAGCCTTCTCTCTCTCCAAACTGAGACCCCCAGCTCTCTCAGTCTGTCTCCATAGAAAAGGTGGTCCAGCCCTCTGATCATCCTTGTGGCCCTTCTCTGGACACATTCCAGCACATCCAGATCTTTCTTGAAATAGGGGCTCCTGAACTGGACACAGTACTCCAGGGGGGGTCTCACAAGAATGGGATCACATGGGAATAGAAAACAGAATGGAATAGAATATTCTGTAATAGAATACTATAATAATAATACTATAATAGAATACTCATGTCCTGCAAAGCTGAGAGTAATCCTCAGTGGGAAGCAATCTTCAGCCTCACGGCACATAAAAAGAGTCATTTCTAGGACAGTGCTGGAAGAACATTGGTGACAAAAGGGCACATATTAGCATCCCTGATCTTAGTGAGGATGTATTCTGTACCAGTGCCACATTACCCATTTCAGTGTAGTTCTCCATCCCCACGCAGAGCAATCTTTCTTAGTGGCTGATCTAAGAGTTTAGTGGAAAACCCAGTGAAAAACACCACTGTGCATGCAAGACATGCAATTTTCTAAGGCATGTATTTGGCTAAACAAACCTTACTTTCACTGAAACACAAGCTAGAGAACACATTTTTGGGTAACAGCAACTTCCATACCAGAGGTCAACTTCCAGTATCTTCAGCTGCAGAGCAGTTCAAAAGAATTTGCAACCATTTTTCAGTAGGAATGTGTTTTATTCCTTCCATAAGCCAAAAAGAAAAGGGGGGAAAAAATCACAAGGGAAAAAAAAGCCCACAACCCTTCAGGTTAACTTTGCCCCAAACCCTAACACTTTTATGATAAACTATTTCTAGTGAATTTAATCAAGTTATAAGTGACTGCAAACATGAAAGTAACATCAACAAAGCTAGGCAGCTCTTACCATAGTGCTCAACACTGAAATTAAGACTAATCAATTGGTGCTGGAGAGTCACAATTTATTAACTGGCATATTGCCAGAGATCCACTCCTCTCTTCCTCTTTCAGGCTGTCCTAAAAAGCCAGGTCTTCACATAGTGATTGACTGCACTTCACAAGTTTTAAATCAATCTTTTCTCTTTTTTTTTTAATTTTATGCAACAGAGATAATAGTTTGAAATGTGACCTCACCTTGAAGCTGATTTGTCTGGCAAGTTCTTTAGCCTCCTTGTCTGCTTGGCTTGACACACTTCCGGATGTCAGCGGCAAGAGGGCTGTCCTCAGAGATGTGCCACATATTTCACAACAGAAGTCTTGTGACCTGGCCACAAATGACAGCGGTCAGAAGAACATGTGCTCATAATGTCACTGTCTGCTTGCTTACACAAACTGCTTGCAAAATAATCCACAGAAGGACAAGGGGGGGGGGTGGTGGTCAACTACCTGAAGGGAGGTTGTAGACAGGCAGGGGCTGGTCCCTTCTCCCAGGCAGCCAGCACCAGAACAAGAGGACAGAGTCTCAAGCTGTGCAGGGGAGGTTTAGACTGGATGGAAGAAATTCTTCATAGAGAGGGTGATTGCCCATTGGAATTGGCTGCCCAGGGAGGTGGTGGAGTCACCATCACTGGGGGATGTTTAGGAGGAGACTTGATGGGGCGCTTGGTGCCATGGTTTAGTTGATTAGATGTGCTGGATGATGGGTTGGACACGATCTCGAGGGTCTCTTCCGACCTGGTCTATTCTATTCTATTCTATGACCAGTAGTTTGAAAGTACTTCTCTCCACCCCAAATCACAATAGCTTGAAGAGGTATGTTGAGAACAACTTATACAACAAATACCCATTCTGTCATGTCACTTAGGAAAAGACTAACAACTGGCTTACATATTGCTATTATACTTCATTAATAATTTGATAACAGTTTTAAATGTTACAATTTTTTTTATCTGCAGCAAATTACAATTGCAAATTGTAAAGACTTAACTATTATTACAAGTATTCAATTGGGCCCAGCCACTTGTTCCTACTTCTTTTTTCCTTTGAGGCACAAGTTCTTTACCATGAGGATAGTGGAATACTGGAACAAGTTGCATAAGGAGGTACTTGAGGCCCCATCCCTGGAGATACTCAAGGTGAGGCTCAACAAGACTCTGGGCAACCTGATCTAGTTGAGGAAGTCCTTGCTTACAGCAGAGGGGGTTGGACTAGATGAACACCAGAGGTCATTTCCAAACCAAACCACTTTGTGGTTCTGTGAAATCAAGGCATTTCAGCTTCTGCAAGAGCATCACCTTTCCTCTCTAGCACTCATTATTTGTCTATAGGTCACAGAGCAGGCAGCTCTACAATGAGAAACCACACAGCCTTTATCATACAGCATCCAGAACCCACTAAACCCTACCTCTCAGCTAGGTTTATTAGTTTTGACTCAGTGCTATGCCAACAGGAAAGTTGTATAGAATAGAATAGAATTAACCAGGTTGGAAAAGACCTTTAAGATCATCGAGTCCAACCTATCATCCAACACCATCTAATCAACCAAACCATGGCACCAAGCACCCCATCCAGTCTCTTCCTAAACACCTCCAGTGCTGGTGACTCCACCACCTCCCTGGGCAGCCAATTCCAATGGGTGATCACTCTTTCTGTGAAGAACTTCTTCCAGCCTAAATCTCCCCTGGCACAGCTTGAGACTGTGTCTTCTTGTTCTGTCACAGGTTCCAATTGGCTCAGCGCATAGACAGAACAAGCTCAGAGCTGTCCACAAAATAAGGTACTAGTTACAATTTGGAATACAGTAACTTTGCTTAGATGATAGGCTTGTGGTCTTTCCAGTACCTCCTCTTCCCCAGACAGGGAAAGGAGAGAGACCAAAAACCACCCCACAGATATAAGATTTCACTTAAGGATAATCAAGAATGCTTGGGGCTGGGAGCGACCTCTAGAATTTGTTTAGTCCAATCTCCTTGGCTCTAAGCATGGTTAAGCAGAATTTGTTGATCATGTCTGTTTCCAGTCATATTTTTAATACCTTCAAGGACAGAGACTCCACCACCTCTCTGGGTAACCTGTGCTACCACTTCAACCATCTTCAAAACAGTAACAGCATTTCCTTGAATTCAGATTGAATTTTGTGAGTTTCAGTTTGTGCCCAGTGCCTCTGGTTGTGTCACTGGGTGCCACTGAGAAGGGCCCAGCTCTGTCTTCTATAACTCTTCCTTTCAGATGTTTGTACTCATAGATAGGATCCCCTAAGCCTTCCCCAGGCTGAACACTCCCAGCTTTCTTCACCTCTCCCTGCATGAAATATGTTCTAGCCCCTCAATCACCTTCAGGGCACTGCACTCCAGTAAATCAAAATATTTTTTCTTGTACCCTGACCTGGGTGTCCAGCCCCAGCACTCCAGATGTCTCACTGGTGTTGAGTATAGAGTGCAGGTTTTGATCACTTCCCCCAACCTGCTGGCAATACTCTTCCTAATGAAGTCCAGGACACCATTAGCCATGCTTCCTGCAAGGGCACACTGCTGCCTCACGATCAGCTTGCTGTCCACCAATACCCCCAGGTCCTCCCCTTCCAAGCTCCTTTCCAGCTCGTCAGCTGTCATCATTCCTCCCCAGGAGGCTTTGCTTTTCTCTTTGTTGAGATTCCTCCAGCCCATTCTCTGGGGGATTTCTCTGGATGGCAGCACAAACTTCTGGAGTGGCTGCTACTTCCAGTTTTGTGGTGTCTGCAAACCTGCTGAGGATGCACTCTGCCCCATTATCAACACTGAATAGCACTGGGCCCCAGTACCATTCCCTGGAGTACACCAGTAGTGACCAACCTGCAGCTGGACTTTGTGCTTCTTACCACAATCCTTTGAGCCAGGCAGCTCACATAAACGCAAGGGAGCAGACTAATGTGACTTTCTAGTCAACACCTTACTCTAAAAGAGAGTAGATATATGTGCAATTACAGTAACAAACTCAGTGCTTACTTCTTTGCAAGAGCTCTTCTTTCTTCGGGTGTATAATCTAGAGATCCTATTGCTCCTTCACCTTTCGTGGGCATAAATCCAATAATGGCCAGCAAAGCTGTTCTGACTAAAACAGGAAAACAGAGATCCAAACAAAGTTGCAGAACCAGCTATTACTTCATCTCATTCTACATTCCAGCCTCAGAACTCAGCTGCAGTTATGTTTGCACGACTTCATGTTGTCCCAAAGAGTAGGCTGAATTACATAAAAGCAGCATTGTAGGGTTTTTTTGGTACACAGCAAAGCCTTCCTCATTTCTTGTAAACTTGACATTATAAATGAAAGCTAAGGCCTCAGAGATGAGTTGTCACAAAAATGCTACATCAATATAAAGATTAGAGTTCCAGACTTCAAAACTGAGCTCTGAATTAAAAAGGTATGGCAAAAATAATACACAAATAGAGGGGGCAGAGAAGGATTCATAAGGCAGCCTTTTTATGCATGCTATTAGGTATGAATTTTGCCATGTCCTGCACACAAGCTCAGTGGTTTTCTTTTATGCAATGTACCATGAAATTCCTTCCTTTTATGTCACCATGTTGGGAAAGAAGCTTATTTAAACAATAAGGGCTCCTAACACCACTGTCATCTAAAACATGTCTTTTGACGATATCTTTTTATGTATTCAAGAACACTTTGCTAGTAGATTCACTGAATAAATATCACATGAATATAAGTACCATGGAAGAGACAGATCCACACCTCCTACTTAGGAGACAGTATTTTCTACTGCCTAGATTTTTTTGAAGAGACATTACAAAAGTTGCAGAGTGGTCTGCTAGAAAATCCTTAAGCTCTTAACATATTTCAGAAGTGTAACTGACACTCAAATAATCAATGGATGTACTGCAGTCAGCAAAACTCAAATTATATTAACACAGAAATACTGTCTTGGATGAGTTTTGCCAGCTCTCAATTTTTGTCATGATGAAACCATTTGAAAAGGCAGAAAACATTCAGTTATTCTTAACTCAGACCCATGGTGTCTATCCTCTTGTTTTTTCAGAGGTACAGCATCAGAATTAAATGCTGACCACACTTCACTCTATCAAATACAAGCTGATTTTAGTGACTTTAGAAAAATGGAGTAAAGTAATAGGGTTTAAAGTATAAAATAAAATGTAGAAAATAGTTTAAGTCATTGAGAATTCTTAATGCTTGTACATCCAAATAAATAATAGCTTACCGTCACCCTTCAGTTTCCTGCCTCATTCACCCTACATTTAATACCATTCCCAAACTCTCCTATGCCACTCTTTCATGACTACATTTCTCAAATTCTCCCATACTCCCTTAAAATCTGTCTCCTCTTCCACTATAAACATTCTTGGTGAGGTTATTTTTTCACATTAGAGACCCAGTTCCTTGATGAGGGGGAATGTTTTCCAAGTAACTGTTACTTACTACTCCACGAAGGCTGCCACGTTTCAGGATGATGCCCTGAGATGCTTAAACAAATTTTCTTCCCCACTTCAAACCTGCCATTGGCCTTAAAAGGAAGGAGAAGGATATAATAAACCATGCTGGAAGTCACTTCTTGGTTTTTCTTATAAATTGCAAAAAATCATCAGCAAACAAATCTACATGCAAACAATCCTTTATATTACCACAAGCCTCACAAAAAAGGTATTTAGCTTTCTGAACAAAGTCATCTGCCTCTATTCATGCATAAAGAAGTCCATAACTGATACCTTACATATCATAGTATAATATGGTGGCCTGCCTGTGGCTCATGTAACCCACACACCACACGCAGAGAGCCAGAAAAGTTACAGCTCTATGAAACTATGCACAAATGTGGGCCTTTGCCACAAACCACAGGTCTGCCTTCCTACAGTTGACCAGTGTCTCCAGGGCCCATGGAGAGAACAGGCTCATAGAACTGTTTGAGTTGGAAGGGATCTGAAAGATCATCTAGTTCCAAAGCCTACTGCCAGGTTGCTCAAGGCTTCGAACCTGGCCTTGAACACTTCCAGGGAATGAGGCATCCACAACCTCCCTGGGCAAGCTTGTTCCAGTCACTCACCATCTTTACTGTGAGGAATGTCTTCCTAATATGTAGTCTAAATCTGCCCTCCTCAAGATTTAATCCATTCCCTCTCCTCCTATCACAACAAGATCTTGTTAGACAACCTCATCAGCGATGTGATTATTTCAGGAGAAAGCTTCTGTTTATTAGGTGCAAAGCTTCATGTAATTACAGAATACCAGAGTCACCTTGGAAGACTTCTTGTCTTAAACTGGCAGCATTAGCTGGACTACACCACCTTCCTTACAAAAACAACATTACCTTAAATGCCAAGAATCTCTCTCTCAGACAACTAACTTAAAATGACCATGTGAAAAAGGAAAACCTAGCAAACATGCTTACCGTCAGCAGAATAATGCTGGGGGGTTTCATGGGATACTCAGGCGGCAGCACGATTCGCCCGTGATAAATCCCTCCATCGAAATCTGAATCTGGAGGGCCTCTAACAGTAAAGTGCCATTCAAAAAGATTATCCTGAAATGCCCCCACCAAGGAGAGAAGAAAGAAAAACAAAAGAGTGTGTCAAAAAAAAGTAAACAACTACAAATTTTTAACAAGGACAGGCTAAAGAACAGTGCACGGCAGAAGTTTCAAGAATTCAAAATCAAGTGGAGAGCAAGACAACCGACACACTAAAAGATTCTGGTTACAAGGATAAAATACTGTGGGTTTCTGCTAATTTTCTTACCCAAGGGTTTTACTGAAACCCTCAAATTCATTGTTCAAGCTCTTCACCGTAGTCATAGCAATTATGTCCAGAGTTTCATTACATGACAGGGGGAAAGTTGAGTCAACTAAGGAAAAACTGGGTCTTAGCCCCAGTGAATAATCATTTCTGGAGAACCAAGAGGAAATCCACCCCAAAAAAGAGCATTAATGACAGCCTCCCCAAAGCCCCTTCCATGCCCAAGTCAACATGGAGACTTGACTAAGTCCCCAGAGAATTACCAACCTCTTTTGCCTCTCCATAAACAACTTTGAAACAGCTACTGTGCCTTACTGCACACAGCAGGCACACTTTGAAATCTGGAATGTTATTTTCATTGGATACATAAATAACCTCTATTTAAGCATTTCTTTCGAGTTCTGTGCTTGGCTTTGTGTATCAGACCTCGTGATGACCACAACTTCCTGAGTATTTACAAGCAGAACAACTCCTACTGCTAGGAGAGGAGTCCAAATGAGGCTTGCTGTCAGATCTCTCAGCTAATGCTGAACAGTGGAATCACAGGGCTGTGACTGCCCACCTACTTACAATTATTTGAAGAATGAGAGGTAACAACATTTTCAGAATTCCTTTTCATTTGCCATTGTTCTCTTCCCCGTGAGTCACTGAAAGTTACAGTTACAAGTAGTACCATGAATTAAACCTTACATTTTGCCATTGGATAGGGAACATGAGGTAGAGACAAATACTAGCTGATCACAAGGTGTATTTTAGAGCACCCAGGAACATGCTATCTTCTGTCAACACATTAAGCAGGCTACACATTTCTGTGAAGAGCTGAAACAAGCCCCTGAACTGAATCCCACAAGCACTGCCATTTTTATTATTCCAGCCAAAACAGAAGAGGTTTATGTTTAAGCTTCACCATCCTCTCAGTCCAAGACCATAACTTCAAGAGGCTCTATTTAAGCAGAATATAAACATTCTCTTGTACAATGCACGTAGAATTGCATCTGTTTACATTTTCACAGGGCTTTTGCACGTAGAATCCTCGTAGGTTGCCTAAGATTAAGCGTTTTGTTGAGAAACTCAGCAGCTCAGCCAGATGTCAGATTTGGAAGCAAAAGCTTAGCTTAAACACAATGCATTTATGTAGTGTCAGGAAGGGGGAGAGAGAATAAACCTTTTATACGTGTGTGACAAATTTAGGCAGGTCTAATGCAAAACTCCCATCATGTGCTTTCACTAAAAACCCGCAACTACAATACCATTAAAGTGCAGTTCTGCTGTTGATTTTCATCACAGGAAGAAAAAAAAGAACAATTTTAAAAGGACTGTTAATATCTAAATATGTACATATTAAATACATATGCATACAGCGAACTTGAGCACATTTTGATAACACTGCCTAATTACAGCGTCTTGCAAACGTAAAGAGAAACAAACCTCCAAAGGCTGTGCATGATAATGATCTGTAGGATCCTTCAGTTCTGCAGCCTCCTTCATCAAACGTTTGACAGCTGAAAAAGAGAAAGCATAAGGCATAAAAGTAAAGGAAAACAAATGAATAAACACTGCATACAAAAATACACAATCATTTCTCAAAGTGCTCCTTTCAGCAAACTAATCTTTCTCAGCACTTCCCAGCTTCTTCACTGCAGCTAATAGTCCAAGACACAATTACTTATGCTGAATAATCTTAAATGAGTTATACAAGCACAAAGTTATGAGAAACCTCCCAGGTCACAAAGTTTCTCAACACTGACTGAAGTGGGTTTACGTTATTAACTGCACCGAAGATGTGAGATAAAAACAAAAAGTGTGTCATTAACAGAGTTTCAAGATGTGCAAGACTAATAAGCTCGTTATTTTATCATAATGGGTGTCACATGCCTCTTTAAACAACTCCTAAAAAGCTTTACCCTGACAGACTCTATCAGTACTATATTGCAATAGTTAAGGGAGTAGTACAGGGGGTCACAAAAGGACTTGAGAGAAACCAACACACTGGCAGTATGAGGTGAAGTTTTACACTCGATTTGAAAACACATACGCACAGTTACCCTGGGTTTTTGTCATCTGAACCTGCTACTGAGTGTGGACACAGGTATTTTTCTATTCTAAATCAAGGGTAGTCATTTACCCTCTCCAATCTCCTGCTTCAGAACCACCACCATGTATCTCCCTTTCTTTCCCTTTTAGTAAGTTGTGTTATATCACTTGTCCCGCCAGGTACCATTACATGCATCATGTATTAATGCCTCACTCAGCCAAATTAAAGAGAAGAATAATTATAAGAACTACAGACAAGAAATTCAAGGACACTGCCTCCTACTTACTGAAAAAAGTGCAAATACCAGCTACATTTTCAAGCACCTAGGAACTTTAATCATAGGAACAGGACCCCTTAATCCATCCTCTGTACTCAGATCAAACCACAGATGTCCCTCCCACTCATGTAATTATCTACCTACAAAACCCAAGAAACACTGCCCAAATTCTTACAGTGCAAGCATAAATATACAGTGAAAGTGAATCACAATTCTCTGATTTACAAAGTCTGGCATCACCAGCTGACTGTAGGCTCTGCATAATGCTCAGAATCTAGGCCTTTACTCATTGTCATGACGCTGTGAAGGAAGCCACTCCAACCTTCTTGCAGAGCAACACCGATTTCAGTCTACTGTGAAAGCTATTTTCCTCCTTCACACTTCTTGACAGCTATAAACAACAGCTCAAAGTTTGAGAATTTCACTTTTTACAAGCCAAAATGCAACCAGACTACGTGGAAATTTGCTACTGCCAGTTGTCCCAATTCTGCGGCTGCCAGGGGGAGGTGTCAATTAAACATCCTGCAGAGCCCACGAGGTCCTAATCACAAGCAGCAGTGTCAGAGCTCTGCTGAAAAACAGTTCCCCTTTCAACTGCATTAAGGTTTAACAGTTCATTAGCAAGGAATAGTAAGAAAACCATCCTAGACCAGAAAAGGTTTTACAGCCAAGAAGCCTGGACACTTGCCTTCAGAAGAAGAGTGGCATGCACCAGGAGAGTGAATTCAGGGGTGAACACCCCACGAAGGAAAAAGTTAACCATGAGAAAATCTGAGAACTTATATAGCAAAGCCTGAAGACAACTCTGTTACTCAGATTTGCCAGACAAAGGACCAAGATGAAAAATAAATGCAGTCCCCTGCAGCAGCATCACGTGCACTTACCCACGTTAACTAACGGAAAATGACAAGACCAAAGAAGATAAATCAAAACCATTCTATAGAAGTCTGCTGACACTCAGAGCAGGATTTGTATCTAGCCCACCAGGCCAAAATTGGGTGCAGGACCTTTGGCTGTGCACATGGGCCCAAAAGGAACAACCTTCTCACCTCCAGCTCCAAGGCTGTCCCCTGTGTGCCAGCAACTGGCAGGTAGAAAGAGAAGCCAAGGGCTTGCACTGAGAAGTAAGAGAGACAACAGCCAAGTGGAACCAAGTGGTCAGTGAGCTCCTGAGAAGTTGAATTTTAAATGCAAGCAGTTCAAAGCATTTCTTTTGAACATATTTTTATATTTAACAGTGACACTGTATATTTTCTAATAATTACTTTATTACCAAAAAGCCACATTATGGATATTTTAAGAAGCTAGCATAAAACACACTGCAATAACGACACATTATCCCATTTCTGGAATATGGAAAAATGGTAAAAAAGTGATTTAGTCCCTGTATACCACAGAGATGGATCTGCTTATAAGAAGTTTTCAATATTAAACAGCCTAGGATATCTTAAGTAGTACATGTATATGAAGGAAGGCTGAGAGTGTTGGGGGTTCAGCCAGGACAAGGCTCTGGGCAGACCTTACCATGGCCTTTCAACACTTACAAGGGGCTCACAAGAAAGAGACAGATTTTTTAGGACAGCCTGTAGCAATGGAACAAGGGGCAATGGTTTGAAACTGAAAGAGGGTAGATTTAGACTGGACATAAGGAAAAAATTCTTTACAAATGAGGATGGTAAAACACTGCAACAGGCTGGCTAGAGAAGTTGAAGATGCCACCTCCCTGAAGTGTACAAGGCCAGATTAGGTGGGGCTTTGAGCAGCTTGGTCTCGTGGAAGGTGGCCCGCCCATGGCAGGGGAATTGGACTAAATGATCTTTGAAAGTCCCACCTAAGGCAAACCACTCTGTTATTCTATCCCCATATTGCTGGAAAATGCCAACTGACAGGCTGCAAAGAACAGTCTGGCCCACCCCAGGTTCACAACACATGATCCAGTGAAGAAAACATTAAATTGTTTCCTCTTTCAGCACAGCTGCAGCGCTCATGAACACAGCCCTCCTCTGGCTGCTGAAAACTGCAGTGGCAGAAAGAAACCCATTTCACAAGGTCTGCCTGCAGCAAGTACATAACATGTTTACCCAAACTTCACATAAAAAGGGTTAATGCAAATAGGGTATATCAACCCACTTAAAAAAAATCACACTGAGCAAAACCAGAACAAGAGGACACTGAGCAAAACCAGAACAAGAGGACACTGAGCAAAACCAGAACAAGAGGACACTGAGCAAAACCAGAACAAGAGGACACAGGCTCAAGCTGCACCAGGGGAGGTTTAGGCTGGCTGTTAGGAAGCAATTCTTCACAGAGATAGTGATTACCCATTGGAATGGGCTGCCCAGGGAGGTGGTGGAGTCACCATCATTGGAGGTGTTTAGGAGGAGACTTGATGGGGTGCTTGGTTGCATGGTTTAGTTGATTAGATAGTGTTGGATGATGGGTTGGACATCATGATGTTGAAGGTCTCTTCCAACCTGGTTTATTCTGTTCTATTCTAATATGAGTATGCATTTGGCAAAGGTAATTCAGAAAAATGAGAATGGTTTCAGGCTCATTCAAAATAAAGAATTGCAAACTGTCAACAAAGTCAAGAAGTATCCATAACTTGGTAAAAAAAAATTAATCTCAAGATATTCAATTTGTGGAAAACAGGTTTCAGAGAAAAATGATCACATCAATTTTTAATGTGTCCTGTCTGTAAGCCTGAGAAATAACTACACAGGTAACACTCAGCAATAATTTGTCATTATGTTCACTGAAATTAAATACTGAGGAAGTAAGTTTCTGGGATAAAGCTAAAGAACAAAGGAAAAAGCTTGTGCTATGGACCTGAGGTTCTGCCTGGCAACCTGCTTCTTGTACTAGACTGAACTTAAACAGAATTTCTCTGAGAAGCAAAATGTGGCTGTTAAAAACCTGAGAATCGAATTTGAAGCCACCAGCTTGCTTTAGGATTGAGTTGCAGTGAAAAACACAATTAAGAGCAAAATGTGTATAATGTATGCATGTAGATTTATTTCTGTAAAACTGTCCTAGCCAAATCCCATTTCTTATTAACATTTACCTTAAGCTACCCTGAAATTTCTGTTCAGCACAACTGCTTCTCTTGGCTCTATCTTGAAATCACATTCAAGTACTCCTGCTATCACACCCAAGTAGACTTGTGTGTATCCCCTGGCCCTGGAAACCCTTCTGTTCACAGAAAATGCAACTGACTAGTCTTCATAAATGTCAATGTTACTGCTTAAAGAGATGACAGCATTCAAGTACCAGTGGTGTTCACTTTGTAAAATATTATGCCTTATTTTTCACAAATCTGTTACTATGTCCAGTTCTGGGCCCCTCAATTTAAGAAGGACATTGAGACTCTTGCACATGTCCAGAGAAGAGCAACGAGGCTGGTGAGAGGCCTTGAGCACAAGCCCTAAGAGGAGAGGCTAAGGGAGCTGGGATTGTTTAGCCTGGAGAAGAGGAGGCTCAGGGGAGACCTTATTGCTGTCTACAACTACCTGAAGGGAGCTGTAGCCAGGTGGGAGTTGGTCTCTTCTCCCAGGCAACCAGCACCAGAACAAGAGGACACAGTCTCAAACTGCACCAGGGGAAGTTTAGGCTCGAGGTGAGGAGAAAGTTCTTCACAGACAGAGTTGTTGGCCATTGGAATGGGCTGCCCAGGGAGGCGGTGGAGTCACCATCCCTGGACGTGTTCAAAAAGGGATTGGACAGGGCACATGAGTCCATGGTTTAGTAGTCATGAGGTGTTGGGTGACAGGTTGGACTTGATGATCTTTGAGGTCTTTTCCAACCTTATTGATTCTATGATTGTGAAAATAAAAACACTCTTAATTATGTTTAGCCTTACAGAACTTTGTTTTGTTAGCAGACCTCTGTATCTAATAAGGAAGAATTTAAGCTCATTTTTAGCTTATCAGTGAACAGTACACGTGGCAATCAAATAAGCCAAACAAGGTTACATTAATGCAAACACATATACAACATGGCAGTAGAATTTATTTCAGCATAACAAGGGTGTTTATCTTTTGCTCATTGGAAGTTCACATGACTTGATAAAACTTCCAGCTCTCTCACACACTCAAAAATCAAAACTACTGCAAGCTTCCTGAAGATCTGCCACAACTTGTACCTTAATACAATTGCCTTTTGTGGACAAGAGCGCAACAAAAGGAACAGACCTGCACAAGGTGAGAGGTAGAGGGCAGCTGAGCAGCAGCCCAAAGCACCTGGAAACCCATTCACCAAGTCTGCCTGTATTCACATTCAAAAGAACGTCCTGTTTACTAAGGGTAAGTTTATGTTTCATGTAACAGGACAAATCACAGTCAGTAAGTAGCTCAACTGCACCAAGACAGGATGACACAATTACAGAGACAGGACTAAATTTGTGTGGAAAGCACATAAGATTTATTGTAAGACCATAACATTCAATGAGCTTCGACATTTTAAGTCAAGGGGAAAAAAAGTCACTTCAAGTGAAGTGGTCACTAAAGCATGCAGGAGTCATTGCAGACTGGGGAGTTATGAAATACTTTTACCACAGCTCATGTTGAGCTTCTCATCCACCAGCACCACCAAGTCCTTTTCTTCAGGGCTGCTCTCAAGCCAGTCAGTGCCTAGCCTGTATTGGTGCTTAGGATTGCCCTGACCCAGATGCAGGATCTTGCATTTGGTCTTGTTGAACCTCATGAGGTTGGCTTGTGCCCACCTCTCCAGCCTGTCAAGGTCCCTCTGGCTTGGGCCCACCTCTCCAGCCTGTCAAGGTCCCTCTGGCTTGGGCCCACCTCTCCAGCCTGTCAAGGTCCCTCTGGCTTGGGCCCACCTCTCCAGCCTGTCAAGGTCCCTCTGAATGGTATCCCTTCCCTCCAGTGTGTCTGCTGCACCACACAGCTTGGTGCCATCAGCAAGCTTGCTGAGGGTGTGCACAGTGCCACTGTCCCAGCATTCTCTACTACCTTTGTCTATGATGGCACAGGGGACTACACAGATATTTGCTCTGACAACTCAGCAACAGAAATACATAGAAACAGTCACACTGCAACAGACCATGCTAAAATGCCCAGATTTTTCAGTCTTCTGGAACTAGAAAGCCAGCCGTAGGAGCAACCCATACTGATAATGGTCCTCCCCATACCACCAGTGACCACCTTCATCAAACCTACATCCTTTGGTGCTAGAGGAATGGGCAAAATGGTGAAGAATTAAAACTGCAGTCTCAGGTGGACAGCATCATTGTTTTAAAGTAATTTCTACCAAAATGTACTACAGATTCAACATTATCCCAAACATCATCATCTACATAACACTACTTCTCCATACTAATCACACTTCTCTATAGAAGTAAAACCAAATTAAGGCAACGAAGTGGCTCATCATTCACTGCTTCAGTGACATTCTCCCCTAGTCAAGTTTCTATTTCATGCTAATCTCATGTAACAAGACAAAACCAAAATGTGAAACTGCAGAACTACAAAACTGCCTGGGGCAGCCACAGGTTCAAAAATTGCTTTTATTTTAACATCTAATTTGACAGTTCCTGTGACTTCCGCCACAAAACAAATGTAAAAGCCATTTGTCAAGAGATGGGTCTGATACTTTCCATCCAAGTCATCAGATACATCCTATGCAGAAGGCTCCTGAAAAGCTGCTTTACATCTTCACAGCCTCTCACATATCCTTACACAAGACTCATAAACCTCCTGTACTCATATGAAGTACTGACAACTGTTAAAAAAATGAAATCAATTTTTAGTCAGTCTGTTCTCTGTCCTCTCACCCTCAGAAATGGACCTTTTAGTCCTCACGTCCCTCAGAGCAGCAGGAAACTCCAGGAAGAGTACCCTATTTCAATTCAAAACAACTGTTCAGTCAACACAAAGAGAAAAATCAAATGTAAACTACTTGTTGAACAAACTAAGATCCATCAGGGTCTTCAGTTTTAACCAATTTCTAACATCCACTCAAACTTCTTGTTTTTAAAACATTCTATATTTCATACGTGGAAGGTACAAAGCAGCACAGCGCCTACTCCCTGTTTTCTGTTAACTGTTTTTTTATTAACAAAGAACCGATGCATGTTTGTTGACAAGAAACACTTCCTGTACAAAGTACAGAGTGCAGAAAGAAGCATAGTTTGTAGGAAAAGCAGTAAATGAATTTAAGGTGACAGCTAAGAGAATCACAATCTCTGCACGTTACGTTCCCTGTGAGTCCAAGCTCCAAAAGCACTGTCCTTGGGCAGCAAACAGGACACGTGCACCATGCCTCCCTCCACATGCTCTCCCCAGTTCTCCAGTGCCTTCAGCAGTCACGTTCTAGATGAGATCTGCTGAAAACAAACAAAAAACCCCACCCAAAACAAAATAAAAAGCACTGTTGTTTGTGGGCTCCACACGAGCCAAGGGAAGAAACTGTTCAGAATTCTTTATTTGTGTCTGTGCTAACACTTGCTCAGAAGACTGCTAACTTCCTGCATGAAAGGGGGGGACTGCCACTACAAAACCAATGACTACAAGATTTTGTGACTGATCTTGCAGCAGACTAAGGGTCACAGCCCCCAGGAAAAAAAAAATGTAGAGATTATTCCAAGTGGCTGTCTTATAAATTTCAGAAAATAGGGATGCTCCTGAAGCATGAAGAGGATGAAGTCTGTGCTTTAGTTGGCTGAGCTTTAATATTGATGAGAGGTTTATCAGCCATATGGTAGCAGGCTTATATACATTGACTAATCCATTTTGAAATCCTAAGACAGAAAATAGCTTGCCCTTTTACAAGTGCCAAAACCAGATGAAAAAATATGAAGCAAAGGCTTTGAAGGCTTTGCCTTATTGAAGCAATACAAAGAAGTCTGAAGTGTGAAATTTCTTCCCTTCCAAACTGAATGGCCTTTGGGAGAAGGAATCATTTTTAAAAGAAAAAACACTTCTGTGGGAGTGCGAGGAGAGCTTCAGGTGAACACCCCCATACGTTCTTGCCCTTGCAGAGGGCAACTGAGAGAAGCCAGCAACAGCTTAGCACAGACCTGCAGTGGGCACAACATGGACGTATGGTAAACCAAGAGCTGTCAGAGCACCAGTTTGTGCTACCTCTCATCAACAGTGATTTAAGTGATTTGCAGACTTTTAGCACCCATATGGAAAGCAATAATTTAATACATTAATATACTATACAGTATGTTTAATTTGGGAAAGCAGTACTGACTCACTGTATAGATCATTTATCTTTGCCATGTAAGGTTCATTTTGCTATGGAATAACTCGGGTGTCAAAAAATCAACTCCAGTTCAACTCCTTGAAAACAAGAGGAGCTTGTAAACAACAGAGGGGAAGAACATTTCTAAGTTAAACCACAAACATTTGCCCTCTCCACCCAGAGCCCAGGAGAACGTCATAGAGCACACCACCACTATTTTCAATGACGTGGCACATCACAACCAGCAAGCGTGTTCATGTGGCCGTGCAAATTCCCTGATGCAACATATCCAGTATATCTTCCTAAATAAAATAAAGTCTTCCTTCCTGATAGTTTAAACTATAACAACTACATAATCTGCTTTGTGATCCTGCTTCCAGTTATGCAACTTGGGAGTGAAGGTGAGGGACATAATTTAGCAAGAGATACATCACCCACTTGAGATGTGTGTTGTAAATAATCCTGTCATTTACATTTGTAAGGTACAAATCATCACAATGTGAAGTTTATCTCCACCTCCCAGGCTGGCAATAGGACAGCACGGTTAAAGAATAAAGCCAATATTCATCCCCACCATATGATGCTGCTAATACCTACTTCCTAAAACCAGAACACAGTGACAGGAGAAAACAGTGGCAGGACAGTGACCAACACACAAACTCAACAACGCCTTACAATCTATGGAAGGTGCTTTCAGTAGTGACAGGTTTGCCACGTCAGTGGAAATAGTGATGGTGTGCTCTGTGACATGCTCCTGGGTTCTGGGTGGAGAGGGCAAATATTCGCTGTGTGTCCAGCTCCAAGAAGGAGACGCTCAGCATAACTGCTGATGGGCCACTGTTCCAACACTGCCATTCTGGAAAGTCCCGACCCATCCTCAGTTTAACTTCCTAGGGTAGAAAAACCTTCCCTTCCAAGGGCTGTTTCTAAGACATGTCCACATCTCGAGATATCCCTGTCGCCTCCAGGAGTCAAAAAGAAAATCCACGAGTTATAAAGCATTAATTTTAAACGCGGAATTTCATAAACAAGCACACACATCCGTGTAAATACAGAGCGTACGTTAACACCAGTGTAAAGCCATCTGAGGCCACACAGACCGACCTGACCCTGGCACTCTGTCCCTCACACGCACCTACTGGGAAAGGAGGCGATACCCAGGAGAAGAGCCGCCCGACCACGAGTTCAAAGGTACGCTTCTACGAGCCAGCAAAACAGTGTGGGCGGGCGCACCCACACACTCCAGGCAGCCAGGGTGTTTTGAGCCGAATTACAGCTCGGATAGTTTTCAACACCATCACACACGGAAACAGACGCGACTCTGCCGGCCTCCGCCTGAACGCCTCCCCGTCCCGGCGCGCAGCTGACTCGCACCCGCGGGCATCGCCGTTCCCCAGGGCCCCCATCCCTTCTCCCCACTGCGGCGTCGGCCTGGACCCTGCACCTGTCCCACCGCGCCCCGGGAGATGACTGCCAGCTCCACCACCGCCGCGCCCCGGCAGCGGCTCCCGAGTCCTCCACGAACTGTGGCAGCCCTGGCTCTGACGGGCACGAAAAGCGACGGCCTGGGCAGCCTGCGAGGCGCGGCCGCGTACCCGTGCCCGGCCCCACCGCCCCCCGCCTGGTCGCGGCCTGCAGGCGAGGCTGCCGCACGCTTCCCAGGCGCCGCCGGGGTCTGCCGCGCCGCCTACCCGGACTCTTGAGGTTGTAGCGGCCCTCCATGGCAGCGGGTACCGCTCGCTCCCTCCGCGGCGTCTGTGGTAGCGGGGGCTGGGGCAAGGGGGGGCGGAGGAGGAGGAAGGCCGAATCCGGCCCAACCCGCCTCGCCTCAGGAAACTCCCCTGACGTGGCAGCGGCGCCGCGACCGCGGAGGGAGGCGCCGCGACCGCGAAGGGAGGCACCTGCCGCGTCGGCACCGCCCCCGGGACTTGGCGGTACCGCCCCGCGGCCTGGCTCTCGGGCAGGACCCTGAGGCCGACCCCGGAGGAGCGACGCTGAGAAGGGTAGGCGGGCGGCTGGGGCGCGGCAGCTGTTGAGTACTTGTATGGTTGCGTTGCACAAACTAAAATTCACAAGCTGCCTGCCCGCCTCTATCCTAGCGTGAAAAACAGGAGCCCCCAGGCTCTAGCAGCGATGGATGGCTTTTGCGACCCACAGCAGAACGGTGGTCCCAGCTGCAGTTGGATGGCACACGATGCTGTAATCACAGGATCATAAAATCCTTTTGGCTGGAAAAAGCTTCAAAGATCATCGAGTCCTATTCAGCCGCAGTATTTCCACGGTGGCTACAATAGTGAAAACGCCCCTCACATCCTTCTCTTGCCTCTGCCTTGAACCACCAAGGCCATGGGCTAAGATGTCTCAAGACCGCACAGCATGAGCAGATTGGTTTGAAAATGACTTAGAAAAGAGGCTTCCAGCGCCCTGCAGACCCACCACCACCTTACCCAAAAGACTTAACCATACTTAGCAGCATCTTGAGTGTTCGGATGAAAGACTCAAATGGTGTCATACCCCCAAGGCAAGAATTATCAGCAAGAGGTTGACTTGACGGAGAGATCACCTTTTCCATGCCACAATGCCATCTTTGCAAGTGGTCATAATCTCAGTAGTCTCAGTACAAGCTGTAAATAAGAAACGTCTGAGCTTTTATGTGCTTGTCTTCAACACCATGGGCTTGAAACTCCTGCCTTGTGAATTCTCCTTAATTGTAACTATGCTACTTTTATATTCTTCCTAATCGTTTTTACTGTTTTCATGTCTTAGTTCTCTATCTTTCCTTCTTTGATCGACCAGCAATGGAAAACAGTTGTAAACAAAAAATATTTGAGTAGGGTTTTTTTTCACCCCCTCATGTTCTCAGAATTGCAAAACAAGGCACTACTCTTTCCCATTCAGATGCACAGAGAGGTTGTGGCATCAGCAATAAATGTATAAAGCAATTTTGCTCCACCTAGACAAGTACCTGATTTTTTTAAGGGCAAAATTATCTTCCTTTTCACAGGATAAAGCACTCTGAATAATGTAAAGCATAAATAATATATACAGAGGAAAGGAAGAGATGGTTGTTAAGAGAGATTAGTTGTTTAGCTTAAATAAGTAAGTTTTAGATTGAATTGTTTAAAAATTTAATGTTGTGTGCCTCAGCCTGCCGTTTGCTAGCTTTATTTACTTAGCATGGGTAGCTAAAGTTGTTGAAGCCTTAGAGTGCAACTCGTGAATTTCCACTAGAATTTACTGAACTGTACCTAGTTAGTCAAAACAGGGCCTCCAGAACTAGCATAAATCAGACAATAAGGAGACTTCAAGGCTCAACTACAGCTGCAACTACTCAAGAGAACAACCTGCTTGGAGACCGTGAAGGAATCCAGTAAGAAATCAGAAATGTCAGAGGATCTTAGGCTGTTATTGAAGTGAAACTGAGTAAATGCCTAGGTTATAATGATGCTATTTAAGTTAGGGTTAACTATACTGCATTGGTCTTCTAAAGTGGACCATTGATCAGGGGCTTGAAGTACAAAGCTGTTCACTGAATAAACAATGCATGCCTTGCTGGGACCTATATCCTTGAAGAAGAGCTGAAAGATTGATGATGCCTAGCTGTCTGCTGGAAATTCCCCTCACAGCAGAACAAAAGGCTATAAGAAGACACCAAGGACATCAAGACCTAAAGAAACAAGAACTTGTCAGCAGGAGAAACTTTTTATCAGCAAACTCTGGAGATGTAAAGCTGTTGCAATTTATGTTGCAAATTAGTGAACTTTTCTCATTAGCATATCATTACAATAATAAACCACACACTCCTTGAGCTGAGTAGCCCCTTGCCTACAAGACCATCCCCCTCACAGCATGCTCTGTCAATTTTGTAGATACTGTTGCTTTAATTGAAGGCAAAGAAGATGTTTAGAGATAAGAAATTGTGTGTAATAGATGGGGAAATGTTGGGACGTATGCTAGCTTTTGCAGGCAACTGCCTAGCACCCAGTCTTGTGCCATTTCCTCAATAAATCAGTATCTCAGCTCTGGTGTGTATACACCAGGATGAAATAATCCATTTTTTAAACAAGGCTAGAACAGCCATTGGATCAAAGGGCATGTGAAAGGTGAATGAACATTGCATGAAGGGCAGACAGGCATAAATGCTTAGGGCTTTCTTTGTTCTGGGTCCCTCTCAGGAGGCACCCAGGTCAAGCTGACCCTTCTGTTGTACCATTCTATTAAACTCTTTATGTGATTCTATGCCTGAGACTCTGCTTTGGGAAACCTAGGGTTCAAACTGTGCTTCTTCAACAGTTGTGCCAGATTTTGGTGTTCCCTCTTACAGTGAAGGTTACATTTAATGGCCATCAACTCTTGATGACATCTCAGCACTTCTGGCTAACAATTTGACTGCTTGAGGTGGTGAGCTGCAGGCACAGGGTGTCATGTTTGCAAACTATTTTAGCAGGTAGGCCCTGTCATTCCCCATTTAATACAGCCATCTTGCTGTGCAGCAAGAGAAGGGCTCTGGGGCTGTGTCTAAACCTTGCCTTTCCCCCAAGGAGAGCACTATTTTGAATTTGTAAGTCTGGACTTCAATGGGAAAAAATCTGGGATCTGTTCTGATAGAAAATAACTTTTAAAATAGTATTGTGATGTGAATAATGGCATGAATCAAGAAGTGGTAATTATTATGAACTAGAGCAGTATGACATTCAGCTTTCTCTTCTGGGCTCTGGCCTTTGACTCTGCCCACACTTAGCCATTTTATGTTCAAGAGGAAGCACCTGCAGTTCACATGAAACTTGGGCTTTTAGCTAAAAAAAAGAGTTGCACAGACACTGTAGCCACATAGTTTAGTTTCATAGTTTAGTTTCATAGTTTCAGTTAGGGTTGGAAGGGACCACAAGGATCATCTAGTTCCAACCCCCCTGCCATGGGCAGGGACACCCCACACTAGATCAGGCTGGCCAGAGCCTCATCCAGCCTGGGCTTAAACACCTCAAGGGACGGGGCCTCAACCACCTCCCTGGACAACCCATTCCAGGGCCTCACCACCCTCACGGTGAAGAACTTCCTCCTCACATCTAGCCTGAATCTCCCCACCTCCAGCTTCATTCCATTAATGACATGACAGCTAAGAGCTATTGAAAATAAGCTGAATAGACTTAAAGTAACAGAAATTCATTGGTAGGACATATACATTGTCCCCCTTTAAATATGCTCCATGGTGGCCTGTCTGGGTGTTGGGGTGACCACCGGGCAAAATTGCGCAGAGCTAGCAGTACAAGACTGCCTCCATTTGCAGCTGTATCGTTAGTTAAAAGTCAAAGCTGCAGGAGGTGAATGCTGCCAGATGAAACCACCAATTCCTGTGAGGTAGCCAGCCTATGGGTAGAAATCTGAAGATTAATTTGCAGCCCCACGTGTCAGCAGCTGCTCAGGGCAGGCAAGGGGCAGGCGCTCTTGTACAGTCACTGTTGCCAGTCTGGAGAAGAAGCCTCCCTCCTCTTCCTGCCTCTGGTAAAACGTGCCCTTTGGATTGTGTTTTCATCTGCCTTTTGTTTAGGCTTTTGCACAGAGAAGCCATTTTGTGCTAGAACTTGACATTTTTTAAAACCCAAATGCCAAATATAGTAGCAAAATTGCAGTCAAATCCTACATGCTGGCAGCGCTTCATGTGTCTTGTGTATCCTGTCATATGATTTAGCTTGGTGAAAAATAAACATGCTCAGCTGAAGCATATAGAAACTGAAAGTTTGCCTGAACGCTGCTGCAACAAGAATTTGTTATTTAATACCCCACTGGATCCTTGCAAGAGAAATTTTGCACAGCTCCACCAAACTCAATACAGAACAGCAAGAATTTTGACAAAACACTGAAAATTGTGTGGCTTTAGCAAGTGTCTCACATCGAAGTAAGACTTCAGTGTGACCCCCCAAAAGATCATTCATAATTTCTGATGGTTTGTTTTGTTTAATTTCCAGTTTCTGAGGAGATGTTTATGTTTCTGTGCAGTTTTCTGCAGTTGTGGCATGCTGGTTTATTTTTGGGTTTTGGGGTTTCCCCCTTTTTTTCTTCTTTTTCTTATTTTCTTTTAGATGAGAACAGAGACCCTGATATAGTTAATTAGCTTTAGAGCAAAGGGGTGTTGTCTTGGTTTAAGAAGTGAGGCAGGCTCTCTAACTCAAAGTAGTTAGACTCCTCACAGGATTGGGTAGAAATGCATATTATTGGAAGTTTAAATGGAAGTGCTGTCCATATGCTTTATGCTACAGCACAAAGCATATAAAATACACAAAATCCATAGTCTCAGCTTAACACAGAAGCCCATTAAGCCAAAGCTTTCCCCAGCCAAACTGGGTCAAAAATCCAGGCCTCAAATGCTCCTCTGCCAAGGCTGTTCTAGGCCTCACTTTCCTGCAATCACAAAGATAAAGGGAGCAGCAGCAGGAAGGAGAGAGGGGAGGGGGAAAAAGGGCCAGAAACTAACTCTGCAGCCAGTATTATGGACTAGACTGGACTGGACTGGACTGGACTGGACTGGACTGGAATGGACCATGTTGGAAAAGACCTTTGAGATCATTGAGTCCAACCTATCATCCAACATTATCTAATCAACTAAACCATGGCACCAAGCTTCCTCTCCAGTCTCTTCCTAACACCTCCAGTGATGGTGACTCCACCACCTCCCTGGGCAGCCCATTCCAATGGCCAATCACTCTTTCTGTGAAGAACTTCTTCCTAACATCCAGCCTAAACCTCCCCTGGCACAGCTGGAGACTGTCCTCTGGATGTCTGTAGCTTTATGGTTTTCAAAGGCACCCAGTCTCAAACCATGACAGGTGTGTAGGGCCCTCTTGCAAAAAAAAATATTGCAAAATGAGTGTCAATCATAAGGTTTGATAAAATCCCTCATTCTTCAATTTCAGCCATTTCTACTGGGAAAGAAAAGCCAAGTCAGAGTAAACAAGTGGACAGGATTCTGCTAGACAGTTGCTGACTATGGCTATACATTTCTGAGCTGATTGCCAGCTAATGGAGAGAACCAGGAGTTTCTACAGCAGAGTTCATCTTGCCTGGAATAAATCTAAGCTGTAGATCCAACAAACCATTCTTTAAAAGGTCTGGATTTCTCCATTAGTTGCAAAGGGGAATCAGGCTAAGTCATCTGTGTTCTAGACTGTTCCAGTTAGTTATTTTCACATGTACCTATGGTTGCATTTCATATATAGCTCTCTGTATCTGACACAAATATATTGTGCATTGCCTCCCAGTTTAAAAGAATTACAAACATTCAAGTTGATAGAGACTTTTTTTAACATTAAAATGCTTAATGAAGGGACTTTAGAAGTCCAAGTGGGGAGCTCAGCAGGTAGCAATGGGAACCACAGAGCTGAGAATGTGGAATTGTGGGGTTGGACACCAAGAAGCCTCCATCAAGAAGCTTACAGCAGAAGCCCCTGAAGAGGGAGTTATTCGCAAACCTGTGTTATCCAGGGAGGTGGTTGAGGCCCCATCCCTGGAGGTGTTTAAGACCAGGCTGGATGAGGCTCTGGCCAGCCTGATCTAGTGTAGAGTGTCCCTGCCCATGGCAGGGGGGTTGGAACTGGATGATCCTTGTGGTCCCTTCCAACCCTGACTGAAACTATGAAACGATGAACCCCCCCTTTTTCTTAGAGGACACCTGTGTGACACATGGGTTCATTTCTGCACTTGGATCTGATGCATCACTGTAGAATCTTGTAGATCAGGGGATTAAGCTAGGTAATGGGACACTGCATTATTATTTATTTCTCTTTGCAGGTCATGTAATTGTGTGAGGTAAGGTACATTTCAACAGTGTACACAATACATTACAGGATTAACTCAAGTCAGTTCAGAGGGGTTTGTACGGTTTGTAGCTGTCTAATAAACTCAGCTACAAATAACTTCTAGAGAAGATCTGAGGTCATAAAAGCTTATGAAAATACAATAGCTCTTTGTACAAAGCATTCACACCCTGCTTTCACCAATTCACAAAGTGTAGAGCAGTTTGCTTCATTTATAATGCTGCCCTTTCATTACAGACAGTTGACTGCAGAATTAAACTCTAATGGAATTAAATAATTTAATATTAATATGCCTGTACAATCAGTAGGAACAGCTATGACTCACTTGGAAAAGAAATCATCATTGTGCATTGGTGACTAATACTGTCTCAGCTTTTAAAATCCTTTGTGTGAATTCAGACCTGCTAAATCTGGATTCAACAAGTGTACCTCCTCCTCACTGATAAAAACAAGCAGGGCATTGTGTAACCTTTTGGGTAACGAATGCCCTGTAGCAAATGCACAGACGCATAGTGCTCAGGAAAGCTTAGTTCTAAAGCAACTGTCTCACAAAACAGGCAGCTTTGCCAGATGACTTTTAATTAGCATTATTTCAGAAATGGAGGAAAGAGAACGAGGGAAGAAGTTACCAAATTGCTATAACCATCCAAGCAAGAGCATACCTGATCTGGACCATCAGTGTAGAATTCGTGGAACATCTTGTAGCAGGCCACACAGTGCAAAATCAAAATAAAGGTACATCTCTTTCGTGGCTTTTTCCCCCTGGAGTGGGAAGATTCACACTGATCACCTGACTCAGTCTCCTCTGGCATCACTGTTGTGATAGTTCAGATGGTTTCCTGGTTCAGAAGAAACATGCACAAAGGCACAGGTCAAAACCGAAGCTGCTGCCCAAGGGACAGCTGTTCACGACTGGACTTCCCTAATCTAGTCACTCTTTTCTTAGCAACTACAGATAATGGCAGAAATTTTCTCTGGTGCATATCCTGCACTGTGTACAGTGCAGAGAGAGCTAGACAGTTGGAGAATAGTTGTGAACTACTCTGGATATAATTTTTTTTGCTCTTGTGACACCATTTAGGGAGAAGATACCAGACAACTTTTGTTGCATGCAGCCAGTTTTTCATGGTCCTCCTTCCTGAAGGCTTCATGCTCCAGATTTTCTTTTTGTCACTTTTTCCTTCATGCCCCTTCACTTTAACTTACTCCCATAAGCTTCCTTCTGGGAAGGGATTGTCTGTCTTGACAATTGCACACACCTTGGAACCAGAGAATCAGGGAAGGCAGTGTGGTCAGAGTGGCTGGAGAGCAGCCAGGCAGAGAGGGACCTGGGGGTGCTGGTTGATGGTAGGCTGAACATGAGCCTGCAGTGTGCCCAGGCAGCCAAGAGGGCCAATGGCATCCTGGCCTGCATCAGGAACAGTGTGGCCAGCAGGAGCAGGGAGGTCATTCTGCCCCTGTACACTGCACTGGTTAGGCCACACCTTGAGAACTGTGTCCAGTTCTGGGCCCCTCAGTTTAGGAAGGAGGTTGACTTGCTGGAACGTGTCCAGAGAAGGGCAATGAAGTTGGTGAGGGGTTTGGAGCACAAGCCCTATGAGGAGAGGCTGAGGGAGCTGGGCTTGCTTAGCCTGGAGAAGAGGAGACTGAGGGGTGACCTTATTGCTCTCTGCAACTACCTGAAGGGAGGTTGTAGACAGGCAGAGGTTGGTCTCTTCTCCTAGGCAACCAGCACCAGAACAAGAGGACACAGTCTCAGGCTGCGCCAGGGGAGGTTTAGACTGGATGTTAGGAGGAAGTTCTATACAGAGAGAGTGATTGCCCATTGGAATGGTCTGCCCAGGGAGGTGGTGGAGTCACCATCATTGGAGGTATTCAGGAGGAGACTTGATGGGGTGCTTGGTGCCATGGTCTAGTTGTTTGGGTGGGTTGGATTGGTTGACTGGTTGGACGTGATGATCTTGAAGGTCTCTTCCAACCTGGATTTATTGCATTATTGTATTATTGTATTGTATTACAGCTGTTAAGACTACCATCAAGCAGTCTTTCCAGCTCATCCATTCCAAACAAGTTACTCATGACACTAATGTGAACTTGTGTGTAGCTGCTTGCATACAGCCACAATAATAAATAAAAAATAAAGAAGGATAAAACTTGGGTAAAGTATTTATGAGCAGGCTCTTCATCTATAGCTCCTCAAAAAGTGTTTTACAATTGGCGTAAGGACAGTTAAAGCTTACTGTGTCATTAACCAATGTATATTGAGTTATCAGTCATTTCCACCAGCCCCCTGTAGATAACTGGGACACCCAGGAGTCTCTCAGACAGTGGAAATTTAGGGCTTGATTCAGGAATAGTGTGGCCAGCAGGACTAGGGATGAAATTCTGCCCCTGTATTCAGCACTGGTGAGGCCTCACCTTGAGTACTGTGTGCAATTCTGTGCCACTCACTTCAGGAAGGATATTGAGGTGCTGGAGCAGGTCCAATGAGATTGGTGAAGGGACTGGAGGGAAAGTCTGATGAGGAGAGGCTGAAGGAGCTGGGGCTGTTCAGCCTGGAGAAGAAGAGACTTAAAGGGGACCTTATAATTCTCTACAACTACCTAAAAGGAAGTTGTAGTCAGGTGGAGGTCAGGCTCTTCTCCCAGGCAACTTGTGACAGGACAAGAAGGCATGGTATGAAGCTGTACCAGGGGAGGTTTAGGTTAGGTATTATGAAGCACTTCCTCACAGAAAAGGTAATTAGGCACTGGAATGAACTGCCCAGGGAGGTGGTAGAGTCACCATCACTGGAGGTCTTTAAGAAAAGATGGGATGTGGCACTTGGTGGCATGGTTTAGCTGATGTGGTGGTGTTAGGTCAGAGGCTGGACTTGATGACCTCGGAGGTCTTTTCCAGCCTCAATAATTCAGTGACTCTGTAATTGCATATACATAAACATCTGGTGCTGTCCATATAAAGCATTCTAAATAATGCCAGCCAGCCATATAGGAGCATAAAGGTATGACATGGGATAGTGGTGCTCTTCTGAAGGCCAGGTAGAGGGCCTAGAGCACCTTTAATGACACAAGGGACTCATGTGGGCAACTGAAGTAAACCCCTATTCACAACAGTCAAGAGAGCCTAGAGAGTGGCTCTACCGGCTGGACATGTCTACCCTCTGCAAAACTGCATTGCTCGCTGGGCTCGCCAACCATATTAACCCAATCTCCACCCCCTGCTAGCAAGTCACCTTCCTCTGCAGTTTGGGTCCAGCCTTGTAGTCTTTGTACAGCACATTCAGGTGATTGTTGTGCCATGGGAAAGGGCTGCACAGCAGAGCAAGGTAAGGCAGAATGAGAGATGAAGGTAGGGTTACTGAAATGAGGTCCACGAAAAAGCACCAATGTGAAAAGGCATAAAAAGCTAGAAGGAAAAAGCAAAGTCAGAAGATGGCAGTTTGACAACATTGGCCAATGAAGACTCATCTGGTGTCTTGCAGAGGGAGGTGAGCATGTTAATGCTTAGTCTAGTAGCTTGCTAGTCATAGTTAACCGTATCAACCAATGTATTTTTACTTACTTCTTAAATTGGATCTTCTTGCAGGGTGTTTTTTTGCAGTTGGTGAAATGTGCCTACCAAAGTGACTCATGGAGGCGTAGACTGGCAGGGAATGCAGGGTGCAGAAGAATTTTGTTACTCTGAAAGAGGTAACAAAGGCTGAAAACAATTGTGCAGTCTGGTGTTGTCATAACTACTCATACTAGAGATTTATGACTTGGATTTTATGGGGACTATTAATAGTAGCAATATAAAGAGGGGAGACAAGAAGGAATTAAGCTGCTCCCAGCCTGAAGAACTTTTAAGGATGCACTCAGCTCATGGGAATGGGAAGCTTTAATGGGAGAGGATGCATTGAGAAAAGCAGGAAAGCCATCATCTGACATGAGAATCACAAATTTCAAGCATTCAAATTTCTGCATAATGGAATTAATGGAGAATTGCAGAACTTGGGATGATGAGTCCTGCTTTACAGATAAAAAATGTGGACTTGAAATATGAAATCACTGAAGGAACAGAACTGGAAACAGTGCTGAGCGAGGGGGACAGGACTGGTGGGAGTGAGCTGATTTGTGTGCCTCTGCTGCTAAGGTTGCATTCAGCACTTAGGATGTGAGAGCAGACAGTGTGATGAATGGCACACTGGCAGACGAAAACAGTTTGAGGCAGCTGTGAAGAGAGTATTGAAAGAGAAGCAATTTGTGGATCAGGCCATTTGGCTTGCCAGAAGATGATTCAGTCTTTGAAAAGGGCACTGCAGAAAAGCAGATTATGGTTCCACCTCTCACTGCAGGGTTTAGAGAAGAGATGTTGGCTGCCAAGACCTTTGATTTGGGTCAATCTTTTTGATTTATCTCTACTAGATTTCCCAGAAGACACATTCTCTCCCCATTTACAAAAGGAGTTCTGACAGATTGTTTCCCATGGCTCAGATGGCTCTGTTTGTTATCAGAGTAGTCCCCAAAACTGATGTGGGGAAATTTAATCAATAGTTGACTTCCCTCAGGACAAGTATGGATTGTATCACACATGTCAGGTGCCTTGAATGATACTACTGAAAAGTGGATGGTGGTGGCTTCTAGAAATCCTTGGAGCATTGCTTAAAGATTTTAACTCTGTTGCTAGGGCATCCACCACTCCATGCAATCAGGCAGTTCTAGCAGCAGCATTCCTCTGAACCCCAGCTGGAGAGAACTTGCAGAATTGGGTGTGAGTGGCTTCAAAAGCAATACTGCCTGCCAAACTCTTGGATGGTTGTTTCACCTGGCCTAATAGAAAGCTGAGGAAGGCCTTGGGCAGTGTTTATGAAGGAACCATGTTCTAGGTATGAGTCTCAGGTTTTGTGTAGGGAGGAGCAAGGAGCCAGAGCAATTAGGAGGACCAAGATCATAGAACTGCAGTGATGAATGTATAGCTACTACCTGAGTGGACACCCACCTGACATATAAACACCTAAAAGCAAACATGAGTTCTTCTGTTACACAAACTTGCAGTGTGGATGAGAAAGTGAGTTAGGACCATAGTATTCCCTTTGGTACTTGGCATGCTCACAACTTGCACCCCTTCTCCCACATAAGTTGAGGTTTCTCTTGGACCTAGTCAGGCTCTTTGCTCTCCCCTGCACTAAGGCTCCAGATCACCGCTGCTCTCTTGCTTTAGAAAACCATTTCCAATGTGAATGTGTTCATGCCTGGTTTGTACTCAGATTTGTACTGACACTGTGCTTTGGTTCATCAGAGTCCAGAATGGCTTTTAATTTGCACTGAATGGAGATTAAAATGTATACAAAAGGTAAATCTTGCTATAGTAGCAAAGGCAGCTCCAATACTGTCTTGCAACTCACTCCCTATGCAAATCTTTGAGGTGTAACTGAGCTTATCCAGACCACCTCACCATGGTTCAACATACATGGATGCTCCTTGCTGTGGTAAGCCCAGCATCTTCTGCTGGCCTTCACTTTGTGAAAGCAAGCAGCTTGCAATACACTATGAAATGTTCTGGCTTACACACTAGGCCAACTAAGCCTCTTACATTTGCAGACATCTATGAGGTGTTTAATCCTAACCCTTCTAAATTTAAGGCCACAATTAGTTGCTGGTTTGTTTGATATTGTGTTTGGTTTTTTAAAGGACATCAGTGTTTTCTCTCTACCTTCTGGTACCTACCAATCATGAAATAAATAACCCCTCCTTCTTGTAACAGCTCCTGGAACTAGCATTAAGGAAAATACTCAGTAGAGTTTCTCCTCTGACTAGTCTCCTGCAAGTATTCTACCTTATCAAAACATATGTTAGTTCAGTCCAAGAGACATTGTGACAGACTGCTGCACTAGATAGTTTTTTACCCCAGAGATACTTAGCTCTATGAATCTTTTCTTTTAAAGTACGTTCTGGAGATGAGTTATAAATATTTAAACCTGACTGCCAGCAGAAGCTGTAACTTGAATATGAACATGTATTTTATGGTGTACATACATACCAATATTATATTAACATCTTGTAACTTTTAAAGGGTGTTAGACTTTCTGTAATTCAGGTATTTGTGTACTCATTATTTTGCTCAAGACCTAGCCTGTAGCTCATAATGCTTATAAAACAGAGCAGACTAGCAGGAACCAAGGAGACCGGGTATCTGACCTGTTTGTAATGCAACATGTATAAAGTGAAAGCAGTATGAGAAATGTGAAGCAGAAGATATCAGGGAGAGGAAACAAAAGGGAAAAAAAAGCCTTTTAAAAATGTAGCCATTTGAAGGTATGTGCATGAGCTCATGTGCAAATACTAATACAGTGGGAAATCAAGTGGGATGTCAACCATCTGTCACCATATCAGAAGAGCCCAAAAGAATTTCCCAACCAGCTTATTTCTCATTTTTCACACAGCTGAAATGGGTGAAGTTGATGTGTTTGTCTCTAACTGACTAAATTCACATGTGGCTATTGATAAATATTTAGAATCTGAATGTAAAATGTTGGTGTTAATCATTGTATCAATAAGGTTGGAAAAGACCTCAAAGATCAAGTCCAACCTGTCACCCAACACCTCATGACTACTAAACCATGGCACCAAGTGCCACGTCCAATTCCCTCTTGAACACCTCCAGGGACGGTGACTCCACCACCTCCCTGGGCAGCCCATTCCAATGGCTAACAACTCTCTCTGTGAAGAACTTTCTCCTCACCTCGAGCCTAAACTTCCCCTGGTGCAGTTTGAGACTGTGTCCTCTTGTTCTGGTGCTGGTTGCCTGGGAGAAGAGACCAACTCCCACCTGGCTACAGGCTCCCTTCAGGTAGTTGTAGACAGCAATAAGGTCTCCCCTGAGCCTCCTCTTCTCCAGGCTAAACAATCCCAGCTCCCTTAGCCTCTCCTCTTAGGGCTTGTGCTCAAGGCCTCTCACCAGCCTCGTTGCTCTTCTCTGGACATGTTCCCCTGGTGCAGCTTGATCTGATTCCCCCATTGCATGTGACAGAGATAAAGCCACAGCAACGAAGATCACTATGTAGTAATGGCATGCACATCATTCAATCTAAAAATGGGAAAGTCTCAATGTTCTATTTAAGACAATATTCTGCCATGACTACTGCAAATGAGAGGGACAAGTTAATATGTCATTAAGGCAAACAGCAGCTACTGTGACTGATGGCCTGTTTAGGGCTGTATTTTTAATCCTTCAACTTAATATGATGATGCACATAAAATGCAGGGAGTTTACAGGTTCTTTTAAAAATTGCTGTGCTTCCAGAGAATGAACTCCCATAATATAAAACTTTATCAGAGGAGTGCATTTCACATGCAAGAAACCCCAGAATTTGTTTTAATGAGGAAAAAGATTTCCACCACAAAACATGAGATTGGAAATGGTCTGACTTATGCTTTATCAGAGTAGTTTACTTCTGTTGATTACACTTCCACCCTAATGCACAGCACATCTGCAACTACAGAATTTTAGCAAGACATTCCAGCACTGTCATACTTCAAATAGCCATACTTCAGTGCATGCTTAAGGATGCATTTTAACTCTTCAGAAAATCCATTAAGTACTCTGGGCTGCTGCCTATTGAATTACTTGAGAGATTTCCTCAACTATAACAAGTTGTTGGAACTAGTATTTTATAATTAGCTCCTCACTTCAAAGTGTCTATGGGGTACTAAACCACAGAATTACAAAATGTCAGGGGCTGGAAGGAACCTCAAAAGATCATCCAGTCCAATCCTCCTGCCAGAGCAGGATCACCTATACCTGATCACACAGGAATGCATCCATGCATCTCCAGAGAGGGAGACTCCACAAACACCCTGGGCAGCCTGTTCCAGAAATTTTTCCTTGTGTTTCCATGGAACTTCCTATGCCTCAACTTCCACCCATTGCCCCTTGTCCTGTCATTGGGCGTCGCCAAGAAGAGCCTGGCTCCATCCTCTTAGCACCTACCCTTTACATAAACATTAATGAGGTCACCTCTCAGTCTCCTCCTCTCCAAACTAAAGAGCCCCAGCTCCCTCAGGCTCTTCTCATAAGGAAGATGTTCCACTCCCTTAACTTTTGTGTCTTGGGCTTGCTTTAAACATGTTTTAAATATAGATGGCTAGTCCAATAATGGTCCCAACTCTGATGATGTATAAAAATGGAGGCTCACAGGTCAGGTACTTTGGAAGTACTGCACTGTTTGGGAAGTGATTACTTCCTGCATCATTTCTAGTTGTTTTTTTTTAAAGGTATCTCAAGATTGCCTTGTCAGAATTGTCTCTTGTAGCACATGGCATATTTCATCCCTTTTCAATAAAATTGAAAAGAAAAAGCAAGAAATTTTAGACAATACGTTCCTTAAAAACAAACAAACAAAACCCACCTCTACCCCAAAAAACATAATAAAAAAACCCCAAACATCAAACCCCACCAAACCCCCAAACAAAACCCCCCAAAATACCCCACACCAACCTTTCATGCCTCTCTCAGTGCTCAATCACTGTAGCCAGCACATGAAAATCTGAGGTACTAATTAGAACATTATCAAAAGCCAGCAACCTAAACTGAAAACACCAAACTCAGAAGGTAAAACTGTGGGGGACTGTGATGAATCTGTGGACCTTCTGAAGAGCTCTGGTGAGGAGTTCAGTATTGAAAACATCACTGTGTTCCCATGAGAAGTTGGAAACTCCCTGGACTGGATGTTGGAGGATGAGAAAGCGCAAGATAAGATAGGAGGCCACCTGGACTAGAGTAACAAGTAACTATAGCAATGCTCTCACTCACCCATAAGAATCTTAAGAAGAGTCTGTTAACCAATCACATGCAGCCATACTAACAAGACAGATACAAAATGTGTGTTGCTTGCTGGAATGAAGGAGGTCTTTTGTCTTTCTCTCTACTCTGCTGGTGTTTTATCTTTGTCGCTTTTGACCGTCACCCTATCCCTACAGCAACATAAAACTAATGCATTTTAAACATTCTTTCCATTTTAGACTTAAATGTATTTGAAACATAAGTAACCTGAGAAAAAAATGTGCTTACTCTGATAATATCCTATTAGAAATTTTCTCTGTTACCTAAATTCACCTTCACTTCATCATGCCACATAGCCTTTCTGGAAGGGACAAGAAGAGCTCACTTAATTGTCTTCAATAAATTGATAGTCTCTAAATCAGGCCAAATATATGGAAACTATGTTCTTCAGTTATGATTCATACCATATAGCTATGGTATCATGACATGCTTTATTAACAAATACACAAAACCCGGTCCAGCCCGGTAGGTGTTCTTTGCCCCACAGTCACCTATACCCGAAGGAGTGAAGGAAGAAGGACAGAGATTTTGACCCAGTGCTGAGTCTCAACAAAATTTCTAACAAATATGTGGCCAGAAATTATGGCAGCCATTAAATGCAAGTCTTGTGGACTGGAAAGCTGTCAAAAGGTGACCCTTACACACCACTGATGTGGTGAACGTTGAAGACAGGTTTGTGCTACTTTAAATGAGGGGCTGGTCAGAAGATGACCTAAGGTGACAGGTGGTGACAGTACTACAAGGAATTTGAACTCTGTATTTTAGAAGAAATTCAGTTTTACTTCTCTTTAGGCTTTAGAGTGCTCTGCTGTCCTGGGTAATCCTGTGGCAAGTCTGCTCATGTTCAATATTAAGTTAAAAAGTAGTGATGTATGCTGATCACTGCAGCAGACAAGATTGTCCAGTCCTTGTTTTAATTGTCTCCTTTTGATGTCAGCCACAAAGGTGCCCCTGTTAGAGGGAATCAGAACACAGTGCTCACATCCTTAGGACCTCCTATTGGTACATCAGAACATTAGCCTGGAAATACACACAGATTCTCCTCCGTGCCAGCTGCAGATGTGGAGGCTTTCCAAACAAACTTAGCGAAGTAAATTCAACCTTTCAGATACAACATCCTCCTCTGAAGCTTTATAAAAATACCAGTGCAACATAGAGCCATTTTACAAAACAATTATATTTATAGAAAGGTATTTTAGTGGTATATGTTGAGGTAAATAATAACAACAGACCCAACAGAGGGCATGACCAGTGTTATGGAGAACTCTGGATGAAATTTGGCCAACAGCCTGTTTTATAAAAGCTAATATTTACCTACCAGATATGATCCCTGGTAAGGTGCTTATTGCTGTAATACTTCAAAATCATTCTTCAGTTTACAAATTGAAAAATATATGAAATTAGATCTGTATGAATGTTAGGTATTAGCTGTCACAAATTTTAAAAGGCATTGTACCAAGTTTTCTTAATTGTTTACTAACCAATTCGATTGTTGCAGGTAAATAAACTACAGCATACATTTTACCTGACACCATGCATCAAAAAATCACCATAAAAACTAAGTTTATCAAAGTCCAACTCCACAAGGAAAACATGAAAAAGTGCAAATTATGTACCCAGTATTTCTGTCACAGCTGGTTGTTTTTTTTTCTTAATATGGCATGAAAAAGGTTTACAGCATATATTAAGAAAATTCTTACAACTGTTCACCTCAATGCTTATATATACAACATTTTGTTCAAAGTGCTCACTATATGAAAAAAAAACCAAGAAAAAAACAAAAAAAAACCAAACCAAAACTGATTGGATAAAAATATTTAAACAGTGCTTCCTGAATGTCCACGGAAAATTCTTACAACGCATCAGTCCCGCTTGTTTTCCTCTTCACTCAGTGCAATGAGATGCAGAAGTCACTTCAACTCCATGAAACTTGCTTGCCACAATGCCAGAACACCTCTGTTACAGTGGCATTCTTGGTGTCCCATTGGGAGTGGGTCTTTTGCTTTTCTGCAGGTGGCTTTGATGTTTTCGAGATCTTACTACTTTCATTCTTACTTCAAATACTTCTTGTATGGCTTTGCGGAAACAATGGAAATTGTAGTCTATTAATCCTACAGAGACAGAAATATTTTCCTTGTTAATGAAGACAGTTACACAAAGCAGGTGATTTTAAAAATTGCTTGTATTCTACACTTAGTGAAACACCACACTTTCCATCTGGAGGTCATAATCACTGAATTTTCCAGGCATTTTTTTTTCTGTGCTAAGCAAAAGCACATTTGGTAAACACATACAATGTCCAATGTTAGATATACTTATCAGGCTTAAGAGAAAACAAATAGAAGTTCATTGGCAAATAAAGCCTTAATAAAGAGCTTTGGAGAAGTTCTCAATATAGAATATATTAAAATATTATAGATATAATATATATTTTATATATATATATAAATTAATATAATATATTAAAATATTTAATTTTGTTCAGACTGGAGAAGAGAAGGCTCCGAGGTGACCTCATTGTGGCCTTCCAGTGTCTTAAAGGGGCCTACAAGAAGGCTGGGGAGGGACTTCTCAGGATATCAGGTAGTGATAGGACTAGGGGGAATGGAATGAAGCTGGAGGTGGGGAGATTCAGGCTAGATGTGAGGAGGAAGTTCTTCACCGTCAGAGTGGTGAAGCCCTGGAATGGGTTGTCCAGGGAGGTTGTTGAGGCCCCGTCCCTGGAAGTGTTTAACACCAGGCTGGCTGAGGCTCTGGCCAGCCTGATCTAGTGTGGGGTCCCTTCCAACCCTGACTGATACTATGATACTGTGATAAAATATGGTGTCATATGATAAATTTGGTTTACAGGATAACTGTAAAAGAGTTAAGCAGCATCTAGTAATCAAATAAATTTCATGTCGTTTTGGCAATGCATAAGCTTTGAAATGGATACTTGATAGAAATATTACCAGGGAACAGGCAGCTGTATTTCAACTTACACTGCAATTGAAAAGTAACACAAAAGACATGCTGCTATGTTACACACATACGTAATAGGTAGACAACATTACTGTGTGAGTGGGCTGAATGTGATCCCACAGCTGTATTGGTAGTCAGTTGGAAGACTTACTGGGTGCTACAACTGTGTAATACTGCAACACAACTTTAGAATTCTGGTACTGAGCTTATGACCTCACCCAAGCTTAGTGTCACAAGCTTTCTTAACCCTTTCCCTAGAGTTCAGACAAAACCTTATATGGAAGTCAGCAGGCACCAAAAGCTAATCTGTAATCCTAAAACTGTACTGTCAGAGCACAGGCTACAGCACTCAGTGTTCCCAGCTCTGCAGACAAAATAGCCTGATACATTTGTGGACAAACCTGAATGTGTGTTTACTCAACATGGCGTTTTTCCTGAAAGAGTTCTTAGTAGGTATGTGAAAATAACACTTTTTCTGCTTAAAGCAAAACTAGAAAGTGACTACATCTAACATTCACAGACAATAAAGGTGGTACAGGTAGTAAAGGGAAATTTAATAGGTTGAAGTTCTATAAGATAAAAGCCAACTAGCCTGTCAAACAGCCCAGCAGACGTGGTGCAAGGACTGCATTCACAAACACATGTAACACTGACTGCTGAATCAGTACCACAAGATGAGGCTATGAGACCAGATGATGGCTCATTCTTCTACTGCTCAGTTCTGGTCTCAGGCCATTTCACTAAGACCAGTGACTTGGTGAGGATCACGCTACTGAGTAGAGGGATCATGAACCAAGCTTTCACTACTGACCTTCAATAGGGTCAGAGACAACAAGAAAATTTTATGCACTAACTGCAAAATATGAAAGCCATTCAGTTCCCACACATTTTTTTCAAAAGCCTGCTTTCAGAGTTGAGGAAAGCAAGAACCTATTTCTTTCTGTCAGCCAGTTTCAGTAATTTTCTTTTTGATATGGCACAGAAGCTGTTCCAAACGTGTATGCTGGTGCCAACAGGTACAAACCAACATTAGCCAAGATAAACATTTGACTGTTGCAGATGGAAGCTTTACTGTGCTGGATGTAAACTTTCCTATGCTTGCATATCACAAAGTTGTTAAACACATTTATGATTTCATCTTATCTTAATGCCAGCACAAATACCTCATGCCTTTAAATTCATTACGCAGGCTCTATCAAGCTGTACTTACCTTTAGCGTTTGTGATATAGCTAGAGACTGTTATCAGCTGACAACAACCACAGTTATTGTTAATGTAAAAGTAATGAAATACTAGCAAAAATACCTTTTCTCTCAAAGCTTTCTTCTCTGACAAAACAAACAAGAGCAAGGAATTTTGTCACCTCTTTTAAATAAAGGACAGTTGTATTGTTCAGTTTTATGATTGCCATTGATTCTTTGTCATAAGGAGTTCCAGTGCCATCATCTTTAAGCCTAGGAGGCAATATTCAAATAAACAAACAAATAAGAAAAGATAAACCACCACATGAATTAATAAAAATATTTCCACATTAGTTATTTCCCCCAACAACCTCAACCTGCAAGAAATTTTCAGCCTTTCAGAGAGGCTTTTCTTCAAACTACACTAAGAAGACATGGAGATTAAATTATTTATCCAATTACACACCAGACCCTAGATCTGTGAATAGAATTCAGTTTGTTTAACTGCCAAGTACCTGAATTAGAGCCTTATTTTCCTCTGTTGGTTGCCAACCACTTAGCACAAGGTTGTCTGTTTTCCTTTCATCAATGCACTGTATTTGGACTTTTTATCTAAACCATGTGAACCAGTAAGTCTGTACTGGTAATTCCAAATCTAATAACCTTGCTTGAACCAGTGGCAGCTGGCTGATAGTTTAAAGCCATCATGAGGCCTTCTTCATGAGATGTAGGCTTTTTCAAGACAATCACGTGAAAACAGATTTCTCCTTCACAGATGATGTGTCATGATGATCACTATTAGTTTTATGCCTTGCAATTTTACCCTCATTCCTGAATGCACAGAGAGATCTTATTAAATGAGTAGTTATCACCAACCTACTAGAACTATTAGTATCAGTAATTTATTAAGGTGACAAGTTCCACAGATGCTCCAGAAAAAAGAGGTAAGAAATGCATTGTTGTATCATGTCTTCAGTCTACAGCTGAAAACATGGCAAGCAGATTTCTGGTGATAAATGTTAAATGGTTACACAAAGACAGTGGCAGAGTGACATTCTGTGAATAGAGAACCCCACAATTGGTGGTGTTCAGATAATAAAGAAATGGTCTTTTAACCACAAGCAGCATCCTTCTCTTTTTAAGTTAGTGCACATTCAGTGCACATTTGCACTAGGGTTCTCCCTCATACCTTCTCCCAAGAGTGCAAGAAGTCTACCAATAGGCTACTAAAGACTACCACACTCAATGCATGCCTTTCTTAGGAAGAGCTACTATCACATTCAAGCCATTTAGAACATAACTTGCAGGGAGATGGACAAGGCATGCCAGGAGATCTCTAGCTGTTAATGTATGAGGATGGGAAACCGAAAAAATACACTCAAAAAGGTCATGGAGGGAGAAGTAGATGAACAGAGAACTAAAGCAAGAGTGGAGCTGCCCTCTGAGGCCAGTAGAGGCCACCAGATATTAAACAAAAGTAAATACGGCTCCACTTTTGTTTTTTTAAATGGGAGGAATCATTCTGTTCAACTCCTCCATGGGGAACAAAAAGATAATGTTAACATCTCTGTTTCTTTCATGATTGGTTACTTCCCACTCCTTCCTCCAAATAGAACTACTAGAATTGAAAGAGGAAGGTGTCCACAAAAGCAGGGAACAGTGCTTGCTGCTGGCAGGGGATCTGTAAGTCAGAGGCCTGCCGTTGCCTCCTCCTCCCCTGTCCTGACAAATCACTCAGGCAAGTTACACATTCTCGTCATTGTTTATACTCACATCATTCTAATTTTCATAGAATCATAGAATCAATAAGGCTGGAAAAGACCTCAAAGATCATCAAGTCCAACCTGTCACCCAAGACCTCATGACTACTAAACCATGGCACCAAGTGCCACGTCCAGTCCCCTCTTGAACACCTCCATAGATGGTGACTCCACCACCTCCCTGGGCAGCACATTCCAATGGCTAACAACTCTCTCTGTGAAGAACTTTCTCCTCACCTTGAGCCTAAACTTCCCCCGGTGCAGCCCGAGACCGCATCCTCCTGTTCCGGTGCTGGTCGCCTGGGAGAAGAGACCAACCCCCTCCTGGCTACAACCACCCTTGAAGCCATTCAGGTTCTAGATACACAGTTTTATGAAAAACATTAACAATTTACTTACCCATATATACAAGAAATGTCAATCACAACATCTATCATATCACAGCAGAGCTCATAAGTTTGCATATCCACTGGAGTACTGTCCGTTGCAATGTAGATCTTACTGACTACATCAAACAAAAACGCTTTTTCAATCCCAGAATTCTATTTAAGGGGGGAAAAAAGAGAAAGAAAAAAAAAAAGAAAAAGAAAGTGGAAGTCATATCTTGAAAAATTAATACCAAGCTTTTTTGTTCCCCTATTTGCCTGTTGTACTTAAAAAGCTACGTTAAAAGAAGTGGAAGTTAAACTGGAATCAAGCTCATTTGGAAAGAACTGTGCATACAGCTCCATTGTTTTTGGAGCAAACTGTAATGCTCATATACTTTCCACCTTTCAAGTTGCACTCCCAGAATTCCCCTCTCTGGAATAACCTCTGGACACATTGCATTTATTTTCAATGGAAAAAGGCAGGGGGAAAGAAGTCTTTCAAGATCAGGATTTTTAGACTTTGCATTGTAACAACTGATACAGAGAGCTGCAATTTGAAGTTGTTTTAGCTGGACATGTTAAGAAGGTAGAAACAAGGAAAAGAAAAAGTTGATGGACAAAAAGAAGGCAGTAGAGGTCAGGAATTAATTTCTCAGGGTAATTGAGAATTTGTCTGTTGGGGTCTGTAGCTGCTTTAACATCTGGTTCCTTAGAACATCTTGTTAGGATCACAGGAGGAAGACCAGTATTTTCCTGGTGCTCTTTCAGTTTCCATGGAGCACTGATGGTTAAAAAGCCATGTTTATAATGCTAAGGCTTGCTAATGTGATGACAGTCATGCTCTTGTCACCTGGCCAAGCTGATTAAGACTCTCCATATTGGAGATGTATTGTATTCACAGCCCTCAGAGGCTAGCCAGGAATGCTAGCTTATACTCAACATAGACAAACTGCCTGGAAAAAAAAAAAGGGGGGGGAAATGTGTACTGCTTAACTGAAAATAGTAGCTTTGCTTGCTGATATCAAGGGACTGCACCTGGCCAACTGTTGCAGCATGAACGTAAAGGGCAATTTTCCAGTACTGCTAAAGCTCAAGTGTGGTGGGTTTAGGCTATGCTTTTAAAAATTAGCTGTAGATTTCAAGCAGAAAAGTAGGAAAATATAAATAAGTCACTACTGGGTGTAAAAAGGAAAAGAAAATATTATTCTAAACAAATTCATTGGAAAATGTCTGGGATAAGAGGAGCTGTACTATAACAATTCTTTCACATTTCCCGTTCCTTTTCTCTTCTCTTCTGATCTTGGCTGTTTTGCTTTGCTTGGGAAAGAGATAACGTGCTTCTGGGTGGCTTTGGGATAAGTCTAACCCACTGCTTTCTATCTCAACTCCTCTCTATCTTGGCACAGGAGGATTTGGGAGGGCAGTGGAACACCTCTCCTTGGTCTTTTCAGCCAGGGTGGGGTGTCATGTTGTTTGCTAATCGTAAACATCTGTGTAATATTGTAAATCCTGTATATTTTGTACATATTCATTGCATTCCATTGTAGAGTGTAGGTTTTGCTTGTAAATACAGCTTCATTTGCTTCTAACTGAGTTGGTCTGGCTGAAAGTTAATGCTGGGAGGTAACTTCAACTCACCACACTCAAGCTTCAATGTGCTTCAAATCTGTTTCAAAATCCACTTATTCAGCAAGACACCACTTTGTCCCCATAAAACCCAAGTTATCTTCATATGGGGGCCTCCCTTTTTAACATGGTTGGGGATTACAGTATCACAGTATCACCAAGGTTGGAAGAAACCTCAAAGATCATCAAGTCCAACCTGTCACCACAGACCCCATGACTAGACCATGGCACCAAGTGCCACGTCCAATCCCTCTTGAACACCTCCAGGGATGGTGACTCCACCACTTCCCTGGGAAGCACATTCCAATGGCTAACAACTCTCTCTGTGAAGAACTTTCTCCTCACCTCCAGCCTAAACTTCCCCTGGCACAGCTTGAGACTGTGTCCTCTTGTTCTGGTGCTGGTTGCCTGAGAGAAGAGACCAACTGCCTCCTGGCTACAACCACCCTTCAGGTAGTTGTAGGCAGCCATAAGGTCTCCCCTGAGCCTCCTCTTCTCCAGGCTAAACAATCCCAGCTCCCTCAGCCTCTCCTCATAGGGCTTGTGCTCAAGGACTCATTGCCAAAATACAAGTCACTTTAAACAGAAGAGGTTGGAACTTGAGCCTTGTAGTGTCATTCGTGAGGAATCAATTTTAAATGTATGTGTTATATAAAGAGAGATTCAGTGACAATTTCAGCTCTACAGGTAAGATGTACTTTAAATTATTAAGATGCCAGTGATAATATAATAAGATTTAACAATCAGAAGTCATTTTTCTCTTTTAGAACTTTGGCTGCTGCAGCCTGCCCGTACTTGCAGTGATGGATTAAAAAGTTTTCCTTGTGAGATGTTTGCCATGCCAACCAGTTATGCATGCTGGCAAGGGCAGAGCTTGGTGTCTTAACTTAAACCATGCTTGTTTTCCATTGAGACTAATACACCATTGTAGGGCTTGCTGAGAAACCGGCATGTTATTTGTTTCTGTCAAACTCCGTGTGGTGACAGAAGCCTCTGTAAAAGGTAGTATGGACTGCCAGGAGGAGTAAGCACGGAATTGTACCCACATTTGCCAACTGAAAAAAGTAAAGGATGCCCCAGAATGTTTGTAAGGAAATCATAGAATAATTTTGTCTGGAAAAGACCTTTAAAGTCATTGAGCCCAACCATTATCTAACTCTACCAGGGCTGGGGTTAACCCCAGCAGCCTCAGCACCACATGTCTGCATCTTTCAAACACCTCCAGGGATGGGGATCCAACCACTTCCCTAGGGAGCCTATTCCAGAGTTTGACAACCCTTTCAGTAAAGAAGTTTCTTCTAATACCCCATCTAAACCTCCCAGATGCAGCTTGTGTTACTGGGAAGAAGAGACCAACACCTTACCTTACCAAATTACTCGACTGAAAAAAACCAAATTAGTATAAACAGCAATTGCAATCACAAAAAAAACAGGAGAGAGAGAGGATAATAAATAATATTCCAAGGGATGTTACATCATTAAAGCTCAGTCAGGGAAAATGACAATAAGGAATTAAATGTTTCTGTAGTAGTGCAGAAGGGTTCCTTCTGAGAGAAACAAAGGCCAACAGCTGCCTCATGCAAGTGAATGAAATGCTGCCATTGATCACAATGAGAGCAGGGTCAGAATAAGCATTCATCATCTCTGACACAAACTACAGCCTGGAAAGAATTTGCAATAAAGCTAGAAGCTCTATCAAGCACTCTGGATCAATGTAAGAGTATTCCATGGCTAATCTGAAGCAAGGGAGTCATTACAAAAAATCTTCTGTGATGAATGCATGAAATCTTTTTTTCTGGATAGGTAAAAACCATGAGGTAGTTGAAATTCAAACCATATTTCTCAACTATAATGCATGTGATAAAATAGAAGGCAGTTTCTAATTTTTAAATGGAATGGTTTCAGTAAATCTGGTAGTATTACCCCAATTCCTAGCTCAGGTAAAGTACCCTAAGTTTTTCCTTCTTGAGAACACGAAAAGCCTAAAAGCTTGACCCTATACAATAATTTTTGGAAGAACTTACAGGATATAACCAGTCACAGCTGGAAATGAATGTTGGATTGTTATTTAAACAGGTCTTGTGGCAAACACCAGATTTTGTGAATGAATTTTAATTTTCAATACTATATATGAATTTCACAGATTATAAAATCTAAATTATTTAACACAAAAAACTGTAATTAACTTTATTTCTACTGTGATAACTCCTTGTTTGGTTTTAATACATATTTTGTTACATGCTTCAAAAGTACCTCAACGACCCTGGGCTCGGAGTGGCTGGAGAGCTGCCAAACAGAGAGGGACCTGGGGGTGCTGATTGACAGCCACCTAAACATGAGCCAGCAGTGTGCCCAGGTGGCCAAGAAGGCCAATGGCATCCTGGCCTGCATCAGGAAGAGTGTGGCCAGCAGGAGCAGGGAAGTCATTGTGCCCCTGTACTCAGCACTGGTTAGGCCACACCTGAGTACTGTGTCCAGTTCTGGGCCTCTCCGTTCAAGAAGGACATTGAGACACTTGAACGTGTCCAGAGAAGAGCAATGAGGCTGGGGAGAGGCCTCAAGCACAAGCCCTATGAGGAGAGGCTGAGGGAGCTGGGATTGTTTAGCCTGGAGAAGAGGAGGCTCAGGGGAGACCTCATTGCTCTCTACAACTACCTGAAGGGTGGTTGTAGCCAGAAGGAAGTTGGTCTCTTTTCTCAGCAACCAGCACCAGAACAAGAGGACACAGTCTCAAGCTGCACCAGGGGAAGTTTAGGCTGGAGGTGAGGAGAAAGTTCTTCACTGAGAGAGTTGTTAGCCATTGGAATGGGCTGCCCAGGGAGGTGGTGGAGTCACCATCCCTGGAGGTGTTCAAGAGGGCATTGGACGTGGCACTTGGTGCCATGGTCTAGTCATGAGGTCTGTGGTGACAGGTTGGACTCGAAGATCTTTGAGGTCTCTTCCAACCTTGGTGATACTGTGATACTGTAAAATGAAAATCCACATTCCTATGTCACACAACTTGATTGCTTGGTAAGGACAGGGTAGTTTAGAAGACGACATCTTTCTACAACGAGCTGAGTGTTAGTCACACAAGATTTACATGGGGCTTGAATGCAATGGTATTTTTATGATTTACAAGCAGTTACGTTAAAGAATGTAGAAGCAGTAGTATCACACTGATGGCTCCTCAAACACAAACCTAACACACTGTGGCACTATAAAGTTAGGCAAAGAACCTGCTGTGAACTACAGAATCATCACAGATCTATTTTTGTAGTCATCAGCTTCTCATGTTGGAAGTCTTCACAGCGTAAATGAAAGCACATCTTCATGAATATTGCTGCAAAACCCAAACTAGAACACCAATACACCCACACTTTGATATACAACACACTGCCTTCCTGAGATAAGCCATGACCAAAATCCATGTCAAGATTTGTTGTCACAAAGTTGCTAAAGTATAGCACCCACTAATTCTATGCCAGAGAAAAATGTTTAGTCTTCCTGTGAGAGTCATTTGGAGTCTTCTGTTTACAGACAGAAGATACACATAAAAACAGACAGCAAGCATGCTGAGGACAGTGATGCAGCTACACCTTGCTCCAAGTCATTAACAAACTCTCTTTGGAACTAAGAAACAGTCTGTTTCCCCTACTGAATAGGAAAAATAGCATCTTTCTCACTTTTTTCAGCTTCCCATTCATTTTAAAGACTTGTTCTTCCTTACAAACCACATTTGTTGTTCTAGACATTATTGGAGCTGCCTTCTGGGTGGTCTAGACACACAAGCAACTGCCATCAGACATTTGGGAAGCAGCTTGTGTTTGATTCATCTGGTGGTTTGGTGCAAATTCTTCACCAACTCCAAAGAGTGAGGAGACCCCATAGAGAGATCTGACTCACGATGAGTGACTGGGGTGACTGACACAAGGAGGTCTAGCATTCAGACAGCTTTCTCTTTTAAGACTGTGTAGCATATTCAATATCCAATTGCTTCAGAACTGTTATTATTACTCCTCCATTATCCTTCTGTCCTAAGTGGCGTTCAAGACTAAATGATATCTGGTATATGGTTCAGCCATTTTGGTAGAAACAGTGCTTTTAACAACCCATTCACAATGAAATAGCATCATTCATTGCCTAATAGTAAGAGAATAAGCTTCAGAAAGACCTTTCTCTAATTCTAGCTTTCCTTTCAGCAACACATCCAATTGTTCTCTCTCTCCATTTTCACACCCTGAACTGAGAAACTGTGAGGTCTACTTTTACCCTACAGGCCACCGAATGATATTAAATAATTTCATTAATTCAAAATCACAAAAAAGGACCAACAAAATACCTTGTTTGGAAATGGAAGGTTGACAAATTAATGCTAGATGCAAGGTGCAGAATTAGAATACTGTGAGAAAGGGTGCAGTTTCAAGAGCCACTATGACCTGACTTAATGACCACCAAAATGGGGAGTTCACACTTTTCACGACTCAGGCAGTGTGTTTCCCTTTGCTCATGGCCAACGTGTTCCCATCGCTTATCTTGTGCCATAACAAGAGCATGCTGCACTCTTCCACAACTTGCTTTTAACTAACTTTAAAATTGCATTAATGTTGTCATAGTGGCTCCATGAGGGAACAGGTGAGTGTCAGAACCAGTATAAAGAAGAGGAAGAGGTCACAGGAACAGTGGAGCAAGCAATTATCCCCACAGTGATAACAAGTCACTAGATACACAAAGCTCCCTAAGTGGACTCTACTTCTAAACATTTCAAGGCAAGAGACAATTTCATGTGAGGTAAACTTTGATATAAAGAGTTAATTCTAGGATGCACTATAGACAAGTCTACATAGGGAGCCAGACCAAATGATGTCCCTTTAAGAATGCATTTACAAAAATGTTAAGTACTACTTAAACAAGTGCATGCAGCACAGACCTTTGCAACATTCAGATTAATGTAGGAGCAGGACAGTGATGACTGCTAACCCACTTCATGTGATTCAGGAAATACTAACAGTATCTCAGCAGCTCAGCAATGCTGTTCAACAGGCAAGGAGGTGAGACCAAGCTGCATGTGGGTACATTTCAACTAAGTTCTGATAACTTCTCAGAGAGTTCAGGTTGCTCACAATCTCCTAGAAGGCAGCGAGCAGAGTATCTGAACGTGCACGTTGGACAGTTGGATCTATAGGCAAAGTATGTAACAAGTACTTACTGAAATAAAGATGTTCAGCAGGTTTTCCAGTGTTGGGAGCTGCGGAATCAGTTTCTGTACCACTTTGCTAAATGCTTCAAATATAGAATGATCATATATGCTTGTCAGATAAAAGCTGGAAAAAAACGTCACCACATTTTCCTTTTAGCCATATACTGTGAACATGATGTACCTTTCATAACATGAGTGACATGATGAAATATCGTCAAACAGCAAGTGCCTACACTTATGCAATTACCCCTTGTGATTAAAAGTCACATGTTTTGGTTGAAGCATGGGACTTCATCTTTACACACATCCCAAAAAATCCTAGACACTGCAAATTAGACCTTGATGTAGAATTTCATGATTCAAATCCCACTTTGGTATTCTGAGAAAACTACTTTTCAAATTGTAGGAGAGGAATATTACTGTCTGCTGTGATCTCCTTTCTGAAAGCTGTGGACACATTTACCAATGCAATGATGCAGTTAAGAAATTAAGAGCTTTAGAAAGCTGGCATGTTCACAGAACAGGCCTCTCTTTTAAATGTATTTGTTCTTGGCATTAAGTAATAAAAAAAGCCATAACAGCTTGATGTCCTCTAGCTCCCAGTCTGCAGAAGTCCACTATTTTTCATTATTTGCTAGAATAATCTGCTTTATCAGCAGACATCAGGTAAAGACACAGCACCAGTCTTCCAAGTGGTTCCAAGCAGACTGCAGCTGTGAGGATTAGTAATTGGGAGGGGACTGTGAGGCAGACAGGTTTCAAAGAAGGCAAAAGCTATGTAGGTGCTGGAGAGAGCTCTACTGGATGGAGCTCTAGCAGTTGCTGCCACTGTCCAAGCAACTTAATTCAAGACAGCAGCTGCAGCAAAACCTGGTAGGACCTCTGACGTATTTGTCTTCTGTTTTTAAGAGCACCTCTCCATCTTCCCCTCCAAGACAGAGATAAGATAGTTTGTTTGGCACAGGTCATATGCAATGTCTCTGGTTATCCTGTTCCATCATATATCAAAAGCTTGTTGCCAGCTACTTCAAGAGAACAGAAAATGGTAACATGTCAGTCAAATAAGCTCCTCTCCTCTTTAGTATTCTCTACACAGCAGCTTTTCTCACCTGAGGTGAATCTTTTCCAATCCAGCATCTGCAAGGTCATCATTTGCCCTCTGGTGAATATCTCTTTGTGTTTCAATCTTGTGATCATCAGACAAACCATCCACTTTATGGATAAAGATTTCAAAGTTGATATCTGGATTCACTTTATAGGCTCTGGTGACAGTAAGATGCAACCGAGCTAATGCTTCCATATAATCATCCTAACAAAAGCAAAACAAAAGCTACAACTGTCAGAAAGTTCTGAAAAATACATATAAAATTTTATAACATATAAAATTTATGATAAAACCAGCCTTTTTTTATTTTTAAGAAAAATTTCTCATGAAATGTATTAATAAAATCTTGTGTGATTGTATGGTCCTGCTCTGGCAGGTGGGTTGGACTCGAAGATCTGCAGAGGTCCCTTCCAACCCCTAACATCCTGTGATCCTGTAATTTTTGATTACATACATAGAAGCCTGAGCCTACATCCAGCATGCACACCAATCTCATGCTGTCAGCAATTAGGAAACTTTCAGATGTTAAAGCAAATTAGTTAATTATTGAACATACTACAGAGGGAGATGAGAAACAAACAAGCAGCTCTTCAAGTTGGAATGACTTTCTCTTAATGTATGTTTTTGATGAAACCTATTTATTTGCTTTGAAAAAAAATTTGCTTTCCAACCCATTTGTCTATTGCTGAAGGAAGAAAAGATGGTAGCCTAAAGCCCCTTTTTATTACCTGAGAATCAATAACAAATATCAGTGCTCCAGTGCCTCTGAAAATCATCTCATAGTCAAATGTAGGGTCAAAGAAGTCAATTTGCCCAGGAAAATCCCATATCTGAAAGTTGACAAAGGAGCTGTTGGAAACATCCTCTCTGCAGATCTTGTTTGTGCTCTCCAGGAACAGAGTCTCATTCGGTGACATTTTGTGAAAGACAACTTTCTGAATGGAAGATTTCCCACTTCTTCTTAATCCCATGAGCAGGATTCTTGGCTTAACTTCAGTACTGAAGGGATCATTGAAATCCAAAACTGAACAAAATCACACAAGAAGAAAAGTAATACACTAAGGAATATAACTAGTAACAGCCAGATAACATGCATTTGACATTTATTTTCATGACATTTTTAGTTGGATTTATGCAAATGTTACCAATTTTTAAGATTAGGGAATAGTGCTACAGGCATTTAATTTAAATTATTTGCCTCTTAGGCTGTACTACCTGGAAACCTACTTCTCACCTGTAAGAAACATGCATAAAGCTTCATCATTCTGTTTGCATGTGAGAAATGCCGTGGCACATAGACGTTTTAAATCACCTAATTTTATTCTAATGAACACTAGTCCACATACATTGTAACCCAACTTTAAAGAAGTATCCTCCACTAACAAATAACCTTGTTGCTACATCACACTACTGGTAAAAAGTTTGTATTAGGTACATCTGTGTGATATTTCTAAGGCTACACAGCTGTTTATTTGTATATAATAAAATACAAATACGTAAAACAAAAGTCATACATCCCAGGAGCTATAGGAAGAGGGCAACTCAACATGCACGCAATTCCTCTATGTTGAGACTTGCAGCACACTGCTGAGCACAACAGGAGTCCTTTTCTAAGGTGGTTAGGATTCCACCTGCTGTTGAATAACCTGTTTCACTATCTGTCAAAGTTTGTTATCCAGTAATAAGATTACAGCCTATCCCCTGCCTATTTGCAAAACAAAGGCCTGGGAACACAGTGATTTCATTGTGCTGCCTACCCCTGGTACCACTAAAGCACAACATTTTCTAGTGCTGATGTGTTGTACCAGCATGAAGATAGTTATGAGAGTAAACTACAACATTATATTTGTAAGGACATAAATGTATAGCTATCCACACCTATAAGCACATCATCTTCAGCTTCAGGTATCTCTAATCAAAACAGCCACAACAGTCTAAATTAACACATTTAGCTGTCTTATAACTTGAAATGTCCCTTGGTGCTGAGCTGAAAACTGTACTGCCTGTAGATGTAAAAAGCTTTCAAACACCTCTGTGATAGCCTGTCTTAAGTGTCAAACAAGGAAATTAAAAAAAATGAGTTGTCAATGCTAAATATGCAGAGTGAGGCTCACAGCACACAGTGGTCACATTAAAACACTGGTCAGTCAACAGGCTAAACACACTAGCTGTCAGGCAGACCTTCTCCCACCCTTTGCAGTACAGATTATTCAACATAACTCAGAGTACAACATCACTGCCTCTCTTTTCCTGCTGGATAAATTCTGAATTGCAGAAAGCCATCAGACATTTGTTCATACGCATCCTTCTTGCTTATGCTTTTATTCCAAAAGCTCAAAAATGCAAAGCAAGAAACCTCAGCAACAACTTAAACCTGTCAATTTATTGCACAGCCTCATGGGCCAAAACCCAAGGATAGCTTGAAGGAATTATTTGCCTGAGCGCATGTTTTACACACAGGGGGTGTGTTCCTCAAGCCTCACAACTTTCAGAAGCAAGTGCAGGATGGGCCAACCAGGAGGGCACAGAACATTTCTCATGTTTGTTTGTGCCTTCTGAGCTCCAGTTATATAGAATTAGGGCTTCTCAACTAAAGGTCTGGTGGTGTTAGTATTAAACATCCCCTGGCACCATCTACTGGCTTGTGAGTGCTTACGCCTCTCAGTGTGGGTTCATGCCAGCACAGTGACTGACAGGAGTTGAAAAATCATTATCGGTGGAATCCTATACATTTAAAATACATTTGAAAGGCCTTGACAGGTACTACCACTTACTGTGCTCATCAATTATCACACATGCAATGCTGCCAGGCTGAAGCAGCGAGCAGATGAAACTCCTTCACGCAGAACAGCAATGGGTAACTCCGTAAGAATCTCAACTTTGTAACACAGCAATGGCCAACTGCTGATCTGCAGCCAAATTTAAGAAGTAATAAACCACAGTAATCACACTGCTCTATTCTTCCTGTCAAGCTGAACAGCGATACTAACCTCCTGTGGCTGCAAGAAACATGTGCCTACAGTACTTCACACCTATAGAGGAATAATAAACATCTTGTTCTAGCACAATGAAACAGTATGATATGCTTTTGAGGTATGATCTTGTCACTAAAGCTAACCAAAGGTTCAGGATTTCGCAGTATTTCCTCCACCCTGCTCTCTTCTCTAATGTACAAAATTTCTACAGCTGCCAAATATATAGCTTCAAAGTCATTAACGTGCATGTATCCATATGTTACATAATGAGCATTTAGGCCATCAAAAGGTAAAAAAATAATTTAGTCAAAGCTTTACAGGAAGTAGTTTAATTTATAACAGCATATAAAGAATAGTCTTTTGGCTGAGGCTTTATTGCATGTTTGCAAAAACATGTAAGTAAAAACTCCCATACACGTTGAACTTACTAAATCCACTTTAGTATGGATTTGCACTTTGTGTCCCCTTCCTCTCCCCACCACAACACCACCAACTTCCCCCTGTGTGTCTTATGACATATCCTCCAAATAACAGATATGACGTGCTACGGCTGATCTGGAACTCAACACGTGCCAGCTGGCTAGACCATACACATGTTCATTGGTTTGCCAGCTGCTGCCACAGAGAACACACAAAACTGTCCCTCCGAGGACATCAAAATTGTGGAAACTTCAGCATCTTTAAGATGTCTTTCATTTAAATTTGGTTGAAGGTGGGAAGCAGTTTCCAAAGTTCTAACTGGTGATGAGACAACTAGAAGACTGGCTACCTACATAACTCCTATGTCTTTAATAAACAGGCTAAAAACATACATGAATCTTAAAAACATTTAAAATAACTTGGGCATTAAATTATTTCATGTTGTAATGATTTTTATGGACTGTAATGCTTACTAGGAAGAAATGGCTTTATATTAAAGCCATACTAAAAAAATACTACAGTTGCAAGCGCAACTCTGCAAGTGCAGAGTTACTGATGAGAAGAATGAACACCAGCTCTTCTGCTAGTAAAACTGTTATTTAGCTTTTGAAATCCTGCCAGTTCAAAGACAGGGAAATGTAAATGAGTATCATCCAAACCTGACTAGATAGCAGGGCTGCTGTAGCACTTTCCTTTGAGAGAGTTAAGAGATTACCTTATATGTAAAGGAATTGGACGATGTGCTGCCTGCCCACATTCCTTTGCAGAGTGCATGACAACTCCTCCTTTAATTTGCCACAGAAATGCCAGTAGATGTGTCGTTGCAACTTCCCTGACTAGGTTACTGAGTGAGATCAAAATATGCATAAGAGAAACACTAAACTCTTCCCTATTCCATAATGGGAAAAGATAATTTTCTCTGTTGTGATCTGCAACACATTTCCTGCTTCATTTCCTTTTCCAAAGAGTAAATGCCATGAAATGCCAGTTTATAATGTGTATCAACAGTCCTTTATATTTCAACTTTTCTAAGCAGCTGTAAAGAACAGAAGTCATGCTGGTTAGAGGCCATACCCACTGAAGTATTCACAAATAAGACTTAACAAATGCAAAAGGACTTCCAGCATAGAGAAGCACTGGATTCTTTACACAATTTCTGTAACTGAAGTTCTGTCCTCGGTTATGGGCTGCTATTTACATGTGTTGCAACACGCAGCAAAGCTCTACTCTGAGGAGTTAGTCTAGAACTGCAGGTAGTAGACTGACCTGTCTCACCAGGATGCACAACAGTACACACTGAATACTTCAGTATCTCCTTCACACTATTAGAGATTATCAACTGATAACTAAAACAGTTTTTGGAGCCTACCATGAATTCCACATCCATTGCAATTAATTGTCAAAGCAGGTGACTCTCAGCGCTTCACAGACATAGGTGACAGGGATGCCACATTGGAACATGTATTTGTAGATCTCAGTTTTCAAGCACTGAAATAAAGTGCTGCAGCTCATCAGCTCAAGTGATGTCAAGCAAAAAAAAATTATTTTGCTCACATTACCATCCATAAGGTAACAAGGCTTTAAGTTTCCTTTTAAACTAATACAACTAGTAATGATTCTTTTTGCCCACTAACACAATTGTTTTAAGTTTTATCCTTTCTTGAGTAATGGAGAACTAACAGTCCCAAACTCTCCACTTATATATTTTCAAGCCCATTGATCTTGTAGCTTTTACAGTACTACCGTGTAGTATCTGCAGCACTTTGGAGTGCTGTCAAGATAATAACCTTACAAAACACACAGTGAACATCTTCAACAGATGGTCTGAGCTTAGAGAGTTAACAGAGACAGCTTATATGCAACCAAGCAAACTGTTCAGCTACTGTGGGTTCATAAACATTGCAGAAATGCCTGGTGGAAGGACATTTTTGTGGCTAAAGACTGAGAACCAGAAGACCTGGTTCCACTTTGCCACAAGTGCAGTACTCTGCAATGGTATGTCTTAAAGCTACTTCCTTGGACACTCTGCAGAGAGTTTCCCTGCTTCTAAATACTTTAATTGCATACATCAAAAATATGACTAGGCTTTATGCAAACTACATGCTTTAAGGTCTCTGAATGTGACTCCAAGTGCAAAATTAAAATATTAAGAGGACAAGAGCATTCAGGCTGGAGACAAGAAACCAGTATGGGGTGAGAGACGGGGTGAAGTTTTGCAATCTCCCATATGTCTACAAGTACATTATGTTTTCACTTTAAAGCTTTTCCATTCACTTTCAACAGCCACGCAGTGAAGCTGTTCTTATGGTGCTCTTTCCATTGTTTGTAGAAAAGTGGAGGTTGTAACACTGAATTATTAACTACTTACTGTACAGATTCAGGAACACAGAGGACAAAAACTGGGAAATGTTTTCCCCTTGCCTAGTGTTCAATACACAAAATGCAGACCCAAATCCCAACCCTCTCCATTACGGATGCTCTATACCTCTTTCTCCAGACTTCGGAATGAAACAGAAAGCCAGAAGACTTAAAATGTTAATATGGTCCCTTCTCTTCACCCTGCATAGAAAAGGCCTGTGCATGGACTGCCTTCTCCTGCTACACCAGATGTAAGGATTTGTACAATATTCTGGTATTGCAATGAAGCTGAAATTGAAATTTTTAGCACTCTAACAAAGTTCCTATTGATAAATTTCCAAATAAGTTCCTCTGAGGACAGAATACAGATTATTTCTCTACCAAACATGATAACTTAATATAGCACAGAAGAAACACACTGAAATATATTCTCTTTGCACTGAAATAAAGGTAATTCTCAGCCACAGGTCTTACATCCTAGTGTTCCGACAGTCCTTAACCACGTAGGCTTATACTCAAAGCACTCCCCCAAACTGCAAAAGTCACTGTGATACCTAGAACTGGGCCTTCAAGAGGAAGGGTTCTGCATGCTAGTAATCACAATAGCCTTAAAACATGTGGCCTTTTATTATGCTCTTACACAATTTTTTTTTTTTATAAAGACATTATTTTTTCCACCCTGAGACACTGAAAGTTCTCCAAGCTCGTTTGTGAAATACATCTTAGAAGAATGAATTCAGGCTGTGAATGAAAGCAACAGGCTCCAAACTGGCATTGCTTTTTTTTTTTTTACTGAATGAGACTGCTTTTCCTGGTGAGCCTGTACTACATCACCATCCATACTGACACAGATACACAGCAAGTAACGCGGGTCCTCACATGCACACACAACAGACATGCAGCAGAGCCTGCCACTGCGGGGACTGACGTTCACAGCTGCAGAGCAGCCCTGGACACAGAGCAGCAAATTATCACTGCCTTTTATAGCCTGACACCAAATCACCCCACCTCCTTGGCACACTCAAGTCACATCATTAGGCTGCGGCCACTAATAACTAATAACTCTCAACCCAGATGTGGAAAATACTGAAAGGAAATTGCCTTCGCCACCACTTGTCTGCACTCCTTTTGACTTTTCCCTCTCTCCTAACCCTTCCTGCAACCTGTCAGTCCCTACCCTTCCGGCTGCCTGTCAGTCCCTGCTCTCTCTGATCCCACGGTAGCGCCCAGGGAGCACCCTGTCCCCATCCTGTCCCCATCCTGTCCCCTCCACAGCATCCTCGCTCAGCCTGGCCTCTTACCACCCACCTCCGTCGCCGGCGAGGCCTGCCCTCCCTCCGGACGCCTGGCCTCTCTCCGGACGCCTTGCCTCCCTCACACCGCTATCCCTGGCTCCCTTCGTGCCCTGCTCACCCCCGCCGAGTCCCAGTTCCCGCGGGAAGCCTCGCCTCCTCCCTGACCCACATCGCAGGTAGCCAGGCCCGACCCCCCGGCAGCAGAAACTCTCATCTCCCGACGGTGGCCCCGTCCCACCCGCCACCATCCCTGCCTCATCTCGGCCCCTGCCCCGCCTTATCCACATCACCGTGCTCATGCGGCCGGCCCTACCCCGCACCTCGTCCACTGCCCCGCCTCACTACACTCGCTGCCGGCCACTGCTCCACACCCCCCTTCCGAGGCCGGTGCCTGCGCCCCCGGTCTCTGGGAGTTGCTGCCGCCTCCCCCTGCAGTTCCATGGCAGCCGCGACGCCGCTCCCCACTGTCCCCGGTGCAGATGCCGCGAGTGGTACTCACACGCCTCATCGCCGCCGCTCTCCGCGTCCCCGTCCGAGAAGGACTCGGCCCCGTCGGCGTAGCCCGCCAAGCCCACGATCTCCTCCTCTTCCTCCTCTTCCTCGTCCCCCTCCTCCTCCGGCAGCTTCCTCGGCACCTGGCTCATGCCGACCACGCTCCCGGCGGGGCTCCGAGGACCCCTCTGCCTCCGGGCAGCCTCGGGGCACGCCTCGCCGCGGGCGCGAGGGGCCCAGGTACCGCACTGGCGCCGCGCCCCGCCGCCGCTCCTTGCCGCCGCTTCCCTCCCCCGCACGACGCTCGGCGGAGCGCACGGCGCAGCCTGCCGGCGGGGCGCGGACCCAGCGGGCGGGGGAGGCGGCGGCGTGACCCGCGTCACCTGACGCGGCCGGTCACGGGCCGGCAGGGCCTCAGCGCTCGCCCAGGCCCCGTCCCAGGCCCGGCGCCACCGCCGTCACTCGGCGCTGACAAGGAGTGCCGGGCGCCGCAGTGCTTACAAGCGGGCTTCGGGCCTACCGGGCGCCGCCGCCTACCGCCCCGGCTTTGCTGTCCCGCGACCCCCGACACGGGCCGAGAGACATCAGTGGGACCAGTGCATACGCGAGATGCTGCCTCTGGTGTGGAGGCTGGGGCTGGTGAACGGAGCCGCCGCGGGCAGGTGTGTCAGTCCACAGCACCAAAATGACTCCTGGAGTTTTTATTTCAGATAGCCCTCACAGGGCTTCGAGGTCGGTCAAATCCAGCAGTCTCACCCACCCTAAGTGGGCTCTCGGGGCCCGCTTGAATCGCCCCCACAAGCCTCTGCATTCGGCATGTGGGAGACTGCAGGACCTGGGCAGGGCCCATGTCTGCCCAGTACTGCTCAGCTCACAGACACACTGTGCCCACTCGGGGACCCAACAGTGGCCTGCAGCCTGCCTGGTGCTCTTTCCATGCTGGCCATGTGGTCATATGGTCAGGCTCTAGATGTTAATTGTGAGAGGCATCTCGTTCTGCTTCTGTTAAAGGGAGAAGATAATTATTGAATAGAGCAGTGGCAGATCAGTGCCAAGAAAGCCTTTTTCTGCAATGTGTTAACATCTTGTTTCTCAGTCATAATGATCAAACATAGCCAAAGTAGTCCTGCAAACATTTACATACATGGAACTCATTTAACATATAGCTAAACTATTACACAAATACTTCCTATATCAGAATTTTACACAATATAAAGTAAAATGAAACTCCCATGAAGTAGGCTTATGCTGAATAGGGAAACAGGCAAACAAAATTTTTGTGTGTGGAACCACAATTTTCCTGTATTTTAGCAATTACATTCTAATCTCAGTAATGGCACCAGATTTCAGATCAGTGCTGTAGCTTTGACAAAGCTACAAAACTTTGCTGAGATCAGAGAGGTGTCAGGACACAAAATTCACTTGGTAAATCTTTCCTGCAGAGCACCTAGGATTTTGATGTGAACCTATGCTATGACTATCACCATAGAACAATGATTGTCATTGTAATTGCTTAGTGAAATACATGTGTGGAGTCATCTGGAAAAAAACATTCAAAATAATATATTCATCACATAAGTAGGTAGTGCCAGTGATACTTAAACGTTTAGGTCATTTAGGGCATCATCTTGGGAATGCCTTCAAGCCATAGGAATAGCCTTTGAAAGCAATGACCAGGCACTGTATGGTGAAACCTGCTTTCTATTTTCTCCTTCAGGTCTGCCTTTTATCATTCTACTCAGCCTGCTTACACAAACTCCTTTCTCATATGCTGGTGACTATAGATGATCCCGTCTAACTTGCCTCCCTACCAGTTTGTGACTTATTGACATACACGCCTAATTGCCCCCTTTTCCCCCCCTTCCCCCACGACTTCGATGAACCAAACCTCTGTGAGCCATTGTAATAGCTCGAGGGGGTGGGTGAGGCTGTGAGCAGGCACAGGGAGCTTTCAAGTCGATCTCCTCTGACCTTCTGCCCAGACTTCAAAGCCTGTTGGCTGGCTCCCTGCTGGAGGGAAGGGCATCTGTCATCCTGGGAATTGGTTTAGTAAGCACTTATTCTCCTGCACAAATTATTATGAGCTTTCATACATGAGTTGCAAAGGTGCTTGGATTCAGGAGAGTCAGGAGACTCACTTCAGCCAGAGTCCAGCATTTTTGGCCACCAGAGGATAATTCATAGAATCATAGAGTCATTTAGATTGGGAAAGACCTTTAATATCATGGAGTGTAACCATTAACCTAACACTACCAAGTCCACTGCTAAACCATGCCTCTCAGTGCTGTATCTACACATCTCATAAATAACCTCCAGGGATGGTGACTCAACCACTTCCAATGCTTGACAACCTTTTCAGTGAAGAAATTTTTCCTAGTATTCAATCTAAACCTCCCCTGGCACAACTTGAGGCCGTTGCCTTCTGTCCTATCACTGATACCACCTTGCTGCAGCCTCCTTTCATGTAGTTGTAGAGTGAGGAGGTCTCCCTTGAGTCTCCTTTTCTTCAGGCTAAACACTTCAGTTCCCTAAGCCCCTTCTCCTAAGACTTTTGCTCTAGACCCTTCGGCAGATTTGTTGTCCTTCTCTGGAATCACTCCAGTCCCTCTGGAGACCAGGCTGGTGATCGAGACCTGGCTTCACACTCGCAATAGCATATCCCTGCCCTCTGTTGGCCCCGCTGCCCGCTGGTGCGAGGCAGGGTGACCGTGGCCCCACGCTTCCACGCGCGCACTTCCCCACTTCCTCGGTGGGTAATGGCTGCGAGGGGACTAAGGCGCACGGGCCGGCCCGAGAAGCTTGCCCGGTCACTGCTGCTCGCCGGGAGAAAGGCGGGGCGGGCTGGCGGGAGCTACTCGGCCGCTCTCTGTGACCGCTGGGTGTCGCCCTCGCAGCGGGCACGGCGGCGGCGCCACCTCCGGGGCAGCCCAGCCTGGGGGCCGAGGCGTCGTTGGAGGCGGTGGGACTGTGCCGGCGGCCGAGGCGGCGTGGGAAGCGGTGGGATTGTGCCGGGCCCGGAGCCCGGGGGGTAGCGTGTGCCGCGGCGGGAGCGCAGGTGAGGGGGGCGCCTCCGGCACGCGGGGACCCCCATGCCCGCACCCTGAGCCCACCCGCCGGGGTTGCCTGTGGCTGTGGTGAGCCGGGGAGCGCGCCGGGGTGGGCGACGGCGGTCTGGGGGCGGAGGTGGGGGCCGGAGCGGTGCGGGGGCACTTGTGGCGGGGGACGGACAGGTGGTCACGGGAGGTGGCAGCGCTGTGGCGGGGCTGCGGCTGGATGCGGGCCCTGCAAAATCAGCGCGCAGTGCTCGAGTAACTCAAGTGTTTCCTTGTTGCGTCCCCGGAGTAGGGTGCAGGGAGGGAGCCCCCCTCTTATACACACACACGAGCTCTCCGGGCTGCTGCACGGATCCGGGACCTAGATACCTAGGGGGTTAATTGAAGGTTTAGGGGTATGAGGAGTATTAACGCTCTTGTTCCCAACTTTTTAAGGCCGCATCTAATGAGAAATGGAAATCTGGCTCAAAGTCATCCTTCCTGTGGTTGACATTACCTGAAAACTCCACTGAAAATATTTCCACTAGTTTACTGCAAACATCTGCTTCCCCTGAGGTCTCGCCCTGTGAGTACGCACTGGCTGCTGGTAGAGCTTCTCTGCTTTTAGAAATCCATGGCTATGGTGTATACTTCTGCAGCGTTCATTTGATTGCAAGCATTAATGAAGGGCTTATCATGCCCTGGGGTGTTGTGGGTATCACAGCATAGGTTGTGGACAGTGGTCCGGCTCTTTAAAAGGCATAATTGGTGTCTTCATATTTTTATAATTATGTGTGAAATGATTATTTGGGGGGTTGTTTGGTATCTCTGCCATGCACATGACTGAAAGAACACGTTATCTGCTACTGAGTACCTTTAATTCACAGGGAAAACACTGAGAAGGGTAAAAGTATCTTACTGGCAAAGGCAAATCTTCCCTATAGTCTTCCAAAGCTATCCAAAACCAAGCTCTTCCCACAAATCTTCCCTCTGTTAGTTGTTTAAATTAATGCCTTGCCAATGTTAAAGGAGCAATCTGTTGGGAAAATCACTGAATCTGTCTCTGTTCAAAGACGGGAAATGTGACAAAGACAGCACGATCCAGATCCTCTAGTAGGAGGGAGTGTATGGCTTGTGCTGAGGAGAATGTTATTTGCCTTGCTTGCTTTCTACATGATATGTCCAGGTGTGCTGCTTGTTTCACAACAACTTATTTTGGCAGGTTCCAGTTCCAAGTGTTGCTTAATCTTTGTTGTCTAGATATTTGGAAAACAGTGTTTCTGGAGATGTGTGGTGACCTGTAAGATCTGCAGCTGTATTGCAGACCACTAGACCTGGTGTAATGACACCCAGAACTTAGCAGAAACTTCTGATCAGAAAATTCCAGTTACATCCACTGCAAGCACCAAAACTACAGCTGGTTGGCTGCATAAGGTGTTAGGTACTTGCCTCTAGATTTCAGTGAGAGGTCTGAAAAAAATCCTTATTTAGGTGCCTATTTTGTAGATGATACATTCCTGCTTGTGACACAGAGGACCTATTAGTCTGTGAGAATGGGTGAGAATTCTGTAGTCTCATTGCTTCTCTCCCTGTTGTTTGAAAAGAAAATGCAATAAAATTCAGAAGTGGCTCAAGTGGAGCTCCAATGTTTGCTAACATAATGTAGCTGCAGCAGCAGGCTTTAGTGTCTTGCCCTTGCTGCCCCTTAGTCTTTAAATCTATAAACCAGGACTAATAATATTTATCTGTTCGCACGGCTGGTGTAACAGTGAATATTTGTAAAGCACTTTTAGGTTCATAAATTAATTAAACCATCTGACAGCTGTGCTTTATTTATTCTCACTAGTTTCAGATTTGCAATTCCTCTTTTGTCCTCAACAACTGGGACTTCCAGTGAACTTCCAGAGAGCTCACATTTCTGTCTTTTCTTAGAGATATGTCAGTGCAACATTTCACTAGTGGAAGTATTTTATTTAAAACCACAAATGAGGTACCATATTTCACTGCAAAATTGGCCTAGGGAGATATTTGTCAAAGACATAAAAAAATTATAATTGCTTTGGGCAAATAAAAAATTGAAATGAGTCATTTTAGCTCCTTTTATTTATTAAAGAGTGAAATATTTGAGTACTTCGGAATTGATCCCTCCAAAAATAGAAGGTTTAGAGCTACTCTTTGGAAAGACCTCAGTTTGTAACAGGTTGGCAAGGGGCTCATTGTCTTCCTTGCCTCATGTCCAGCTATTTTGACCCCCAAAAGTTCCAGAATAATTTCTGAGTAAAATTATAGCAAATATTTTTGCACACCATTGCTAGCTTGGGGACCCTTTAGAAAAAGCTTAGTTACTTCTACATTGACTGCTCTCCCTGTTATCAGGTGCTGCTTAAGAATAGTTTGTCACAGTATATTGATAGCAGCTGTGAGAGAGAAAAGAGAACTCCTGAAATCTCAGGTGCCTTGCTGTGATCTTTTAATGAATTCTGTGTAATGGCTTCTAAATTTTTTTCTTTTCTTGCCTCTATTTGGTTTGTCTGGTGCTGCCATTAAAAAGAGAATAGAATAGAGTTAACCAGGTTGGAAAAGACCTTCGAGATCATCGAGTCCAACCTATCACCCAACAACATCTAATCAACTAAACCATGGCACCAAGCACCCCATCCAGTCTCTTCTTAAACACCTCCAGTGATGGTGACTCCACCACCTCCCTGGGCACCCATTCCAATGGCCAATCACTCTTTCTGTGAAGAACTTCTTCCTAACATCCAGCCTAAACCTCCCCTGGCACAGCTTGACACTGTGAGAGTGCTGGGCTTGTGAAAGCAGGTGTTCAAAAGTTAGGAAGAGTTGGAATGAACATGTGAATTCCTGGCTTCTTTGATGCATAGCTTTCAAATGCATGTGTGTGTTGGGATTTTCTCCTTGTGTTGCTTCCCTGGAGGATGTGGTTGTACGCAGCATAGCGATGCTTGGTATCTAAGGTGGTGGTCTTGATAGTGAAGTAGGGAAGAATGTTGTTGATGTGCAGTAGTTTGATGCCAGTGAAAGAATGATATAAAAAAACAGGATGAAATGGGTGTCTGTTTAGGATGTTGTTTTGAGGAGCCTGTGATAAATTAAGCATTAAGGCTGCACAGGACATTGAGGTTAAAAGAAATCTATCACATTACCTCTAATAGTTAATCTGGGATATTGAAAGAGAAAAATGTCCTGTAAAAATAGTCCTATTGTGATAAATGAGTCTGTGTTGGGTGGCTGAACCAATAGAGTACAACAGCTTGAATTCTTGTGTTAGCTGGTTGTAGATAGGTTGTCTTGGTAGCCTGAGCAATGTACTTCTGATGCAATATTGAGTGCATAGCTGGCTCTCAGTGTGGTGCTGGACTGTAGAGTGCTGGCTTGTTCTTGCAGAATTTTGCCTTTGATCCTTTGGCAGTGGCCCTGCCATGTGTGGCATGAAATTCAAGATCTTTGTAATCAATAGGAAGACTGTCTTACTGCCAGCACACATTTCTGCATGCCTGCTCCTCTGTGGCTCTGTCCTTCCCTTTCCCCAGAGCCTTTCCTTGTCCTCCAAGCCCTAGGTGTGTCTCAGGCAATCCATGGTCATGGGGGAAGTGGGTTGCAATTGGGGGTGCGATTTTGGCACATCTGTAGGAAGTGGTGGATGGAATGTGGTGTGGATGCCAGGTGGAGGATGGATACTGGGGCTGTGGGGTAGCTAGAGCATAATGTGCTGAGCTTTGGACACCCTAAATGGGTTTGCCCTAATCCTGAGGAAAAATTTATTTGGCTCTGTGTCTCAAAAGCTTTTTTTTGTCTTGTGTTTTGATCAAAACCGTATTTGGAGTACTCTTAAAATGATGAAGCTTTACCTTCTTCAAATCCTGGTTTAAAACAAGCTTCTTCTACTAGAAAGGGAAAGTAAGGGATAGACTTTCTCATGACTTGCCTCCTTACCTACCTAAACACCATGCATTTTGTGAAGCGAGCTACTGAAACCACCACCATCTGGCATGGTGCTGGACAAAAGCATTTTCCTTTGCTTTATGGAAATGAATTCCATAAGGATGTGCCTCTTCATTGTGCCCAGGTTGCCATTGGATCATTTTTTGTTCTCCAGTTTGAGATGGCCCTTGCTTTAAGCCAGTCAGGAATACTTTCTATTGCTTTTAACAGCATCTGCATTGTGATAGCTTAGCAAGACCTGTTGCTGGGCTATTTATATTGTGCTGACACTCTACTGAGTCACAAAGTCCCTGAATTGCCTCAGATGGGTCAGTCACTGAAGAAGGCACTTGTAATTTTTAAAACACCATTAATGTATGGTAATCATATATCAGCTCAATAGTTGAGTAACACTTTGTGATGACAGTGAGTAATTTTAGGTATGGTTTACTTTTATTGAGAGCTTGTTGTCCATATGTGTGCTACCGTTGCAGAAATTGCAGCTGGTTCAGGGCTTTGGGCAGGATATGATGCTTTCACGATATCACTACTGCCTCAAATAATCACACTAATTAATCTGCAAGACATACACATTGCTTATCAGTTCATTAGTATATTCTAAAGCTTGCATAGGAGTAATTTTCCTTCATTTTCTCTCTGATCACTTTTGTTGTTAGACTGTGTCTGGCTAAAGTCTTTTGAGAGGATTTAGGGATGGGGAGAATGGGGGTTGTCTGTCTTTTGACTGGAATTATCTGCCTGCCATCTGCAGTCTTTCATTGACATTATTGTTCTGGTTTAACTCCAGATTTTGAAAGTACAGCACTTTCTTACCATTTTATCTTTTCCAGACTATACAGCAGCTTCCTTTGCAAGAATGGATTTTTTCCTTAGCTTTTCACAGCTTCTGTGTAAAGTCAGGCCCTGCTCTTTCAATATGCCTTTTTTTCCCCCCTCTAAGTATTATTGATCTTCCTCCTTTGTTATACTGTGATGTAAGTTCAGGCTTTGACTGGCCTCCAAGATCTAAAATTTATATGCACAGAAGCACAAGTTTGGATACACTATTAGCAACAAAACTGCTGAGTTACCTGTCTTCAGTGGTATGTTTGGTTTTTTCACTGCAGAGTGCTGGGTGATGGAGTTGCATGCAGATGTCACACTAGATGCTTGTTTTTTCATTTCAGAACCTGAAGGTAGTTAGAATAAATGTTATGCTTTAACATGTTTCACTTTCTAATTTTGGTGTGCTCTTGTATGGTGCCCTACAGGTAAATAGGAGTCTCTGCCCAAAACACTTGGTAGCATGAAAAAAAGCCCAGGGGCAAGATGTAGTTGGAAATAATTTTTCCTCCTGCCCCTGTGTTACACTGCCTGCAATATCTGCTTTCCCACGGGCTTAGCCTCTCTTAGACATACTGAAATCCAACCTCTGGACTTGTCAGAATTCTGTCAGATGGGCCCTCAGAAAAGAGATTGTGGAGCATCACATCCCAGCCCTTGAACAGTTACAAATTTGCTTTAGCAGAGGAGGTGGTACCCCAGTTTTAATGTGTGATGAATTCTTCCAGAGGTGTACTAGTTTCCTCCAGGAATAGCTGTTCAGTATAGCAGGATGCCCTGAATTACTGTAGTGAATGTTACCATGTCTTGAAGAATAACATTACATCAGCAAATCTATGATAACAGACTGCGTGCAAACACACCACAAATGTGAAGCAGCTTAATTTAAATGTCTGTCTTGTATCCAAGTAGTCAGAATTTAGATCTGACTAGTCTACATTGCAATCACATCCCAGCTTACTTCATAAAATTTTAAGTTGTAATGATCTGTTTGGGATTTAGTATTGGTCAGAGTGCCCTGGGTGAATTTGTTTGATGTCTCATAGTTTCATAGTTTCAGTTAGGGTTGGAAGGGACCACAAGGATCATCTAGTTCCAACCCCCCTGCCATGGGCAGGGACACTCTACCCTAGATCAGGCTGGACAGAGCCTCGTCCAGCCTGGTCTTAAACACCTCCAGGGACGGGGCCTCAACCACCTCCCTGGACAACCCATTCCAGGCCTTCACCACCCTCACGGTGAAGAACTTCCTCCTCATGTCCAGCCTGAATCTCCCCACCTCCAGCTTCATCCCATTCCCCCCTAGTCCTATCACTCCCTGATAGTCTGAAAAGTCCCTCCCCAGCCTTCTTGTAGGCCCCCTTCAGATACTGGAAGGCCACAATGAGGTCACCTCTGAACCTTCTCTTCTCCAGACTGAACAGCCCCAACTCCTTCAGTCTGTCCTCATAGGAGAGGTGCTCCAGCCCTCTGATCATCCTCGTGGCCCTTCTCTGGACACGCTCCAGCACCTCCAGATCCCTCTTGTAATAGAGGCTCCAGAACTGGACACAGTACTCCAGGTGGGGTCTCACCTGTCAAATAAAAACTGTCAGAATAACTCACTTCTGCTTCTCATGGTTCTTACATGTCAGCCCAGGTTGATTATTTCAACATTTAGGCCTCTCTTGCTTACTCAGAAAGTATCCAGTCCTTTTTCAGTGAGAATTCTACACTTTCTTTGTCTGGAAACAAGATAAGTTCCAATGTGGGAAGTGAACAGCAGACTGAAAAAAGTGGTATGAATATGCGCACAAAGTATCATGCCACACCAATAAATCAAAGCTAAATTCAGGGGCATAAGCTCTGGTCTATGGCAGAGTTTCTTAACTGAAAACCTCCTGTTTTTAAAAATGATTCCCAGAATAATTGTGTGCATACAGGAGTAGCTTAAGTTGTAAAAAACCCCAAACCTCAGCTTTTTTTCTGCCTCTTCTCAGTTCCATCTTCTTCATTAACACACGTGCTTGAGAAGTTTAAAATCAACCCTCTGGATTCCACACTTCATTACTCTTTCAGAGAATCCAGCCTTTCATGTCTATAGCTGTGCAGACATACAAATGAGGATGTTGCTGTTTCAGTTCTTAGAATCATGTTGGCTTTTTCTTCTTCTTTTTAATTTTTAATCCTCAGAGTGGAATACTTGGCAAATAAGCTAGAAGCATATTTTATTCAAAATTTAGCATGCAAAATTTGGATGCCCAGTTTCCACCTTATAAGAACAATAGAATTTTTATTTTTTTTACATAGTGTATTAATATGAATTTAGATATTGTGTGTGGTCTGTGCATCCACCAGGTGTCTGAATAGAATTACATGGGATGAACTGGTTTTGGTAACACAAAGGCAAACAAAAAAAAACCCAAACAGGTAGTGGGGCTTTTAGTAGTATTGATCATAGCACTTGAAGAGAAAAAACACAAACCAAAATCCAACACATTTTAAAGATTTGTTTACAATACAATACAATACACCAGGTTGGAAGGGACCCTCAAGATCATCACGTCCAACCCATCAACCAATCCAACCCACCTAAATACAATACAGTTCAATACAGTACAATACAACCCACCTAAACAACTAAACAACTAAACCGTGGCACCAAGCACCCCATCAAGCCTCTTCTTGAACACCTCCAATGAAGGTGACTCCACCACTTGCACAGGCAGCTGATTCCAGTGGGCAATCACTCTCTCGGTATAAAACTTCTTCCTAAGATCCAGTCTAAACCTACCCTGGCGCAGCCTGAGACTGTGTCCTCTTGTTCTGAATTACCCTGATGATATACAATACAATACGTTTGTTTTCCTTCTCATAATTTGAAATTAATAATCTCTAAGATGAAGCAAGTACTGAGCAACTCATTGGGCTGGGGTGTAAAGCCAGTTTTACCTGGGTGTACTCTGAGTGTTTCCCATAGATGGAACAAAAGCATCAGTGAAATGGAGATCCTTCTCCATCTTTACTCTGTAGTTCTCTTGAAACACAAAGTTACTCTGCCTTGGTGGAAAAAAAAAATCAAAAGGCACTTTTCAAGTAAGCTGAGCCACGGGAGGATTAGCAGAGTGGAGTGATACTGTAATGGAATTTCTCAGCATGCTATTAAATGTGTGCTACAGTGTACCACGTTAAGATGATGAACTTTCCTGTCATTCTAGGGAGCTGCATGCTGTCATCCTCCCCAAAACACTAAGATTTTGAAATGCATTAACCGTACAGACAGTGTCTCTGTCTGATTGTTACTAATACATTCACATTTAAAATTTTAACATAGCAGGCAAGCATCTGTTGCATGTCATTTTTATGTGTAAAAAACCCAAACAAACCCTCACTTAATTAGTTCTCATGCTTCAGATTTTGAGCGTCAGTATTCACTCCTCTTCTAACAGAGACATTTCTTGTGGCTCCTGTGTCTTAAACTTACTAACTCCTCCAAATAGACATGATCATTCAGGAAAAACAGGATAGGGCAAAAGCATAATGCAGAAGTTAGCAGGTTCTACCTAGTAACATTAAAAAATGCACCTCTGGTAAATGGGATCTTCAGACCTTGCTTAATTAAAGAGTAAAATTCTATTAAAAGAATTACTCTTAAGAAAATTATTGTGGGGCTTACTTGGAAAAAAAAATAGCATTGCCCACAGAAAGCTAATTACCAACAATTTGTGTGTAGCAGAATTAGGATTACTTGCTGTATTAAACCTCAGAAGGTTAGACCTGAAAAACAACACTTTCGACTAGTCATTGCATTATTAGATAGTTTAAAGATGGGATGCCTATTATCCTGGGCCTTTTAGAAAGTGATTTTCATGCTGTATTTTATAACAGTAGTGCTGGATCAAACTTGATTTCCCTGCTTGTGTGACTGATCTCATTTAATTCAATGACTCTTTATGTGCATAAGATTCAAAGAGTGTGGCTTTGTATGAAAAACACCTGCCCAGAGGGAGTTGTAGGAGGGTTACACCTTACACTTAATATAAAAAAAAACCTAAATAACAAACCACACACACAAAGATAAACCAAAGCCTGCATTTCCTTGTCTCGTTGTATAATGATTTTCAGTGAAGTTTCATATTCCATGAAATTAAATCTGTAGACCAGATGATATGATATTGGACAGTTTCTATAATTCAGCACACGGGTCAGTGCTGTTGAAACAACAGGCTGAGTGTTTCGAGGTGCAGATAGGCTGACTAAAATAACATGTGTTGCAAAAGAAGTTGCAGTGCATTTTCAATGGAGAATGTTCAGCAGAGAGATTACTTGTCAACTCTGCCTGGTGTGTTACAATCACGGGAGCAGGTAACAAGATAAAGGAAATCTCAGCTTGCTTTCTGTTTACAAATCTGGCCTTTCTGGAGGGAATGGAAAGCAAGGACACAACTATGTAATATTCTTGCCTTGTTTTCTTCCCTTCCTTTCTGCTGTCTTGTCCTGAGCCAAAAATAAATGAGAAGACTAACTGTAAGTAAGAAAATGACAGTAGAGCAAGTCCTCCTCTTCCTTATTTTTTTCTTTCTGTTTTGTACATTATTGAGAACTGATGGTTGAGTGCAGCACAGCTCTCTTGATAAGGTGTGAGCCAGTCCTGTAGTGCCAACACAAAAAAACCATCTGTGCTGTAGCACTTCCTTAGTTATCTTGCTTTAGCCTCAAGTCCAACAAGAGGAGACTCAGGGGTGACCTTATTGCTCTCTCCAAGTACCTGAAGGGAGGTTGTAGACAGGCAGAGGTTGGTCTCTTCTCCCAGGCAACCAGCACCAGAACAAGAGGACACAGTCTCAAGTTGTGCCAGGGGAGGTTTAGGCTGGAGGTTAGGAAGACATTCTACACAGAGAGAGTGATTGCCCATTGAATGGGCTGCCCAGGGAGGTGGTGGAGTTGCCATCATTGGAGGTGTTCAGGAGGAGACTTGATAGGGTGCTTGGTTGCATGGTTTAGTTGATTAGGTGGTGTTAGATGATAGGTTGGACACGATGATCTTGAAGGTCTGTTTCAACCTGGTCTATTCTATTCTATTCTATTCTATTCTATTCTATTCTATTCTATTCTATTCTAACATTGTTCACAAGTGACTTTTGATCTTGTCTGGGCTGAAATGCCAATATGAGTTTTAGCCATAGTAGGCCACTCCTGTTTTAAGGTAATAAAGATGTCCTTAACCTTTTCTCCACTTTGTTTTCCCATGCAAAATCCCTGTTCATCTTACAAAAGCTTCCCTGTATTGTTCCTCACCTTTGTCTTCTCCCCTTTTTTGTCCTAGACCACTCTTGTCTCCTTGATCTGAAAATCATCTGGTTTTCTTTGGTCTTTTCCTCACCTCATAAAAATCTGTTGTTTTGCTGGTTGTGCTTCTGACAGTGGTTAATGAGTGCTGAGTCACCACTTTGAATGCAGACACAAGCTATGTAGAGAGTAAAAGGTAGTTTAACAAACCTTTAAAAAAGAATTTGTGAGAGTGAGGATTTGTCTTTCTCTGTCTCATACCCTTCCAGGTGCTGTTTACCAGACTGGTTGTTGTAACATTTTGTCTGTGGTTTTTCAAGAGATCCATATTCAGGTGTCTTTCTCATCCTGTCTTCTAGCCTTTCTCTGTCTGAGTTTGCAATCTCATTTTTTTCTGCTTTCACATCAACTTTAGTAATGTTTGAATCTTGGTGTGTGTTTTTCCATTTCTGGTTTCTTTCAGCTGTCTGCTCCAGCAGCTCATGGCTTTTTTGGTTGCTTATTTCAGCTTTGTTAGCCGTAGCAGTGCAGTGTTCTTTTTTGCGATGCTGGTCTACTGTGTTTCTTTATAAGAGTGATGGTGAGGGACTGTCATTTCTAGCATAGCAGACAGGAATTGCTGCCTCCTTGAGATTGTTGTTAGTAGTGTTTTGGGTTTTTTTCCCCCCCTATATGTTATAAAAGTGAAAATGGGGTCTCTCTGGGAAGAGTGTCCTGGAATATGAGTGCTGACCTTCATAAAGACAGGGAAGCAGGAGGCAAATCTTGTCTGTTTCTGGGAACATGTTCCAGGAACATGATATCCCTGTACCATGAGCTTGCCCTTCTGTATTACTCTGTTATCAGTTTTGTTTGTTTTTTTTTTTCTTCATCTTTCCATTCAGTACTTGGGCTGCCTGTGTAGGTAGATAATGTGAGTATACTCTATATAGTTAACACTATCTTGCACAAGCTGGCCTTTTGTAAAGTATGTAGGAGACTGAGATGTGCTTAAACTTTAAAATATTTATTAACTACAAAGCAGGTAAACTAAATTGCACAGTCCTTTTCAGCACTAAAAATAAGGCCAAAGCATCTGTTTTTGACTGTAGAGAAATTAGAAACAGAGAAACTGAAATGGGTCTAACAAATTTGTCCTCAAGCTTCTAGAAGTGGTTGATCAAGGAGGTGCTTGCATTAAGGAATCCTGGCTTTAAGAGGGTGCCAAGCCTAGGTAGTAAGGCTTTTTCAGATTTTACCTCCTTCCAAGCTGTGGGAAACTTCCACAAGCATTGAGAGGCTGCGCCTCTTTAAATGCAGCTTCAGCTCCCAGAGAGATGGTTTCCATATCAGGGCTGCAGGGCCCATAGGCACACAAAGGTGAGGGAACAGGGAGCAGTGAAAGGAAGCAGGGGCATTTGTGTTTCCTTTACACTCTCAGCTCCCTGTACTTGACACAAGTACAAATATTTCTGGATGATGAACCTGTGACTTCTTGTGTGTAGCCGTTAGTGCAGTCTTCACTGGGAGCTAAAGTTCTGTCCTGCAAGATTAGCAGCTTTCCAGAGATGCAGTCTCTGTAGCTTAGACTCTTTAATCATCTAAAATGATGTTAATGCTGTTCATTTTGATCTGTGTGAAGAGCCTTGCGGTATGGGAAACTTAATTTTACCTGTTTGGGTCTCACATTTCGATGCAGCAGATGGCATGCACCTGACGAATGCCCTCTGGAAAGAGAGTAAATGTAGCAAGGATAAACCCTAACCAGTTGGTATTTTCTTAGGTCTTTTGTAACATCAAAGCACCCTTGTGCAATGCTCATTATAGTCACTTGATGCAAGATCCAAGGTTTTGTGATACCTACTTTCTTCTGTTGTTCCTATGCTTGTACAGCTGGCAAGATTCTCAAGAGATATATGTAAGAGCAAAGTGATATTCAAGGCAAGTCATGTTAATTGAGCTGTAGCCTGCACTGAGAGAAGTTAGATAAGATTAACTTCAGTTACTTGGCCTGAAAGTAATTTGTGCCACCACATAGCTTGCTTTAATTAATTATTTGAGATTCTAATTTACCATATAAGTAAGGAGAGGAACATATGATGTTGTTTATTTTGAGCTTGGTGTGGTGGCATTCCTTGTGAGTCAAATACTGAGCTGAAGCTAGTGGATTGTTGCTCTGCATGGCCTTACTGTAATAGACGTTTGGGGAACTGGGCTGTTTGATGGGTTGGAACAAAAGAACCATTGGATAGGGAGCCGTAAGTCAGACTTTTGTTACCTGAGTGATATTCCCACCCTTGGACTCAAAACTACAAATCCAGATCTAACCCTACTGTGTTTATCATAGTCATGGCATTCACTGTTAGGTCCTTCAGGCTGGTGCATCAAAAACCTCACTGACAAAATTAATATGGCAAAGGAACAGGGTCATGGAGTTTTAGACTAGTGTCCCTGTTCTTGACTACCTGTGTTTATTTTACATCTGATAAAGTACCAACAAGAACATTGTGCAAGACAAATCTGAGTGTCACAGCATTGCATCCTTGGATATGAACAATTGATGAAGACAACGAACTTTGATATGCCTACTAAAATTATCAGTTTAGTTGTATTTGCTGTAGAGAAATTGCCTTTCTTTGGGCTGGGTTGGATAACCTCAGATGTCTGTGGAGAAGAATGTTGCTGCTGTACTATTTTTCCCTTCAGTAGTTAAACAGTTCAGGATGAATAGAGGGAATGGAGTGGTTCAGGTTACGTGCATGGAACACTCTGGTCTGGTGGTTGTGTCTTTGTTTTGTCATGAGACTAAATGCTTGATTACATCTTTACAAATTTATGATTTTCAGTGTAGCTACCCAGTTTATTCATCTTGATGTGCTTAACTAAAACTAATAAATCTGTATTGTGTAAGTGACTGAGTATGTTTTAGATGGATCACAGAATCACGGAGTCATTGGGGTTGGAAGGGACCTCTGGAGGTGATCTGGTCCAACCCCCTGCTTGGGCAGGGCCACCTAGAGCTAGTTGCCTGGGTTACTTGGTTTCTTTGCAGTGTTTTGTATTGGTGTTACAGAACATTCTAACATTTAGATATTTATCTTAAAAGGACTTTGTGCACTTGTATCTTACAGCCCTGTAGCACTTTAAAAGGCTATTTTAACCTCTTTTCAGTCCAGAAGTCATTGCAAGTTTTGCAATAAGAAGTGCTCTGTTAGACAAGATCATATGCCAGTTTTGTTACTGTACAGTCATAAAACTGGATGGCTTGATTTAGCAGACTTGGTTCATAAGCATGGGTGATAAGGATGGAGGTGGAGGGGAGTTGGGGAGAGATTTGTATCAATCAGTAATTCTCCAGGCAATATATATTTTTCACAGTTTAGGATGTTTCTTAATAGTGGAGTATTTGAACATGGAGGAGATAGAAAGGATTGAGACCTTGGCCAAGAATTTCAGTTTTGCTGATCCCATGCAGAAGGTGTAGCAAGAGTGGGCATGGTGTGGGATAGGTGTGTGCAGCCAAAGGACTCTTACAGATAGTTCTTTGACCTCCATACTGGGACTGTCTTCAGAAATAAGTGTGTGTTGCATAAACTAAGTCCTGGAGTCTCAGATTGTAGCATCAGCAAATGTGTCCTGAGAAGATGTTAAACCAAACGCTGCTGCTGCCATTGTTGTTCGGTCTGTCCCAGCACATGCCTTTTCTCCAGTGTATTCCCCCCCATCCAAAATCTGCATTTGTAAAGATCCTACTTGCATGTCAGCACACGTCTTTAGAGCTGCCAAGGGGTAATTTTAATGAGAATAGCTTTAGAATTCCTGGCTTGATTTATGAAGAAAGTGATGGTGGTGGTGAAGTCACAGAAACAGTATCCTCTTACCTATTAAAGTGTTTGCCTTGTGTTTAATGGTGAGATCAGCTTAACTTCTGCAGATGCAAATTGAATAACCAAATGTGTACCTGTTTTCCCCTCAGAAGTGTACACTCTTTCTCTGCTTAAATGCAATACAATTCCAGAGAGAGGGAAGTGGGAAAGTAAAGGATTAGAGGTCTTTGTTCTAAATTATGGAAGAAATAAACATCCAGGATTTCAGCACTGCGTGTTTCCTGCAAAACTTTCCTGTAACTTGTCTCCGAGTGATAAAGATGAAAATATTTTTAGTTTGCTGCACTATTCCAAGGAGGTTTTTGTAACTTGTAGAAAGTGAGATGAACAAGGCAGTTCTTTCCTTTTAGTTCCCCTTCATCAACCCAGCTGTGTGATGTATGCATTTCATTTGTTTGGTTGGGTTTTTTTTTTAAGCAAGGTTTTACATTACAGCCATAGAAATAAGGCAAGCGCAATAATTCTGCGTTATTTATACTCATACATTCAGAATAATAATTATTTTGTGTATAGAAAAGCACTTCAGCCCATGCTGAGGACACCAATTACAGTGTGTGCCCTGAGTCTTTTCTGCATCTACAGTGCCCTTCAGAAAGTGCCAAACTTGTTCTCGTTTATGCTGCAGCCAGCCAGTACACAACATTTCTCACTATTTGGTAACACCTCTCTCTCCTTCCCCTCCTCCAAAAAAGCCCCAAACCAACTTGACTCCCAGCATTCCTCTCGTGTCTTACAAATACTTGTTTGAATCCTTGGCAAGAAGCTGGCTGTGTTCCCCACCACTAGCCAGTCTGCCTATGCTATCTTGCATGCCTGTTTATTCCAGCGCTTAACTCCTGTAGTTGAGTACTGGAGGAGGTGGTACTGTGGTTTTAAACACCCTGAATACAAGCCCTGTGGTTCATTAGCATCAGCAAGTAGTAGGAGAGAATGTAGAGGCACGGGGTGCTGCTGGATACTTCAGTTTTGTGTGGCTCTTATTTTAGAAGGAAAGAATGCTGTGGTGTAAACCTTAAAGACGTCATCGTGTGTGTGTTATACTCAGTGGGCGACGTGCCTCGTGTGGTGCGCAGGGCAAGCAGTGACTGGTCAGGGCTCTGCAGAGGTAAGAGTGTGCTTTTGTGTGGAAGCTGTGACCTGGAACCCAAGAGCAGGCTCTCACCATCGGGAACAACGGTTGACTAATTCTGGCAGTTCCTTCCTGCTCTATGATTTGCTTCTCCGTTTTAGTGTTAAATTAACTCCTTGGAGGCAAACATGTTCCTTAGGGGTTTTGTCACACTCCCAAGCTGACGCTTTCATTTGAACCAGGATCGCTTTCTGTGTGCCCATTTGTTTTACTGTATTCTGTTGCAGGGTTTCACACTGCACATAAACGTGGGAAAAACAGTGTTTCAGGATGTGTTTCCTTGTGTTTAATACCTCTCACTGTAGAACTATAGCAAGGGATTGTTAGATCTCTGCAAAGTTTCTTTGCACAGTACAAATGATGGTCAATTCAAAACAGTTTAAATCCAGGGAAGAGAATAATAATGAGATTTTGTCCCTTATGATCCTGAGCACATCTGCCTCTGAAAGTGCAGAGAAGATATTCAAGAGAAGACTGGCACTCTGTTGTAAAGGTTGCTCAGATGCCAGGTCCAATACTCAATTAAGAAATTTCCTGCTGCTGTTGGTTCTGCAGACTTGGCTTCAATCTCTTAATTGGTTTTTGTAAGCTTTGAATCAGAGCAAGCAAGAGCAGTATTCTCAGAGTAATAATGGTAAAACATCCTGAAGCTTCTGAAGCAAATTGCTGCTTATCTTAGCAGGTCTATTAGTAAAGCAACATGCAGTCTGGCAAGGAGGAAACTTTTCTAGTAGAACTTTTCCAAAGCAGATAGTCTCCAAGTCTAGTTAATATGAAATCTCAAATGTCATATAAAATAGCCAGTTGCTGAGAGCAGCTGCTTCAGAATCTGCCCAGCCAACGTTGGAGTGGTAGATCTTGGCGCCCAGGGCGTTTCCTCTGGTTTCTTCTTGGTAAGGAAACAGCAGGGAAGTGGAGAGACCCACCTGGAGCTGGCAGCTCTTGTGGGACAGGCTGAAGAGGTGTGGGCATTGCCGGGGCAGTGGTGGCCACACCCACTCCTTTCAAAAGCCCTCAAGGATTGAGCTGGCAAACAGGGGGTGGGACCTCAGCCGGGGTGGAACTGGGCCTGGTGCAGCAGTTCATGCAGCAGTTCATGCAGCAGTACATGCAGGGAGGGGACTGAAGCTTAGTGAGCTCAACCAGGGAGTGATGGTATCCACCTGGCAGAAGGCCATGGCATCCCTGAGATCTGCACTCACCAGGTCTGATGTAGCTTCACAGATGGAGCTCTGGTGGGAACGTGTTGCCATCCAGATGTTGGGCTGTAGAGTGTGCCCCACTCTTATGCCAATGTCAGATGGCAGCAGTGAGCACATCTGTCAGAGGTGTGACCAGGTAGAGGAGCTCTTTGCCTTAGCATTGGAGCTCCAAGACGAAGTAGGTAGGTTGAAGAACATCAGGGAATGTGAGAGAGAGACTCCTGGAGTCACAACTTGCCCTCCCTGAAACAAGCCCAACAGGCAGACAGAGCTCACGATATGGAGAACTCCCTGTCCTCTGTGTGCTTGGTTAAACACGGTGACTTGGAGGACAGTGAGCAATGCCAGCATGCTCCTGTGCAGTGCAACGGGAACTGCAGGTGTGTGTGTCCCCAGCAAATATCCCACCTTCTCATGGGCCCTTGCAAAATAGGTACAGTGTTCTGCAAGGGGAAGTGAATGATGCCATGATGGGTGGCTGTCCTGAAGGGCCAAGGAGTCCAGGAAAGCTGGGAATTCTTGAAGAAGGAAGTCTTAAAGGTGCAGGAACAGGATGTCCTCATGTCCTGAAAGATGAGTCTGTGGGGAGGATTTGATTACAACTCAGGGGAAAAGGAGATTTCATGTTCATTAGAAGAAGGAGCAGGGTACTCAGGAGGACTACAGAGTTGATGCAAGTCTCTTGAGGGTTGAAACTAGAATACCTGCAGCCCAACTAGAAATTAATCTGTCTTCAGCTGTTAAAGTCAAGAAGAAATGCTTCTACAAATATATTAGCAACAAAAGCAGGACTAAGGAGAATTTCTATCCTTTATTGGATGCAGGAGGCTGATGTGACAAGAAGGGCCAGAAGGAGGATCTGGGGAACTATGGAGCTGTCAGTCTGAGCTCAGTGCCAGAGAAGGTCATGGAGTTGACCATCTTGAGTACTATTGTTGTCTGCAGGACAAGGGGATTAGGCCCTCTTGGTGGCCGGTCACAAGTGGTCTTCCCCAGGGCTTGTTGCTGGGGGCAGTTCTCTTCAATATCAATGACCTGGATGAGAGGATTGAGTGCATCCTCAAGTTTGTATGACACTAGTGTTGGGTGGGAGTGTTGATCTGCTTGAAGATAGGAAGGTTGTACAGAGGGACCTGGACAGGCTGAATCGATGGGCTGAGAGCAATGGTTAGAGATTCAACAAGGCTAAAAGCCAAGGTCCTGCACCTGGGTCACAGCTACCCCATGCAACACTACAAGCTTGGGAAAGACTGTCTGGAAAGCTGCCCAGTAAAGACCTAGGGGTGTTGATTGAAAGCCATCTGAACATGAGCCAGCAGTGTGCTCAGGTGGCCAAGAAGGCCAACAGCATCTTGCCCCCTGTTCTCCGCACTTGTGAGGCCATGCCTTGAATACTGTGTTCAGTTTTGGGTGCTTCACTACAAGAAGGACACTGAGGTGCTGGAGTGGGTCCAGAGAAGGGGTAATGAAGGTGGTGAAGGGTCTGGAGAGCAAGTCTTATGACAAGTGGCTGAGGGAATTGAAATTGTTTAGCCTGCAGAAAGGGAGGCTGCGGGAAGACCTCATTGCTCTCTGCAACTGCCTGAATGGAGGTTGTAGTAAGGTGGGCGTTGATCTCTTCTCCCTAGTAACAAGTGATAGGATGAGAGGAAGTGGCCTCAAGTTGCACCAGGGGAGAAATTGTGTTTTGTAGGACAGGAGCAGGATCGATTTCAGATTAATTTCATTTCTTTAGCCTTTGCTGCTTCCTGCTGCTTTCCCCCCCCCCCACTTTTTTTTTTTTTTTTTCTGGTCAGTATCTTGAAACACATTCCAGAAATATCTGTGTGAGGGAGGAGTGCCAAGGCTGCTGCTGAATAAGAGACTTTGTGAGGAATCTCGCAAAATTGGACCTTTTCATTCAGAGAATGGTTCTCGATTACTGAATCTTTTGTTGCTGCCTTTTGAATTGGAGAGGAGAGGAGATGTTAAGTGTTGTGCAGTGACACTTCTCTCCACCCTACCTGAATGGCTTTGATGGGGAGGGAGAGGGAGGGCAATGCAGAGGTTCACTCCGTTAAATATGAAGATGGAGCAGTGGTATTACTTCACTGCTGAAACTGCATAGTTTTGGGAAACTTACATTTTCAGTGAAGGTTTGATTCTGAACTATATTGATCTGAGCTGAAAGGTCATGCTTATTCCCAAGCCCTTGGAATAAATCTCTGTCGAAGTTGAGTGTGTTCTTGTTTTTGTTTTTCAGTTTGAAACTAATTTATAACTGTGGTATTTGTTTTGCTAATACATCAACTGCAACTTCCTACGAGGTGAATTTGGGTTGCATGTGTTTTTTGTCCAAGCTCTGTCAGAATCCCAAACACTTTTTTTCGATGCTGCACATACCATATTTCTTACAGTTTTCCTGGAGAATAACTGTGGCAGTTTCTAACTTAAGTAGGTGATATGAAGTGTGTGATAAGGGCTGCAGCAGCGGTGTCCCGGGGATACACCTTGCTAAAATTATCCCCCACGGCTCAGATGATAGTATCTCATTATTAGCAGCACATCAGACCTGTGAGCTGTCACTTCAGGAAGGAACACCTGATGCAGTGGAAAAACTGTATGCAGGAGCTGCCTGTAGTTAGCCAGCTTTAGGATTCCTTGTTTGTGAAAGCTTGCAGTTAGCAGAATTCAGTCTTGTAAACGTCTCTTTAAACCTTATTTCTTCATTGGGTACGACACAATATATGCAAATGAATCCATTGGAATGAATCCATTATTTGAAGTCCTGTGGTGTTTGTTAACTTGAGAGAGAAATGCCTTTAATAGTTCATGACTTTGACTCCTACAGGTATTGCAGGAGGTCCTTTTGTGTCCATTTGCCATGTTTCCCTGTTTCCAAGTTGAAGTGTGCAGCTCTGTTGCAGCAAACACTGCAGCATCCTTTCAGCATTGCCACCAGAGCTGTCAGTCTCTTAACTCCAAGGGAGTTGCCCTGTCTGCACAGATTGCTTCCAGCTTTGTGTGTTGGCTGCTGGTGCATTGGCTTGGCAGTCAGTCTCATCTGGGAGAGCTTTTTAGAAGAATCTAATCCTCATTTTGTATAAATGTTTAACTCTGGAACTAGGCTGCTGCTTTTCATGCTGCATCCAAGTTCTGTGTTTGACTTCATTATAGTGTACAAGGGGTTTGGTTGGGAAGTCTGCCCTGCCTCTCCATGATGCTTGTCCTTCTGAATGATTGCAGTAGACAGCTTCCTTTCAGATCTCAGGGAGAGACCTCATAACACCGTGGCAAACATCTTTTTAGTGCTGGGAGAACCTGCCCTGGCAGGGTGCTTGTTGGGGAGTGTAGCAAGATACATGGCTAGAGGGAACCTCCTTCCCTTTTTGATCTCTCCCCAGGCAAGAAGGGACAGAAACCAAAAGTGGGTGCAAAAGGGTTCGAAGGCAAAGCAGCTTTTTCTCCCCATACTTTTGAGCAGCACCCTAATAGGTTATGACACCAGCTACACTGGACACAAACGTGCACAAATGCCTCTTTCCTTCTCCCTTCAGATATAACAGATGCACTTTGTGCCCTCCCTGATAGCTTTGTTGTGACAGGGCATCCCAGGACCATAGTCTCTCTCTGAAGTGCTCCCCAGGTTTAGGGTGATAGTGCAGGTCTGCCAGGCTCACCCACTACAGATGAGTAAGTTGTATATGGTGAACCTGCTCTTGTATTCTAGCCTCATGCTTTTCTACATGGAACCTTGCAGACTGGTGCGGAGTGGGAGAAGACAAGTGCATTCCTCTTTTCGGAGTGTTTTCTGTGAGAAGATTTCTCCTGCACCCTGCAAAAGCTGATATTGTGGGCATAAAGCATTTTCAAGGGAATGAGCAGCCTGTCATAAAATGGCATTGCTTCTTTTGCTCATTTGAGAGAATTCATTACAAAGTCAATTCTTCTGCTGGGGAGCACAGTATTGGCTCCTTAGGACTGCAGAAAAGAGCTGTAGATACTCGATACCCTGCAAGAGCATCTTAAGGCAAGATGTAGGAGCTGGTATCCTCATTTCTTTCCCTGTTTTGTTATGGGATTACAGGAACTATTGCTTCAAGTCAGAAAATACTGGATATTGTGAAAACTGTGCTTTGCATCTGCCCAGGAAAAGTTAGAGCTGTGTATTGCACTTCCTGCAGAATGGTGTGGAGGTGAGGAATTTTCTGCCCAATGTAAAACTTTGGGGTTTGAGGGTTTCTGATTATTTACTTTAAGAATTGTGCTTGTTGCCAGGTGTTGCTACAGATCTCCAAGATCTAGCATTCAGGACAGAACATATTTTGCAGGCTTCTCTGCTCTCTCATTGCTGCCCTCGTATCTTTGACCCCAGCTTGCCACTTCCTCATCCACTGAATGAAGACAGAGGGCTCTTTATTGTGTGATACTCTAAATGTAATATGATAGTGTTGCAGGAGAGCTAGTGGAGTGGTCATTACCAGGTGTTCAGTGTTTTCTGTTTCAGGGAGATGTGTAGCTGGCTTCAGTCTTACACAGTCTCTAATACAGGAAAGGAAGGCAGGTTGGGGATGCCTTCTTGTGTGGCACCATCTGTGCAGCCAGAAGCCTTCCCAAGGATATGCAAGTGGATGTGGATGATGTTGAGTTAGGTCCCTCAACTCCTGGAGGAGGAACAATGCCTCCTGCTTGAACAGAGGTGAATGTGGGGCTGGATCTCACAACACATATGGAAACCTCTGGTTTGTTGAACCAAACAGATGTGAAATCCCACAAAGAATCTCCAAAAGATCCAATTTTAGACCGTGCTTTTTCATGAGGGATGTATGGGCAGACCTGTTATCATATAAAGGTATCGGGATTATTTTGTCTCTGGCCCCTTGGAAAAGAAGAGGTTAGGATTTTACTCTGGAATGTGTTTTTAGTCTTCTGGTCAGATCCTGCGATGTAGCTATTCCTGCTGTTTCTGTTTCCACCTTCTGTTTTACTCTAAGTGAGCCTGCACTGATTACAGTGTTGTCTTTTATGGCAGGCAGACAAATAAAGCAGGACTGATTCAATTGTTGTTTCTTAAGTGTTTCTTGGAAGTCACATCCATCATTTTGTGGACAAGTTCAATAACCTGAACATGTTTTCTTCATTTTTGAATGTGTGGCTCATGAAACTTGTGTTCTTTGGAAGCGCAGTTCTAACACACAGTAAAAATCTCTGCCAAAGAACCCACATAGCCCACAGGGAAATGTAGCTTAATTCTCCTGTCTTTAAAGATTAGTTTCATTTTGAAGGTTTTCTCTCAACATTATCATCAAAACAACACACTGGCAGTTGTTGTCTTGCACAGTTGAGCCATTAAGGCAGTCAGGATTTGGAAGGCTTTCTCCAAGTGAGTTTAATAGCAGTAGCAGCTTACCATTCTTTTAGGGGAAGATATCTGTGGGGTTTTTTAAAACTTTATTGCAAATATTCCCTTGCTGAAGGAAGATACAGCTGTTATTGGAAGTAACTATATTTCCACATGAAACTATCCTTTGGCCCATTAGTGTGGCCAGCAGGAGCAGGGAAGTCATTGCAGAGTACAGGGGAACACTGGTTAGGCCACAACCTGAGTACTGTGTCCAGTTCTGGGCCCCTCAGATTAAGAAGGACATTGAGCCTCTGGAACGTGTCCAGAGAAGGGCAGCAAGGCTGGTGAGAGGCCTTGAGCACAAGCCCTACAAGGAGAGGCTGAGGGAGCTGGGGTTGCTTAGCCTGGAGAAGAGGAGGCTCAGGGGAGACCTCATTGCTGTCTACAACTACCTGAAAGGTGGTTGTAGCCGGGAGGGAGTTGGTCTCTTCTCTCAAGCAACCAGCACCAGAACAAGAGGACACAGTCTCAAGCTGTGCCAGGGGAAGTTTAGGCTGGAGGTGAGGAGAAAGTTCTTCACTGAGAGAGTTGTTTGTCATTGGAATGTGCTGCAGGGAGGTGGTGGAGTCACCATCCCTGGAGGGGTTCAAGAGGGGATTGGACGTGGCACTTGGTGCCATGGTTTAGTCATGAGGTCTGTGGTGACAGGTTGGACTTGATGGTCTTTGAGGTCTCTTCCAACCTTGGTGATTCTGTGATTCTATTTCTTCTGGCTAGTAGAATAGAGGCAATGTAAAGCCTTGGATGTGAATTCTTACTAAAGTCATTGTACAAGTTAATTTATTTTAAAAGTGACAGTGTCTTGTCATCTTATACCAGTTTATATACTTAATAATCTTTAATTTCATTCATACCACAAGGTAGTTGAGTTTGAATGGGAACTCTGGAGATTGGTGGAAACTGCATGTTTTGGATATTAGAATAGCACTTTAAATACCTGAAGGGAACTACATCATCATACACCTTGCTATTCTGATTGAAGGTGGCACTGCTTTCAGCTCAGAAGCTTTCAAGTGCATTGCTGATCTACCAACAGTAGCATACCACTATTGATTCTGTCTGTAGTAATAACTTCAGAGTTGCCCTTACATCATTGCCATGTTTTTGTCCTTCACCCTTGACTGAGCTTTTGAGCAGTGAAGATCTGGTGAAGGTGGTGACAGTGATGAAAATGTAACCATTCAAAAAAAGGCAGCAAGGAGTTTGCACTAAAAGATTTATGCTGAGCATTCAGCTTCATAGGTGATGCAATGAGTTCTTGTCAGGAGGTCAGTCATTCAGAAAGTGATTGGACAAAGTCATCAGGGTATTGCAGGGTTTGGTCTCACACTATGAGGAGGGGTCACATGACTTTTGGAAACCGCTTTTATCATAGTGGTCATTGCTGTGCCAGAAAACATCTCAATCAGACCTTCAACCCTTTTCTATCTTCCTCAAGAGAGATGAGTTGTGCCCTTAAGAGTAGTAATAAATATGAGTATGAAGCACTGGCTTTGTATTGCTTTTTAGCATTTATATTGCTGCTTCAGTGTTTCCATTAAAGCAAATTAAAAATTAATCACATAACAGGGTATATGATAAGGTCATGCAAGTTAGCAGTATAAATTCACTGTGTATGTTGGGAGCATAAAAATGAAGAGAGAGGTTTCAGGAGGTCTAACAATACAAATTCATTAGTTGTGAACACGATAAAGACTGAGATTTCCTAGGTGCAGTGGGAGGCCAGGATGATCACACCGTTTGCTGGTATGGTTGTCTACTTGGGAGCAAAGAATCATAGAATGGTCTAGGGACTTCCAAAGGTCATCCAGTCCGACCTCCCTGCAGTCAGCAGGGACATCCACGACTAGATCAGGCTGCCCAGGGCCTCATTGAGCCTTACCTTGAATATCTCCAGGGAGGGGGCTGCAACCGCCTCCCTGGGCAACCTCTTCCAACATTCTGCCACCCTCATAGTAAAGAACTTCTTCCTGATATCCAGTCTAAATCTGCCCATCTCTAGTTTGAAGCCATTGCTCCTCATCCTGTCACCACAGGCCTTTGTAAACTGTCTCTCTCCATCCTTCCTGTAGGCTTCCTTCAGGTACTGGAAGGCTGCTGTTAGGTCTCCCTGGAGCCTCCTCATCTACAGGCTGAACAACCCCAGCTCCCTCAGCTTATTGTCATAGAAGTGCTCCAACCCCCAGATATTTTTTGTGGCCCTCCCAGTGTACATCTCTATTACATCACCATTTCTTTGCCAGTGCAAAAGAAACCCCCACCTAAATGGGGACAGATGTTGTGTACACTTCCATGTTTATGACCACACCTGCAGTATGTATCCTGTGCTTGCTTTGATTCAGGTGGCTGGTTTGCTGGCTGGAGATTTGCATCTGGCTTCAGCCTCTGGAGCCTGGGATATTGGCACCACTGAATATCCCTTTGAACAGATAAACTAAATTCACAGCTTGCATTGGGTTGGAAGGGACCCTCAAAGGTCATCTTGTCCAACCCCCCCTGCAGTGAATAGGTACAACTCCAACTGTGCCCAGGGCCACATCAAGTCTGATCTTGAATATCTTCAGGGTTGGGACCTAAATGACATCCCTGAGCAACCTGTTCCAGTATTTTACCACTCTCATTGTAAAGAACTTCTTTCATATGTCCAACCTAAATCTGTCCTGCTCCAGTTTAAAACCACTGCCCCTCATCCTGTCAGTACAAGCCCTTCTAAACAGTCCTTCCCCAGCCTTCCTATAGGTCCCCTTCAGGTGTTGAAATGTAGCTATAAGGTCTTCCTGGAGCCTCTTCTTCTCCAGACTGAACAACCTCAGCCTGTCTTCATAGGAGAGGTGCTCCAGCCCTCTGATGATCTTTGTGGCCCTCCTCTGGATCAGCTCCAGCAGGTCCATGCCTCTGTTGCGTTGGGGGCCCTATAGCTGGACACAGTACTCCAGGTAAGGTCTCACCAGAGCAGTGATAGAATCACCTCTCTTGATCTGCTGGTCATGCTGCTTTTGATGCAGCCCAGGATGCGATTTGCCTTCCGGGCTGCAAGTGCACGCTGCTGGCTCATGTCAGTCAGTCATCTTCTAATGATAATGATAATGTCTTTTTCTGAAGTATCTTATGTCATTTTCTAAAATCAAAGCACTGGGGCCTAAATAGTTGAGCTTCATTAAGGAGATGAAGTAAATGAAGAGAGGCATCTGGCAGAACGGAGGACAGTGTAAAAATAGAGGCATATGTTAGTTTGAGTAGCATTAGTCATTTCTGGTATTATTTTGCCTGTGAACCTCTGCTCCATTCAAAGCAGAAGACTGAGCCAACAAAGCCAGTTTTCAGGACATTCACACAGTGTTCCTTTCTTCCTGAAAATAAGCAACTGATGCTTGGAGAAATTGGAGGTGCCTTTTGGCCAACAGAAGTCTTTGCCACAAGAACAATTTTATAATGCATCCTAAATAAATCTTCAAAAAGCAAATTGGCTGCCAAAGTACTGCCCTTAATTATTTTTTCCCCTCCAGTATGCTGGTTTCGTAGAACATGTGTCCTGATTCATTGTGATCAGTCAATAAAAGAATCCTGGGGAAGATAACTTAAATAAACTATTTTTGCATAGCTATTTGTGTAGCCTTTGTGAAGAGAGTGATGTTTGCTGCAATTTAGTACTGCCTAGTGATCATATGCAAAGTGATTTAAGTGGAAAAATAGTATGTATCAGTGTTCATACTTCACTTTGTCCATTGTTGAGGTGGAGAGATCTGTTTATGTCTTCAGCAGAACTTTTTTTGCAGTTGTTCCTGATACTACCTTACCACTGGTGTAGCTGCTGATAGAATAGAATAGAATAGAACAGATCAGGTTGGAAAAGACCTTCAAGATCATCGTGTCCAGCCCATCATCCAACACCACCTAATCAACTAAACCCATGGCACCAAGCGCCCTATCAAGTCTCCTGCTGAACATCTCCAAAGATGGTGACTCCACCACCTCCCCGGGCAGCCCATTCCAATGGGCAATCACTCTCTCTGTGTAGAATTTCTTCCTAACATCCAGTCTGAACCTCCCATGGCACAGCTTGAGATTGTGTCCTCTTGTTCTGGTGCTGGTTACCTGGGAGAAGAGACCAACCCCCACCTGTCTACAACCTCCCTTCAGGTAGAGAGCAAGTGTGTGTGTGTGTGTGTGGGGCGGTTATCATAAACTGTGGTACAATTTGGGAATGGTTGGAGCAAATTCTTATATTTTGTATGAGAATTGAATGACCTCAACATTATTTTGGGGCAGTGAACATGACTGATGAAAATTTCATCTAAAATGGCTGAGCAGCAGTGTATTTTAAATGAAAACAGTAGGCTGCTTTTAGGGCTTTTAGGGACCTCGACAGGCTGGACAGATGGGCAGAATCCAATAGCATGAGACTGAACACATCCAAGTGCCGGGTTCTGCACATTGGTCACAGCAACCCCATGCAGTGCTACAGGCTGGGGTCAGCGTGGCTGGAGAGCGGCCAGGCAGAGAGGGACCTGGGGGTACTGGTTGATGGGAGGCTGAACATGAGCCTGCAGTGTGCCCAGGCAGCCAAGAAGGCCAATGGCATCCTGGCCTGCATCAGGAACAGTGTGGGCAGCAGGAGCAGGGAGGTCATTCTGCCCCCTGTACACAGCACTGGTTAGGCCACACCTAGAGTACTGTGTCCAGTTCTGGGCCCCTCAGTTTAGGAAGGATGTTGAGTTGCTGGAGCATGTCCAGAGAAGGGCAATGAAGTTGGTGAGGGGTTTGGAACACAAGCCCTACAAGGAAAGGCTGAGGGAGCTGGGATTGCTTAGCCTGGAGAGGAGGAGACTCAGGGGTGACCTTATTGCTCTCTACAACTACCTGAAGGGAGGTTGTAGCCAGGCAGAGGTTGGTCTCTTCTCCCAGGCAGCCAGTACCAGAACAAGAGGACACAGTCTCAGGCTGCACCAGGGGAGGTTTAGACTGGATGTTAGGAAGAAGTTCTATACAGAGAGAGTGATTGCCCATTGGAATTGGTTGCCTGTGGAGGTGGTGGAGTCACCTTCATTGGAGGTGTTCAGGAAGAGGCTTGATGGGGTGCTTGGTGCCATGGTTTAGTTGTTTAAGTGGGTTGTATTGTATTGTATTGTATTTAGGTGGGTTGGATTGGTTGATGGGTTGGACGTGATGATCTTGAAGGTCTCTTCCAACCTGGTGTATTGTATTGTGTTGTATTGTGAAAGGAAAAAGGTGACAGACTCAGGTGAAACAGCAGGAGAGAAATACAAGGTGCAAGATACATGTTCAGTACAGCTGAGTGAGCTGTGCTGAAGTCACAGTACTGTGAGCTGAGGAGTTGTAAATTGTATAGGTCTTAAAGATTAGCCTGAGAGATGTAAATGTCAGCGTTGCTTTTGTGTTCTATAGCTGATGATTGGGAAGGTTAGGCTCTGCAAAGCGCTCACCAGATCTAGGAATCGTGCCGTTTCTGTGCTTGTAGCTCATCTGTGAGGGAAGAAAAAATACCTCCATTTTTTAATTTCAACCATGCATGCATCGAGCCTGAAAGAGTCTGCTGTTACTCCCGACTGCTTCACTTTCACTGTAGTGGTATATCAAACACCAGAGTCTTCTCTGACTGTGCTGAAGGTCTCCATAGAGGGACCAGTGTGGTTAGGATGAGCGTTTGCCCAGCTGCAAACTGGAATGACGTAGGAAATGCTTTGGCAATGGTACCAAAGTGATTTGCTTCCTGAACATAATCCAAACCCCCACAAAATATTATGAAGGACTTTTCCTCTGCTTTGGCACTCTTGCAGTGACACTTACTACTCTGAGATAGCCTTTCCAGTCATTCATGACACATCACAGGAGAGGCAAGATGGAAATTTCTAACATAAGTAATAAGCAGGAGCTTTCCCTCTCCTCACCTAAATATGTATTTTAATATTAGAGAAGCACAGGGTAGGTTTTCTGTGGAAGGTCCTTTGTAAGAGTATTCATTTTTATGCCAAAACACTTCACTGAAATAATACTGTCACTGAGGTAATTAATAACACAGAAATTAAGCAATTCAGGCAAGAAAGGAAAGATACATTTTCTCCTGCCCTTTGAAAAAAGTGTGAAAGTAGATGAGTCAGGGAGGTGCATGAAGGCTCTCCCAGGTGACATGAGCAACATAGAGAACAGTTTGTGCCAGCAGTGCCAACTTGATTTTGGATGGTCAAAGAAGGGGCCTGTATTGCTTGAGCAAAGGGGCAGGAACATCCTTTAGGGATGAAACAGGAGCAGGATCCCAGCACAAGGGATGCAAAGGCTGAGCTGTGCCACGAGGACAGACAGGTTTGTGATTTATGTGCCCTGTCTCTATCCTGTAAGGGTACCACCCATCACTGAGGGAGCAGTGCTGGAGCAAAATGTGGCCTCATCTGAGCTGCTTACAGGTGAGGAGTAAGTGTGGTGATACATCATGTTGTTTGGTCTGTTTAAATTTGTTGATGCATAATAATGTGAGAATTTAGCAAGAAAACCCGTTCCTTCCCACTTCCATCTGCACTGAGGTTGCTGCCTGTATTGTTTCCTTTCTTCTTTTCCCTCTTTCTCATCTAATACCCACCAGGCATCTGGGATAATGGAGTTTTTCACTTCTACAGCAAGTGCAGCACCTGCCATGTGAAATCTTTCTGTTTCTCTTTGAGTGAAAGCTTTAACTGACACTTCTCCCAGACAGAGATTAAGGCTTTAGTGCTGCTGGACATTTGATTAATACAAAGTCCCTTTATTGTCACCCTGCCTTTCTGCTCTTCCTCATTAGAAATCGGTGACTCTTCCCCAGTGCATTCATTACATGGAGAAAAGAATGCCTAATGATACATGGAGATAAAGAAAACATATAGGATGCATTCAGCTAGTAAAATGAGCTGTTTTCCCATGTGTAGAGGGGATTAAACAGGGAGTGCATTTGGCTCCTTCAGCTGCTAGTTGAAGCCTCTGACAGAGTACAGCGCAATATGTATGTGCACATGTACAGGCATATAACACCACACATGCACAGAGGAGAACTGAGCCCACTTGCTGTTCAGATATAATTTTGGTTTGTGTTTACATTTCAGTGGAGTGGTGGCCTGCAGTTGTTTTGGTTTTCCCTCTGGAGGCTGGAAATGCTTTTGTTCCTGCGAGCCACTGAGTGTTTCCATTAGCGTTTGATGGCACCGTGTCAGAAGGGAGAATATTTATTTGCTGGGGTTTGTCCAGAGAAGAGTTGCAAGGGAGGGGTGTGTGGGTGTGTTTTGGCCAGAGAACAGTGCCCTGGGGACATAATCCTTCCCGTAATGAATTGTGCAATTTACTGAGTTAGGAATCTGATAGTTTTCTGTAACCCTGTTAGCACTTTTATCCAGGGATTTCTCCATTTTTCAGTGATGCAGTCCTTCCAGACACAGATGGTATCAATGTGTGCAGCAGTTCACCTGGGCTTAAAGTTCAACAAGTACAGTTCTGGTCCTATTCCTGCTGCCTCCTGGCTAAGCTGCTTGGTGGCCACACTGGGACTGGCATTTGGGGCTTGTCGCAGTTCCCTTTGGCCTGAGTGGGAGCAGAAGCCCAAGAGTTGTGGTGCAAAGCCTAAGCCAGCAAGCTGTCTTGGACGCATGCTGGTTTGGTGCAAGGGCAGTATGGATGGACTTGCAGACACAGAACGGTGGGAGTAGTTCAGAGGAGAGAGATTTCAGGTCCAGCTGTTACTGAAGGGGGTTTGATGGGGCACAAGAGCTTTCTTCTGCAATGGCGAGATGGTTAAGTGATCTGTTGGTGGTGAGAACAGTGTGACCAGGGATTGCTTTACTCTATGGCAGAGGGATCTGACTTGCTGGAGTTTAAGGCTGTAGGGTTTGGAACTGGCTAGAACCTGGCTCTAGAAGTACATGCCAAAGGTGCAGGGAGCAGAGTTAGCAGATCTGTTGTGGTAGGTGATGTTACAGAGCACAAGAAGGGAAAGGAAAGCTCACCTTAGATGTTTGTAAACCATAATGTAGAGTGTAAAAAGGAATGTGAATATCTATATAGATATGCTTCCCTGCCCGTGGCAGGGGGGTTGGAACTAGATGATCCTTGTGGTCCCTTCCAACCCTGACTGATACTGTGATACTGTGCTTCTTTCAGAGTAAATGCAACTTTAGGAAAGATTTGAATGTTAGACCGAAGTGGCAGTGAATAGAGGAAAAACTTTGTAGCTGGAGGCAGCAGGAAGGAGGGAGCTGTCAGCAAGGGAGTAAGGCTGGCAGGAAAGGGACAGAGTTTTCCTTCCGCAAGTACTAAATAAGCTCAGATGCCTGTGGGTCAGAAAAGAAACTAGTTGATAGGAGGCATGTGGGAGGTAGTACTTGAATGTATTTGAAATAAGGTAGGTCATTCTTAGGTGTTAGTAATCTTCTGCCAGTTGGGAGAACCTGCTTTGATATTCTATGGGGAGAATAAAACCCGGGCTTTATGTAGTGCTGAGTGATGGTGTCACGGGATTTTGTGACCCTTGATACCATAGCTGTGCTGTGGAAATGCACAGGTTTTTCTTCTTTGAGTCCCTTCCTGAGAAATGTAAACCAAACCATTCTTGAGAAACATACAGAAATATTTTAGGCTTACATGTATGTCATGCAACTATATAGATGACTTTACTGTTGAGACTCCTGTGTAGAGACAGCTTCTATTTAATGTCTTTCTGAGTGTAAAGCAGGGCACTCTCCTCACTGCTGTTCTGCACCTTCGTTGTGGTCAACCTTGATGATCTTGTGCTTTTGTGAGCCAAGTATCCAACAGAAATAAGGATGAAAGAAAACTATGCATAAAACTATGCCCCAAAACTATGGTTTAGGAGCAGTTCAGATGAAATGAAGAACGGATGCTATGTGTTTTCTTGATGGAAGATGCTTGTCTGTCCACTCCTTTGGCAATGTACTTCCTCCAAAATGTACTGGATTTACTCAAAATCATAAGGTGGCAGTGGCCATAAGGGCCTTTACCTGTCAGTTTGTTTTACTTCTTTTTTAAGGTTTCAGTAAAGTAAAGCTTTTATCATCCCAGCACCATGCTGACAAACTTACTTTATTGCTGTATGAACTGACCTGCTTAATAATTCAATTTCAATTTTTTGTTCATTTTTTCCCCTAATGCTTTAAGTGCTGTGGGTACCTGAAGCTGGCAGCTTTCTTTGGCAGCCCTGCTACAGGCAGATTAGGAAACCAGAAGTCAAATCCCCAAAAGAAGATATTTCCATAAGCACCTGTTCACTTTGTTTATGGAGGGGATGTCTCCAGCACAGAATGAGCTTCATTCCTGCAGCTCTAGCAAATGAGCTGTGACATGCTCCTACTGCTGCTGCTGCTGCAAGTAATCAGCTAGAGGTTACTTTCCTGGATGAAGTTCATTTAAATGGCAGTGGAGGAGAAGACTGTGATTTATTTCGATTGTTTTTCTCCCATGATATTTGCATACTGCAGTATGTAAAATGAGCAGCTATACATAATGTTGTTTTTGTTTTTTCTCTGTGTGACACCATAAATCTAGAGAGAGCTTTAAAAAAGAACCCAACAAATAGGTTTTAGTAACATTTTATTTTCCTTTGAAGAAGCCAGGAAGAGTCACTTAGGTCAGTATGCTTCAAATGAACATGCTGTTCTAGTTGTGTTGAATACAGCAATACATTTTTTGTGCTGGCTAATGTATCTGTGAAGCAAATCACAGTATCACCAAGGTTGGAAGAGACCTCAAAGATCATCCAGTCCAACCTGTCACCACAGACCTCATGAGTAGACCATGGCACCAAGTGCCACGTCCAGTCCCCTCTTGAACACCTCCAGGGATGGTGACTCCACCACCTCCCTGGGCAGCCCATTCCAATGACAAATGACTCTCAGTGAAGAACTTTCTCCTCACCTCCAGCCTAAACTTCCCCTGGCACAGCTTGAGCCTGTGTCCTCTTGTTCTGGTGCTGGTTGCTTGAGAGAAGAGACCAACTCCCTCCCAGCTGCAACCACCTTTCAGGTAGTTGTAGACAGCAATGAGGTCTCCCCTGAGCCTCCTCTTCTCCAGGCTAAACAATCCCAGCTCCCTCAGCCTCTCCTCATAGGGCTTGTGCTTGAGGCCTCTCCCCAGCCTCATTGCCCTTCTCTGGACACATCCAAGTGTCTCAATGTCCTTCTTAATCTGAGGGGCCCAGAACTGGACACAGTACTCAAGGTGTGGCCTAACCAACGCAGAGTACAGGGATACAATGACTTCCCTGCTCCTGCTGGCCACACTATTATTGATGCAGGCCAGGATGCCATTGGCCTTCTTGGCCACCTGGGCACACTGCTGGCTCATGTTTAGGCGGCTGTCAATCAGCACCCCCAGGTCCCTCTCTGTTTGGCTGCTCTCCGGCCACTCCGACCCCAGCCTGCATGGGGTTGTTGTGGCCAAAGTGCAGCACCCGGCACTTGGATTTGTTGAATGAAATATCATCACCTGAGTAAAGCAAACATTTAGAAATAGCTTTCTTTTGGTTTTTATTCTCATTCCCAACTCAGTGTTAAAGATTTAAAAAAACATTCATCAGAGGGTCTGATAAATATTTTTCTACAGTTGGCAGAGTGTTTAAGATGTAACTTTTTTGAGATAAACTTGAGGAAAAAGTAGCACTTGATAACACAGAGCTATATTAGGGGCCTGGGGGTTATAGCCATAAGGTTCTGAATTTTACTGTGCAAACTGTCCCTTTTCTTAACCTTTGGCTTCACTTAAATTGACAAGACCATTGAAAATAAATATGACCAAACAGGTATAACTGCTTAAAATTCTGCATTAAGAGTGCATGAGCATGAACTGGGGGCACAAAGGTCCGTTTGGAGAAACAGAATATAAATTTAGTCTGTAATCTATGTCTAGCAGACTCAAATGATACCAGTTTAAAATGTATGAGAGCCTTGGAAGGAACTTAAGCATCAGTTGAAGAACTTGTCTTCCTTGCTTGCTAGCATGCGTGCGCATCTGCTTGTTTTTCAGATGACTGTGCCAGCATAATAACAGTTCTTGTTTGGCACAACAACACTTCAGTGCCCTGAGACTGCTGCTTGTTTCATCCCAGCATCTGGTGAGATTAAGCATTAGCACTGCTGTTTAATGAACAGTTTGTGGATGTGAATGAGTGTTTGGGGTTGTTTTTGTTTCCTTCCATCCGTCGGGGTGAACAAAGCCTTCCGGACTGCCTACTATAGATTAATTTACAGCTGCCAGTTTATATTAGTTGTTCTATTTATTCTGCTTGGGTGCTTTTTGGAGGAAAGGAGTATTTCTTAGTCAATTGTCTTGCCAAGAGAAAGGAATTCAAGAAATGTGAAGCAAACAAATTCCTGCTAATTAGTCAAGCTTTTGGCAACTGAGTTGTTTGCTCCCTTTTCTTATGATTTTGTGCGACACAAAAGGACTGAAATTGGAAAACAGGATTTAATCTCGGGTCTGAACTTTGTCTTTCCCCTCCTGCACTCTGTGTTGGTGATGCTGGGGCTCCGTGAACAGCAGCTATAACCAAATTTCTTATCTGCCTTCTTAAAAGCCTGACCCTGCTGAAGGTTTTGACAGGTGGAACACCATATATCTCTGCCTCTGCAACTCCTACGATGCCATAGGTTTATCAAGAACCTCTAATGCTCCTTGGTTTTTATTGTGTTTCTCTGTAATTCTCCTTCTTTCTGTTGCTGTTTGTGCCGAGTGCAGGCTCTGTGTGCCAATTGCCTGATGCAGCTAGGGACTGCTGGCTCTTGCTGCTGGTGGCCAAAGCTGTGTGCAACCCTGCACCCCCTTAGAGGTGACTCTGTGTTACATGATATTAGTGAGAGAAAAAAAAAACAACCCAAAACCCAAAAACCTGTGAATCTGTGAGTTTATTCAAGAGCTTTAAGTATCTCTTTGGGTATGGATAATGCAGACTGGCTGATGTCTTTGTCCATCTTCTAAAATAATTGCATTGGAAGACTCAAGTAGTTCAAAAGGGGATTAGTTGGTGCACTTAAAGCAGGATCAGGCACGCTGGGAGATGGGCCCTTCTTCCCCACCCCCACTGGAGCCAGAGGTCTTTGTTGCTCAAATTACTGAGGATGAGATCAAACTGGGCTAAATATAATCTGTGATTCTGCAGAGAGTTCCTTCTTCCTCTACTCTCTCCTGGGTTGTAGGGTGGGGAATAATGTGTTGTGGGCCTGTTTGAAAACCAAGTGGAAGGTTGTAAGACCTGAAACATCCCAGATGTTGAGAAGATACCTTGCAGGGACAGGAGCAACTGCTCTCAGGATTCCACAGGGCCAAGGGAACCCACTCTACTGAGACATCCACAGGGAGCTTTCAGCTCTGAGACTATGCAAGGAGGTAAAGTCTCTTTGGCTTTTGGAAATAATTTCCCTCCTGTTCGCTGTAACAAATGGTGCCTTCTGTAATGCATTTGTAGATCTTGGCAGGTAGCAATTACAGCATCTTGTGTATTTTCATGCAAGTGTGTAATGAGAGGTAATTAATGCATAGATGGATACACAGATATCTATATATACATTCCCCCCCCCTTTTTTTTTTTTTGGTGAGAAGGTAGTTTTGCTCAGTAGTAGGTGGTAGCAGAGGACATCCTACCTGCCACTCTGATTTCTGCTTTTTTTTAATGTCTTGCTTGTACTTTGGCTTTTGAGCTCGCAGGTGTTTGACTGTGGTGATGGTGCAGGTGTTTGCTGTGCAATGTGCAGCTTCATCTAAGAAATACTTTCTGCTCCTGTTTTGATCTTTCGTCTTTTTGAAGGTCTTTCAATTGATTTGGAAATATCCATTTAATGACTTTTGTTCACTTAACTGTTTCATATCACATGTTAGAAGTCTGTGTGTGCTCCGTTTCGTAAGAATTTCATTTGTTGAGTTTGTCAAAAGTTACTTCATATGCACTATGGGAAACATTTCCTGACTTTATCTAGCCTTGTGTTGCTAAGATGGTGTGGCAAAATGGAGCTGCTACTGGGTTTCTTCCAAGTCTGCTTTGACATACCGTGGGGTATGTGCAGTTAGAAACAAAAAAAATCAATGCTCCTAAGTGCTCCAAAGCTCAAAATGAGCAGTCAGTGAACTATCAAAGAGGAAAAAGCTATATTTACCTTGTTCTTTTTTAGTGTAACCATTCTTTAAGGCTGTCTTGCAATAATGAATAAGATTGTTTACAACCACTATTTTTCATCACTGCAATTGAAATGTCTTTTCTCTCTGCAAATAGTTCTGCACGATATTGAAAAGTAGTAATCTTGTATCAAGAATATACCAAACAATTCACTGGCTTCCAGTTCTTTTCTTTGTACTGAGCAGACATTTATGAAAATACAGTACCTTCTTGGTTAAAACCAGAATTTTATCAAATTTGACTAGAAAGTGTAACAAACAATATGACCAATCACATTTTTTTTGGCCTTAAAATACAAGGGTGGTGAGACTCCGGAACACGTTTCTCAGAGAGGTTCTGGATACCTCCTCCCTGGAGGTCTTCAAAGCCAGGTTGAATGAGGTCTTTGAGCAACCTAGTCTAGTTGGCTATCCCTGCCCAGGACAGGGGGATTGGAGTAAATGATCTTTGAGGTCCCTTCCAACTCAAACCATGCTGTGATTCTATGCCTGTGCAGCAGTCAGGAAACTTTAAGACCTGAGTAAATGTAAGAGAATCAGTGTATTTCTCAGCAGGTGACTATTCCATGTAGATGTTTTTCTGTATTCAATTTTGTATGCATCTAAAAATCATTGTGCTTTTTTGATTGTTATCAGTAAATTGTAAAAGCCTTATAGAGAACAGCAGAGATACTTAATTTATTTCTTTCTGTCAAACATCTGCCCCTGTCTCTTACACCTGAATCAATAGAGGCTTCAGCTTTGCCTGCATGTGAAAGGGAAACTGACCTGCTGTGCAGATGAAGAGTCAGTATGTCCTTTAAGCTTCCTTAAATGTTTTGTCAAATTTTGTGGTTGAAGACCTTCATGTCAAATGGTGCTGTGGGTTTCCTGATTTTCTTTCCTGTGCCTAAATGATGTAACAAAAGTAAGGACTGTTAACTACATTACATAAATGTGTCAGAGCAAGCATACCCACAAAAGACTTAAAATCACTTCTTTTTTTCCCCTTATGAATGTTTTCTACTCCAGACTTTTTTTTTTCTTCTGGTGTTTTTGTTTTATAAAAGCAAACCTTTTAGCTCAGTATTTTCATCATCACATCCTTTTAGCTCAGTATTTTCATCATCACATCCTTTTAGCTCAGTATTTTCATCATCACATCCTTTTAGCTCAGTATTTTCATCATCACATCCTTCTAGGATCTGGAGGGGGCCTACAGGGACTTGTTACAAGAGCTTATACTGATAGGATGGGAGGGAATGATTGAACTTGTGGAGGGTAGATTCAGACTGGATATTAGAAATTCTTTACAGTGAGGGTGGTGAGACACTGGAACAGGTTGCCCAGGGAGATCGTGGATGCTCCCTTCCTGGAGATGTTCACAGCCAGGTTGGATGAGGCCTTGAGTAACCTGGTCTAGTGGAAGGTGTCCCTGCCCATGCCCAGGGGGATTGGAATAATGATCTTCAAGATCTCTTCCAACCTAAACCATTCTATGAATCTCTGTATTCTTTTTAGTGAGATGTGATGGTCTAACCTTAAAATAGTGCTTTTGCTACTCTCAAGAGAACAAATAAAACAGAAAATCTTTGGGATTATGATTCTATTTTAGGTTTTGTTTTGCAGATATTCCAGTTGTAACTATCTGGTTTCATTACCGGATTTTGAACCTTTTCCCCTTTTATTCCTGCCATGGATGGGGAGCAGGTATGCACTTGCAAGCACAGTGAGCATACTCTCAGACAGACGTGCCTGTCTCTCTAGATGCATCTGTGCATCTGCTCTGAGCTGCATCTCTTACAGGAGCACTGTAAATCAGTCAGTAGTGGCAGTACAGTGGGAGCCACCACTGAGGCTGAATCCCATATTTGGGTCTTACCTAAACTAGAAGTGGGAGTAATTGGTACCTTCATACATATATATGAAATGCATGCAATTTCTGGAAGGAAAATAGTTTCTGTATTGGCTAACATGTTTTAAACATGGTTGTTTAGAGTGAATGTGATTTTGTGAAATCTTTCAGGTGTTACTGAAACACCAGGCTACTCAAAAGTTTGACGCATGACTCTTAAACCAACCTCTCTACTTTGGACTCCTGTCTGGTGAAGCTAGAGAGAGGTATTTTCCCCAGAGGAATGTTCAAAATCTGCAAATGAAGTGCCTAGTCTGTATTGCCTTCTGTCTCTGTCTCCTCAAGTGTAATCTGCAGTGAGCGAAGGTGGAATACTTGTGGGGTGGTGATTTGGGTTCCAGTATGGTGGTAAGAGAGAGAGGTTGGGGCATTGTGGACACCAGACTCTTTAATTCTGAGATGTAGTTTAGGGAATAATTTGACAATCTGTCCATTTATTTGAATTAATTCCTATATGGGATGCTCTTGAAACTCCCCATATTTTGGAGCAAGCAGAGTAAGTGACATTTCATAGGGTAGCCATTCTATTGTTATCTAAAGAGCTCTTCTGTTTTCATGTGGAGGGCACCTCATTCCCACGGTCATAATGCTCCACAGCCCTTTGTTCATCTTTGCCTCCCCTTTTGTCCCTTTTGGATGGAGAGGCATAAATCTCTTTGAAACATCTAGCTAAAATGTCAGGGCACTTAATGAGACAGTGACACAGCTAGTTATGTTCATCATGAAGAATTTGAACAGTGAAGAGTAAACTAAGCCAGCAAGTTCATAAATACAAAGCTGTATTTTCCTGCAAGAACCATAGCAGTTCTTCCATGTGCTGTGTCATAGATGGAGAAGATTCATAGATAAAGTGTTCTGAGATCCAAAAGAGATCCTGTGTACAGTAATTCAGAAAAAATATCCTAAAGATTTAAATCCATTGGCAAATGTGAACAATAAGAAGCCTTAACAGCTCTCTGGGTATCAGGAGCTGGAGTGAAATCTAAACCCTGTCAAAGTTAATAGCAAATTCTATGTGACTTAATAGGGTCAAGAATTGTACTTATTTTCTACTTAAGGTTTTGCATCTGTAAGATTAGATATACTCAAAGTGGCACAAGGAATGCCTTTGCTGCTTAAAAATGATAAATGGTGAATGAATGAACAGCAGTGAAAAGGTGCTGGGAATCCCGTAGTGCGCAGATGGGAGCTCACCACTATAATTACAGTTCACGAGACAGTCTGCAACAATTTCCAGCTCTTTCTGTAAGAAGATGGAAGCCTTGACATATTGAAGTACCTTCTTTAATGGATGGCCATTTCGTTGTTAGGTGTAGAGCACACACCATCTAAGTAGAGGTGTGTGAAAATTAGAGGTGAGCTCCCTTTGTGGTCATAGGAAGGGACCAGAAAGAACCTGGGATGCGCATCCTGTGACTGTGTTGCTGCTTCTCCTTCACTGACTATAGAAGGAAACTGGACCAGTCCAATGACAGGACAAGAGGCAATGGGTGGAAGTTGAAGCATAGGAAGTTCCATGTAAACATGAGAAAAAAAGTTTTCACTGTGAGGGTAGGGTGACAGAACACTGGAACAGGCTGCCCAGGTGGGTTGTGGACTCTTCCTCTCTGGAGATACTCAAAACCTGCCAGGATGTGTTCCTGTGTGATCTGCTGTAGATGATCCTGCTCTGGCAGGGGGGTTGGACTGGATGACCTTTCACAGTCCTTTCCAGCCCTTAACATTCTGTGATTCAGTCTAAACCAAAACTTTTTATAAGGTTTAAGTAAGTTGAGGTGTATCCAGCATGGTGACTGTTGCAAAGCATTGAAATAACTTTTATGGCCAGTCATTAACCCCCAGTTAAGTGAAAGAACTTGAAGGAATGACTGTTGTGTTGCCTGGAAATAGTGTAAAATAGGAGTATAATGAATGGGAGGAAAAGAGAAGTGCAAAGAATTGGCTAAAGTCTCCAGGGTTGTGACTTCTCCTTTCCCCCTTATTCCTGAGTGGATCAATAGAGATAGAGAGCAGTTGTGTAATGTGTTTTGGTTTTTTTTTTTGCCTATCACTTTGTGATGTTAATTTGAAACATGCAATTTACTTGGAAAAGCTTAAGTAGCCTTAATAACAGAAAGTAAAGCTGACACTAATGGTCTCCCCAGTTGTCAGTCTCAACAGGGAGATTAAGAACTGAATGAACAAAGAGACCAGATTACCATCTCCCCCCCTCTGGATGCTGCTGCTGCATGAAAATAGGTATGAGCCATGACAGTGAGTCTTTGGGCAGAGTCTGGTTCTCTGCAGTGTCCCAGCACAAAAGGGGATTTTGCCTGGGCTCTCAGCTGAGCACCACTGCTGAGGGATGCATCACCCAGTCCAGATTTTTTACACAAATAGTCAAGTCCAGCCATCTTGAAAGAAATTCAATGTGTTGTGCCCTGATGATGCATATTACTGGATACATGTCAGACACTAACCATCTGTGTTGAACCTGGCCCAGCTAGGTCTGCCAGTTTTTCTACCCAGTTTTACACAGGCAAATCATCTTTTCTTGGCCAGAACTCTCAGTGAGGTGTAACAGTGCAGCTCTGCAGGTTTTGTCCCCAGTGCATTGGGTTGAACTTGCAAAAATGTCTCTAAGAAAATGGAGCATCTCTTTCTGCTTTCATCTGGAGCTTTCAGAGATTTTAGTCAAGAATGTAAACACTGTCTGGGAGTGGCTAAGCACTTCCCTTTCTCAGTGCTGTTCCTTGAATATATTATAAAGGACAATGCCAGCTCTCTTTTGTCTCTCTTCTGTAGGACAGGTTTGTACAATCACTCCAGTGTTCAGTTAAAAAATTATTGCTACTGCATGTGCTGTACATTTTGTGTCTCTTTTGTGGCCACTGTGTGGAAAGCTTTAACTGCAGCTCACTTCCTAGCAAGCCTGTTTGGCCTTTTTTCAGGACCATTACTCATTTTCTGTTTCTATACCATGGTGGACTAAAAGTTTCTGACCATTAGCAAGTAAAACAAACGTGTTTAGGTGAGCTTTACCAACACGAGGTTTGACCTCTGATGATGATTGTTTGTGAAAAGTAGACCCTTCACCTTATTCAGTCTCAGTGTTGTGGAAAAGGAGACCACCTTTCTGTGGACAGATGGATTTCTCACATGCTGCTGTGTTGACAAATCAGTTGTTAAACATAAAACCAACATGTCTCTCCTGGATTTACAAGATTAAAAAGTAAGAGAGTTACAGCATCAGTTATCAATGTTGTCTAGCCTTACCAGTCTCTGCTTTATAACTCATTGTGCCAACATCACTTACAATACTTGTGCCACGTACACCAGATGAATGGTGAAGCTCAACAAATTTACATTTCAAAGATAGTGCTTTGCACTTTAACAACTGAATAGATGAACACGTTTAATTGATGGTTATATAGAGGAGCAATCCCATGCATATAAGATATAATAACTAACATGCTGATAAAATATATTTTAGGATTCACAACATATAAAGGTTTTTGGCTTAAACATGGATTTGTACAGCTCAGTTTGTGTTTTTCTGTGTGCACAGTGTACAAATAAACTCTGTGCACATCGAATGCATGCAATACTTGAGATTAAGTTTGACACTCATAGCAGTAGTTCAAAGACAATAAAAGCATTGTTGGTGTTTTAGTGTCATGCTTTCATAATTCAAAGTCTTGTCTTACCACACTAAATTAAAGTTTTATTGTTGCTCTCCAGCGATTAGAAATTTGCTCTCCTACATATCACAGTCACAGAGTTGTTTTGTAATTGATTAGGGCATGCATCAAAAATGTGGCAGGAGAACAAAAAGAAGAAAATGTTATTAAACTTCCTTAACAAGACTTTCATGACTGATACAAAAGACAAAAAGATGTGAATCTTCTTTTCCCTGGTAAAGACAATCAGAAATCTCTCTTCCTAAGTGGACTACCATGCATTTTGGGCATTTGCGTAATACCAGGCTATCAGGTAGTGATAGGACTAGGGGGAATGGAATGAAGCTGGAGGTGGGGAGATTCGGGCTGGACGTGAGGAGGAAGTTCTTCACCATGAGAGTGGTGAAGCCCTGGAATGGGTTATCCAGGGAGGTGGTTGAGGCCCCGTCCCGGGAGGTGTTTAAGCCCAGGCTGGCTGAGGCTCTGGCCAGCCTGATCTAGTGTGGGGTGTCCCTGCCCATGGCAGGGGGGTTGGAACTAGATGATCCTTGTGGTCCCTTCCAACCCTGACTGATACTATGATACCTAGGTGTTTCTTGAATCATGTGCACTAAGCAAATATGACATTTTATAAAGATGTGGTAATTTGTTATAAATATTTACTGAAGTGTGGCCTGGATTGTTTTCAGAAGGCAGATGCAGTGAGTATGAGACTGAAACAATTTTATGTTACGCTTAGGAAACATGCCAATGTATCTTTTGTCTTGTCTGGCTGCCTGTTGCCTTGTCTAACTTTCCAAGAAAGAAAAAGCAATGTAAATATAAACAGAACTTTGAAACAGAAAAGCCATTTGGTCACTCTACAAAGGAGGCATTTTTTCATTCTTTCCAAGGAAAGACCATAGTAGACTTGCTGGATATTTTTTTTCTGTCTGGAAATTTTTTGGTAATCACTTATTTAAAAGGTTTCCTGGTATATGTCTTACTAGTTCTTAGAGATACTCAAGTCTTTCAAGCAGTGAACATGGGGAAAAGGGGAAGTGTCTGAACAGTACATCTGATAGGGCAGTCTGCCAAATGATTCCTGAATCTTTCAGCTATCATTATGTGAAGTGAAACATTCATGTTTCCCAGATGGCCTTAGCATGCCAGGAACTTAAAGTTTGAAATGTCATCTTAACTTGTGAACAAGGCTGGGCACACATTAATGTAACATAGAAGTTTTTTCACTGCATGTGCTCTCTTTTCCCTTCTCAAGTCTTTTGTTTTCCAGCAAAGGCAGACATTCTTCATTGCTCTTTCTTGCTAGCCCTTCTATTTGCCCTGATGATCATGAACCATCTCAATCATTTTACTGCTTTTCCTTCTTTTCTCTTAGTATCCACCCTTGCTTCTTGTTCCTCTGGTTTTGCTAGCCACATAAAGTGATTTGAGTCTCTTCAAGCTTTAAACAAAAAGGCCAGGCCATCACCAGTTACATTCGCACCTCTAGGTACCCTCTGCAAAGTATTATATTATCAAGCAGATTGAGTGCAGATGACTGACAGGAGATGGGCTTTGAGATGGAGGCATGAGCAGATGGAAGCAAAATAGAAAGGGGCAGAAGAAAAACCATCCCAGAGAGACATAAAAATCAAGTGAGATCCTTTCTTGTTATTTTTTTAAAAGGTTTTTTAATTACTGTTTTAATTCTTAATACTTCAGTTTGTAATCTGAGAGAAAACCAGGATAGCATGCTGTGTTTGCCTCTTCAGAGGTTTTATAGAATTCAGACTGAAAAATACCTCATGTATGAATATCAAACCACTTATTCAAATTACCTTACAGCAAGAAAATTGGTCTCACCATCGTGGTCCAAAACTCTGTCACAGTAGAAGACGAGGTAGGAATAAAAAGCAATTCAAGTCATGAGCTGCCAAGAGAAATTTGTAAGTGTGGAAGGGAGAGGCTGAATCTGATTTCTTCTCTGGGGAATTCTGTTTTCTGGCAGTCTGCAATGATGGAAACAGCACGCAGTTATACAATAAATTTCGTCAGATATGGATTTCAAGGAAGTGTATTATCACAGTATCACCAAGGTTGGAAGATACCTCAAAGATTATCAAGTCCAACCTGTCACCACAGACCTCATGACTAGGCAAGTGCCACGTCCAATCCCCTCTTGAACCCCTCCAGGGACAGTGATTCCACCACCTCCCTGGGCAGCCCATTCCAATGATGAATGACTCTCTCAGTGAAGAACTTCCTCCTCACCTCGAGCCTAAACTTCCCCTAAACTTCCCCTGGCGCAGCTTGAGACTGTGTCCTCTTGTTCTGGTGCTGGTTGCTAGAGAGAAGAGACCAACTCCCTCCTGGCTACAAACCCCCCTTCAGGTAGTTGTAGACAGCAATGAGGTCTCCCCTGAGCCTCCTCTTCTCCAGGCTAAACAATCCCAGCTCCCTCAGCCTCTCCTCATAGGGCTTGTGCTTGAGGCCTCTCCCCAGCCTCGTTGCTCTTCTCTGGACACGTTCAAGTGTCTCAATGTCCTTCTTGAACGGAGAGGCCCAGAACTGGACACAGTACTCAAGGTGTGGCCTAACCAGTGCTGAGTACAGGGATACAATGACTTCCCTGCTCCTGCTGGCCACACTATTCCTGATGCATGCCAGGATGCCATTGGGCTTCTTGGCCACCTGGGCACACTGCTGGCTCATGTTTAGGCGGCTGTCAATCAGCACCCCCAGGTCCCTCTCTGTTTGGGAGCTCTCCAGCCACTCTGACCCCATCCTGTAGCTCTGCATGGGGTTGTTGTGGCTCAAAGTGCAGCACCTGGCACTTGGATTTATGAAAGGAAAAGTCTGTTGAAGGAAAAGAAGTTTTCTCCCAGTGCTATTGCTTTTGGTTTTTTTTCTGCAATGTGAAGTACTACAGTATTATGCTACCATCCTTCAGCCCTCTCATTTACACTAATAAACAGAGCTGGGCTAGTTTGATCAGACTCTCAGTTTGGGATTCTGAAGAGCATGTCAGGTGATGATTACAGTTTTGCTAAACACTGGGGATACCTGGAAACATTAACCTGGCCAGATGGAAGGCCACTTGAATTTGAAGCCTCACTTTTCATGTCAGAACTGGTAGCCGAGCTGCTGGAGCCCCGGCATGTGAACAGTGTCTGCTCTTCAGCTATCTCCTCTATGCAGAGGCATCTGGAAGGTGGAGAATTAATCATGTTGCCACCCATCTCATTTCAGATGTTACAAAACAAGTGTAGTATGGCAGCTTCTCACTGTTCAATCAGGAAAAGTGAAAAATAGTTTACAAAAGTACAGCAAGCAGAACTACCTGGTCATTTTTGCCCTTTCAATCCCATTCATAGTATCATAGTATCAGTCAGGGTTGGAAGGGATACCATTGCCGTATTTCAGAATCATGTAGGTGTTGAGGCAAACCTGGAGCTGCCAAGTAGTGCCCAGATACTCCAGCCTCATCTGTACAATAACCTTTCTCCAACGTATCAGTGGCAGAGAGGGAGCTGCCAGACAATCAACATGAAGAGATGATTTACTGAGCAAATGGCCCTCCCATCACTTGTGAGTGCTGACATTTTGCCCATCCTTGAGAAAGGTATTAACAGTCCCTACCAATACTACTTCCACTGTTTCTCTGTAGGAGTCAACTAGCAAAATAGGGGCATATACTAAAATTACTGGCAGTAACTTTAGGTCCAGAATGTCTCTGATCAAACTCCTGAAGTGCTTAGAGAAATAAAATAGATAGCTGTCTATGTAGGAGTCAAGCTCAGAGATGATCTTCAAAATAGCTTCTGGTTTGTGTTTATTAGACTATGCAGTAGAAGACAGTAAAAGTATTAATTCCTAACTACACTTTTTCTGTGTAGTGGTGTAAGCTCCCAGTATGGATTTAACAAAAGCTGCAAGGGTTTTGTAGCCACTTTGCTTGGACTTTAGAGGAGAAACCATTATGAGCTTACAGTAAACTGCTTTCTGTACCTGAGAAAAGCAACCGTATTAGACCCGCTTTTAATAGCGAGTTTTTACCTGGTATTGAGGGGACTGAGCAGGTGAATTTATTTGGTATTTTGTCTTTGTTTGCTGTGCTGAGAAAATACCCATTGTTCTCAGTAGGTGGTAGATGTTGGTAAACACTGCAATAGAAATACAGAGTTATTGTAAGACTGCCTTGAGACCTGATAATGCTGAGGGACCATTATTCATAGATAAGAGCTGGCATTTTATTGGTATCACAGATTATTCACTTTTAATCCTCGTGTCTATTTCCAACTCTTTGTTCAGCAGTTATCCCTGAAGGACTGAAAAGATAGATCTTTTAATCTAAAAATAGAGTAGAGCTTATTTTAACACACAGCTCTGTCCTGTAAACAATGCAAAAGTACCGTCCCTTTTATCCTGCAGAACTAATGTCTTTCTGGTGTGATGGTCATACTTTACTGACAAAAATTAACGAACACCCAACTCACTCTAACTGTGGCAAAATGCTGCAGAAACTGTGCTAGTATGTGCATCTGTAGCTTATTTGTTAGGGAAGCTGCAGTTGTGAGGAAAAGCTTTGCTCTCAGCAAAGGCACTGGAAAACCAGAGACTGTAGTGGGAGAATAGAGAGGGGGAAATTTGACCTTTGCATTGCAGGTGAACATGAGCCTACAGTGTGCCCAGGCAGCCAAGAGGGCCAATGGCATCCTGGCCTGCATCAGGAACAGTGTGGCCAGCAGGAGCAGGGAGGTCATTCTGCCCCTGTACACTACACTGGTTAGGCCACACCTAGAGTACTGTGTCCAGTTCTGGGCCCCTCAGTTTAGGAAGGACGTTGACTTGCTGGAACGTGTCCAGAGAAGGGCAACAAAGTTGGTGAGGGGTTTGGAACACAAGCCCTATGAGGAGAGGCTGAGGGAACTGGGGTTGCTTAGCTTGGAGAAGAGGAGACTCAGGGGTGACCTTATTGCTCTCTACAACTACCTGAAGGGAGATTGTAGACACGCAGAGGTTGGTCTCTTTTCCCATGCAGGCAGCACCAGAACAAGAGGACACAGTCTCAGGCCGTGCCAGGGGAGGTTCAGACTGGATGTTAGGAGGAAGTTCTATGCAGAGAGAGTGATTGCCCATTGGAATGGTCTGCCCAGGGAGGTGGTGGAGTCACCATCATTGGAGGTGTTCAGGAAGAGACTTGATGGGGTGCTTGGTGCCATGATCTAGTTGTTTGGGTGGGTTGGACTGGTTGATAGGTTGGATGCGATGATCTTGAAGGTCTCTTCCAACCTGGATTTATTGAATTGTATAGGTGTATAGGCTGTTCAAAAAGCTATTAGAAAAGCTGATATATTATTTTTAAGTTGTGCAGGTTTAAAATAGATTCCTTGAGACCTGTTTCACTTTCTGCATTGTCCTTAACAAGTAGCATGTAAATTAGCAACATATTGTGGTAATTTCAGAAACTGCAGTCTGCATTCTAGATAATAATTGCCAGATCAACTATTGGCATAGATGTAAAGTTACTTCTGTTAATACATAAGAGATAAGATACCCTGTGTTCATGCTGAACCAGCTGAGGTGAACAGAGTGATGATATAGGTAGTCAAAATTAAATTCAGTTAGGCTTATTTATGTTTACAGTGTTGTGGGACTGGTGTCCTAACCATAGAGTTGAAAGTCCTCCAAGGACCAGATAGTCCAGGGGCTGGACACAGGAAATTACGTTATTCCATCCCATAATATTGCCTCTTCTATATAAACTGGCCACATGGCCAGTTCTTCCTCTTCGTTCACTCTCTCTGCTGCCGGTGTGGGCTGTTATCTCTTGCTTGGTGTTGCGGGGGAGGTTTTCAGCCTTCAGCCTCCTGGCTAATTTTTGCTGTGTAATTTTGGCCTAGGTTGGGGGACAGGGAGGTACAGGGGAGTGGGTAGGGGGGCATTATGACCTGTTTTTTAGCCTGGATGGGGGAGAGGCTTTGGAAGGTTTTGGCCTAATGAGGTTGTGGTAAGCCCAAATAGAGAACTGGGCTGAGGCTGAGTATGAATTTGTGTGGTTTGTATTTCTGTATATATTTGTGAATATTATTCCCATTTAATCTCCAATTCCGTGAGAGTGATTTATTTTACTGCTTTAGGGGGGTGGGTGTGGGGGTGTGTGTACAGTGTAGTAAGGGAATGGAAACATGATTTAAATCTCCACTCATAAACAGGAACTTAACAAACAACATTTGGATTAGTTGCAAGAACTTATTAAAAGCATGGCTAATTAGTAATGACAAGTTACACAGCAAAGGATAAAGGACAACAAACTTAGGTCTTGTTATGTTAATCTTCTTTTGAGGTCCATGAATTGAGTTACAGCTTAGGTTCAGTGTTACTGCATTTTGTTTCAGTGAACCACGCTGTAATAGAAAAGATAGACAGCTTAGACTGTTTTTGTTAGTGTGGTGATTGGGTGTTAAGAAGTCAAACTTGGTTGTTCTCAGGCATGCTGCCCATCTGCCCTGAGCCATCAGGCAGCACAGCTTCACTCATCCAGCAGCCTGTCTGGGGTAAGGAGAGGCTGTGTAAGGTTTCAGTTTTGCCCTGTCAAGCCTTGTATGCTGGATGTGAATCTCACAACTCCTGATTCCCTTCCTGAGCTCCTTCTTGGAGAGGTCATGGTGTTTCACTGTCTATGGGTAGAAATACTGTCATCAAAGACTTGCTTGGGAACATTATTCATAGGTTCATAGAATGGTTTGGGTTGGAAGGGACCTTTTCACTAAACCAGGTTGCTAAAGGTCTCATCCAACCTGGCCTTGAACATCTCCAGGGAGGAAGCATCTACAACCTTCCTGGGCAACCTGTTCCAGTGTCTCACCACCCTCACTGTAAAGAATTTCTTCCTAATATCTCATCTAAATCTACCCTTATTGCCCAGGTGCAGTCCAAGACTCAGGTCCTTCTTCAGCTGCAGTGTTGTTGGGGTCTCCTGGTCATGCAGCCTCTCAAGTACTTTCTGCTACTGACATCTGATACATTAATTCGTCAGAGCTGGAGAGGTTGTGGTTTGCTTGCAGCACATTTAAGCCCAGCAGAACCATCTGTGGTTGCTAGACCTGGTTTAGGACTGTCTTGTGTGCCAGTGCAAGCACCCTTAATGTTTACATTAGGTCTTTAGGACATGAAGACAGTTTCATGTCTAGTTCTAGTTAGGTTGGACACGATGATCTTGAAGGTCTCTTCCAACCTGGATTTATTGTATTGTATTGTATCTTTTGCGGTTGTCTGACTTATGCTCCCTGTCAGTAGCTGGTGGTTTTTGTAATTAGTGATGTGATTGCTGGTGGCTCAGATTCCACATTCTGACTTCCAGAAGTAAGAGTTGAAGAAGAAACTTGAACAAGGAGTTTGAAGCATGGCATCTAAATTATCTATACATGTTTGAAGAAGCCGCTTCTCTCCACCTTAAGAAAATACACAAATAAACCAAACCAACCAACTGAAAAAAAAACCCCAACCAACAAAACAAACTTACACCTGAGTTTGTTAGTGGTAATAAAAGTTCTTTATGGTCACAGAGGACTTCCTTATTTCCTTTAAAAACTGCTCAACATGCATCTTGAAGGGTACTGGAGAACATTTTCATCCAAGAGAGGAAGGTTAGAGGTTAGGAAGGGTAAGAGAGAGATTGATTATCTATCTATCTATCTATCTATTATTTATTTATTTCATTTTAATTCTACTTTCAGCAATGCTGGTAAGATTTTATTTCCTGTGGGGTTTTTGTTTTTTTTTTTTTATTTTCTTAAAAAATAGAGGGTATTTATGATTTTCAGAGAAGGAAAGATCATGAACAGTGGAATAATGACAAAGTGCTTAATTTCAATAAACTTAAGGAATACCCTGTGGGAGTAATAAGGAATTTGAGAAAGGAATAATGATGTCTAAACAGAGCAGTTTAAAGTTTTGCCTTTGATGCTGTGAAACTGGAATAAATTCCCAGAGAAACTGTGTTGACCTGTACACTGCACTGGTTAGGCCACACCTTGAGTCCTGTGTCCAGTTCTGGGCCCCTTGGTTTAGGAAGGATGCTGACTTGCTGGAACGTGTCCAGAGAAGGGCGACAAGGTTGGTTAGGGGGTTGGAGCACAAGCCCTATGAGGAGGGGCTCAGAGAGCTGGGGCTGCTTAGCCTGGAGAAGAGGAGGCTCAGGGGAGACCTTATTGCTCTCTACAAGTACCTGAAGGGAGGTTGTAGCCAGGCAGGGGCTGGTCTCTTCTCCCAGGCAGGCAGTAGCAGAACAAGAGGACACAATCTCAAGCTGCACCAGGGGAGGTTCAGACTAGATGTTAGGAAGAAATTTTACACAGAGAGAGTAATTGGCCATTGGAATGGGCTGCCCAGGGAGGTGGTGGAGTCACCATCATTGGAGATGTTGAGGAAGAGACTTGATAGGGTGCTTGGTTGCATGGTTTAGTTGATTAGGTGATATTGGATGATAGGTTGGATGCCATGATCTTGACGGTCTCTTCCTGGAATAAACCTGGCCTATCCTATCCTATCCTATGGTTAAGGCTGTATGAAGGGATGAGATGAGCTCTGGAGATCTTTCTCTGGTCTCCATTTCTGTGAGTATGTCCTGGTTTGAAGCCAGACAGATCTTCTGTTGCCCCTGAAAAGGGCAAAAGAATGACACTCTCACAAATGGACTGCAAAGTGATGGAAGGTTTAAATGGAAAAGCAACTGGTGCTTTACGAGAGTTGCAAAGCATAGTGGCAAAGATATCCCAAAGCATACAGAACCCTTATGGCACACCCAAAGGCCCTCCAGCACTTCCCTTTTCCTCACCTGAGGGTGTACCCAAGCCCCCCAGGGCTCTTTATTGCCCCCCACTGCTAGGCAAGTCTCAGGCTGCCCTCCCCCCCCCCCAACACCTTCTCCTCCTGGCATTAAGCCTAGACAGGCTTGAGAAGCCTTGAGATACTCCCCCACTATTACCTGATAGGGAGCAGAGAGGGAAGGGAGAGGAAGAGAATGACTTTGCAGATGGATTTATAGGGCACAGGATTTATGGGTAGAAATAGGCTGTTTCCTGTGTCCACCTTATTGGCGTGGACCCTTGGGACACCGGAGGTGTAACTCATGTGGCAGTAACAGCAGGCACCCAGCCTAAACTGCCACAGACTAACTTTAGGCTACATCTTTTTGCACATCATCTTGAATATGACAATTCATAGTCATATCTCTAGTTTAGATACTGTCTATTAGGGCTTTTTTACCTTTCCGTTGATATCTCTAATTAAAATGAAACAGAAAGGGACATTTGCAAGCCAATGACATTACTGTTGACCACACAGTCAGCAAAGCAGTACCAAAAGGTCAGGACCCAGACATAACTGGTGATTAGTTTTCCAATGCCTTTCTGTATTATCAGGTTTTTTTTTGGACATAGACACATCTGCTGATCTGAATGCATTAGGAGATGGGATAGGAAAAGCAGCTGAGTTATGCAGAGATGTTAATTAGTAGGAAAGAAGGATGGTAAGGTCTTCCAACAGCATTTTCTAATTGAAGTCACTGAACTGGCATTTCAGCAATGATTTCTGCTTCAGAGATCAAGAGAGATTATGTTTTCTTGGCAGTTTTCTGTCTGCAGCTCTCAAAAGTTCAAGCAGGCCAAGTGACTTTCATCACTTGTGAACACCGTTGAACAAGCAGTGACATTGCCCTGAGTCTGGGGGGTGCATTTCTATCCTGTGCAGTCAGGTTCTCCTAGGCAGACTGTTTGGTCCCTTCTCTAACTGTAAGGGGAGGAGATAAGGTTGGAGATGACCACTTCATCACTTCTGTTCAACAAAGAAGTTTATTTGAAAAGGCATCATACTTTAAAACAATAAAAAGGGAAAAAACCCAACAACACACAAAACCCCACAGCCAGATGAAAAAACTCCAAACAACTCCCCTCAAAAACAAAGAAATCCCCACCCCCCCCCCCCCCCCCAAACCAAAACACAACACAACCCAAAACAAACCCAAAACCCCAACCCCCCACCCTACAGAGCTAATTTCATGAAATACATGTGAGTTTACAGAAGCACATGCACAGCACTGGTGTCGTCACAGAATGTTAGAGGTTGGAAGGGACCTCCATAGATCATCAAGTCCACCCCCCTGCCAAAAGCACATGAATGCATCCAAGCAGGTTTTTAAAATCTCTAGAGAAGGAGACTCCACAACCTCTCTGGGCAGCCTGTTCCTGTGCTCTGTCACCCTCACCAGAAGAAGCTTCTCCTCATGCCGTGGACTCTTTTGCAGCCTTTCTCTGACCTGTACACAAGGAAGGGTTAAACGTGACTAGTCCACAAGTGCCCAGTACTGGCCTGAAGAAGATACCTATTGAAGCATCCAAGAAGCAGGCTGGTGTGGAGTAATGCTTTGCCAGAATACTTCCCCCTGCTAGCAGTTTTTGTATGAAATATTTGTTTGCTGGGTGTAACAGGTGGGACAGGGAAGCCTGTAATTGTTAAACTGTGTTTCTGTAGCAGGTCAGTGGGCTTCCAAGAGAAGTGTGGGCCCAGTGTCATTGCCATTTAGAGGTGATAACTGAGCACATAATTTACTTTTATGGCTTGCTCTGTTTCACCAGCAGCCTAATCTCTGGCAGATTCTTTGCCACTGCGGCAGGAATTTTAGGAGGAGAGTAAAGGTCCATGTCTTCTTCATTGAAGTGGTAGCTGCTCGCTCTTGGGGGAGCTTTGTAACTTGCTTCTCTACAGATGTGCAGAGCTGCCATTTTACCTTTGGAAAGAAAACCATTGTGAGTCCCCACCCCTTCCACCCCCACATGCCACAAGGGTTGAATTTATGAGAGTAATAGAGACCACCTTGTTTTGACAGTGCAGGCCTGTAAGTCTTCTCATCTACTCACCAATACTGCCAACATGGTAGTCTAGAGTTCAGAGGGCTTACACTGGCTTCAGGAAGGATTTATTGACAGTTATGGCAACAAATAAACCTGGAAAAGCAGCAAGAAGGGGGAGCTAGTAGAAGTATTTCTATCAAGAGAACAAGAGAGTGATCACAAGCTGAAAATGGAGACATAAAAAGTTGCCATAGCCAGAGAAAAATCTATTCACTCTGTCCACCTAGGTTCTATGGCTGAAATGAGATCCCTGGGCTGGGGAGACAGCAAGATGTGAGGGGGGGAAGGTACTGGAGAGAGAGAAGCAGAACAAGTCCTTTTCCTGATTTTGTTGATTTGTCATGTGCTTTCTGGGAAAATACAAAGGTCTCTGTCTCGTTTTCTTTGTGTAGTTGTGCAGTTCTCACTGCTTTGCGTTGTCAGAGGTCAGTTAGCGGGAAGCAAACTGTAGAGCCACGATTTGAACTTGTTTTGTTTATAGTGGGAAGTGGGTGTGAAAACCTCTGGAGGAAGTGCCTGGGTTTGCCCAGGTGTATTCAGGCAGCTGAATGCTGCAGAAAACACCAGTGTTAAATTTCTGTACTTTTCAGTCTGCTTTACACTCCATTTCTGATGTTTCTTCTCACACAGGAGCAGTGTACTCTACTGTAGTACAGAGACTCATTGTTGCTGTCAGTACTGGAAAAGACTGAAGCTGGCATCCCCATTGTCCTCGGCCAGAGGACAGCAGGACACAGCTGTAAAATGTTCATCAGAAGAAACTGAATGGTAGATCCTTAAGAGTAAGTAAAAAACCAAATATGACTTCATTCTTTTTCTCTTGTCTAAAATGTATAAATATAATGTCCTGCAGAAATGCATTTGGAAATGTTTCTGGGTAAACAGGGACTGAGAAGAGCTCAGAGTTTTACCTGTGGTGCTAGCTTATGGTCTTTATGTCACACTGCTGTGTCCTTTGGAGCATGTAGTTCCTCCTGCTGTGCATGTGCACGTCTGTAGAACTGCACTTCTGGCTCTTGATGGCTCAATGCTAGTGAAGTGAAGAAGTGTCAAGCATCTTACTGAAAAACAGGATTTCCCTAAGCAAGAGGCTGGCTTTTAGGAAGGAGAACTGCTTTCTCAGGGGAAGGATCACCTGGCAGAAACTAGCTCCTGGGGCTGATATGAAGGCTGCATGGAAAAATACCTGGACAGCTGTATATGGATAGGAGATGTCCTGTTTTGTGGGCCCTGTTCACCCACTCAAGCAGGGAAGAGCCATGCAGGAATGAAGAGGACAAGCTGCGGAGGTTGGAGGGAGGTGGCTCCAATTGTCCAGGTCATGCCCAGGTGTTTGAACCCAGGTACCACTCCTGACTTTCCACAGCTGAAACAGGTCTGCCTGTGGAGCCCATGCCTTGACTCACATCACCTGAAGGAAAGCTTCGTAAGGGACTTCCAACAAGGGCTTGCAGTGATTGGATGAGGGGGAATGGCTTTAAGCTGCAAGAGAGTAGATGTAGACTGGATATTAGGAAGAAGTTTGTTACAGTGAGGGTGGTAAGACACTGGAACAGGTTGCCCAAGGAGGTTGTGGATGCTTTCTCCCTAGAGGTGTTCAAGGCCAGGATGAACAGGGCCTTGAGCAGCCTGGTCTAGCTGAAGGTGTCCCTGTCCATGGACAGGGGTGTTGAAACTAGATGATCTTTAATGTTCCTTCCAACCCAAACTGCTTTATGATTCTATGACATCTCAAGGAACCTACAATTGATACACATGCAAGAATTAAAAAACCCCAACCAATCTTTGCCAAAAATCAGTGGCAGACCAAGAAATGTGTTGTTAGAAACATAGACTGCAATTACTTGTTTTATTTATTCCATTTTCTGCTTGAAAAGGAATCACAGCTGTATGAACATTTCAGCAGAATAAATGCTCTGATACAGGAAAGCATCATGAGATAGTGGTGGTGTCTGTGTTGTTTTTTGTGGAAGACTCTATTTTTGACAACTTACATGGATGTGTGTACAGTGCCTGCCACTTCCCTGCTATGCAACCCATGGCTGTAGTGCTGAATGAAGACGAAGATCAAAGCCCAAAATCTGGAGACATAGTTCTATAAATCTTTAGCCTCTGGAGTGCTCAGTGTTAGAAGCCCAAACACACTGTAAGAAGACACATAGTTCCTTAGAAATGAGATCTGTATCTTTACATACTTGTACATATGTGCATCTATAGGTAAGCATGTGTATACAATAGTGTTTTCATCCTCTCAGCTACATGTGGGAAACATACATGAGTGGACAAGGAAGTGGAGAAGTGTTTTGTTGGAGTCAGAATGACTGAAGGATGGAATTCTGTCATATTCTTTAACTGAAAAATTGCTGATGAATACAGAAAAGGGTGACAGGTTTGTCACATATTTATCCATGCTTGTGCATGTATGTAAATGTTACAAAGCAGAGAGAAAAAATGACTTCACTTTGTCCAGTTATCCTGCTTTGTGGGAGGAAGAGTTGCAGCCAGGGACTCGGTGATGATTGTTGACTAAGGCACAATTTTGATGTTACATGATGTACTTGTTCCCAACCTGGGTGTATACAGCATCTTGCAGTAGTGCACTGTGCACCTGCTGGAGTAAGCTTTGAGATGGTGATTGTTGTTTTGTTTAAGAGAAAGTCAAAGACTGTCCCCCTAGAAAGCACCATCCTCTGCACAAGGAGGTACTTTCCATGTGCCAAGCTGTTTTATTGTTTCTGAGAAAAAAGGAAGTCTTGATCCTGGAGGATGAGCAAGGCTTGTGGGATCATTGCCAGAACCAGCTTAGGGCTTAGAAAATAAAACCTGAGAGCATGGTGTGATTTCTAAAGTCCATGCACAAGACAAGTCATTACTGAGATCTAGTGTGCTACTTTCTGCACCAGTTGTTTTGTGCATTTCTTTTCCAGTCTGAGTGTTTAAATTCTAAATAAATCACAGTGATTTGCCATTGATAGGAAATGTCATGGTGAAGTCAGGCAGATAAAAGTGCCTTAGTAAACTGCAGAAAGTGTGGATAGGATTCATACAATCCAACTGTGGATGTTTATTGTGCAGTATCTGAGATGATGCTTAATGAGGTAAGTAATTGCAGAGTGTAATTCATCTAACAGCTGAAATGTACTTTAGGACGGCATGGATTGTGCCCTGTGATGACCATAAAGAGAGCCTAGCTGAGTAAATCAGTGGTAGGTGTCTGCACTGACCAGTGAACCTTTTTCAGCACCTCTGATGTCACAGTGTTCTCTGGAGAACCCTTTGCAGTCCTGAAATTTTGCATTCAGTCATCTGTGGTCAGAGCAGACAGAGCAGAGGTGGTGCCAAACACAAGTTGGAATTCATGAAAATCCATCTCTTCTTGGATGAATTCCAATGTTTCTGGCTTTTAATCCTTCTGTGAGGGTGTTTCAGATTTCACTGAAGCTGGAGTGAACCTGATTATTCCTTATATTTATTTGTGAAAATCTTCCTGTGTAGAAGAGATGTGGGAAGAAAAAGAATGAGAATGATCCAAGTGTGCAGCACGCAGGTTTGCATGAACTGGCCACATGGGTGCTGGGCATGGTCTAGATATTCATTCTGGAGCTACATGCATGTGAAGCAGAAGGCAACAAAAAAACAGCTGGCAAGGAGTCAGTAGACAAGAATGCACAGGATGGTGCACTGCAGGAGCATGCTTGCATGATGTTCTGCTGTTTGCATCCCACTGCTGAAAATGTCTCTCTTTCTTAATCTCATCCCAAGAGAAACCATTTAGATGGCAAGTGCCATGAATTAATCTGTTTGCTGTGCAAGCTGTTCTGTGAGTGCATACCCTGCTGTTTTATAGACTTTCCTGTTCTCTGGGTGAGGGAGTGATTTCCTCTCCTGTAGTGTAATCTTTCTCCCAATGAACATGTGAATATGTGGCTCATCTCGGTGGCTTCAGGTGACTGCAGCTTGATAAATTTTCCAGTGAAGAACCATAAAAGGACTGGAGCATCTCTCTTTTGAACAAAGGCTGAGAGCTGGGACCTCAGCCTGGATAAGAGAAGGCTCAGGGAAATCACATAAGTTTACACTGAAGAAAGAATGCACAGAGGCTGGAGCCAGGCTCTTTTCATTGGTTCTCAGTAACAGCACCAGAGGCAGTGTGCACAAACTGAAATAGGTTGTTCCATAAGGTTGTAAAGTCTCTGTCCTTGGAGATACTCAAAAGTGTGGTCATGGGCAATGATCTCTAGGTGGCAGTGGGTTGGACCAGGTGATCACCAGAGATTCCTGCCAGCCTCAGCCAGTTTTGGGTTAGGTAGAACTGGTTGGTTGTCCCTCACAAACTTGCTAATCTTCTCCAGAGCTCTCACAAGGTCATGGAGGGCTGCTGTAAGGGTTCTCGACACTTAGAAAATATTACACCCAGCGACACTTCTGTGTTATGGTATTGGGTCAGATGGTAAAGTCAGTTAAAACTGCCTTTGACAGATCATACATGCAGACAGGACACCCAATTCACCAATTTGTAATGTCCCTACTCACACTGATTATCAACAAAGCAGAGCAGAATCATTAGATCTGTTACATCTGCTGCAGCAGGAGCAGCGCAGCACTCGCTGGCATCAGCCTTTTACATGAAGAATTAATTGTGCAGTTAAGCTGCTGTCTTAAAACGCATTTCCTCTCAGTGGTGCAAGTCTTCATCTGTGTAATAGTGAAATTCTGCTACTAGACACACCTAGAAGTTCAGAAGGTGCTTCACAGTGTGGTAATCATTCTATTTTTAAAAGGTACTGATAATTATGCAATTTTTGGACCTATTCAAGAGAGCACCCAACCACTCAAAGGAGTAACATCGGCCTTCTCCAGTGCAGCCTCTTCATGTGCAACAACTGGATGAGAAATCAAGTCATCTGCAGAAAGCTTCTGAACTGATTTGTGATACCTTTTGAGGAAAAATATATTTAACCTTTAGTGACTGATTTTTTGCAACTCACAAATAGATTTAGGAAACAAGCAGTGCTTGCATATTCTTCACCATTTGTTCTGTATATATTGTCCTTGATTGGGGTTGTATAGCAAGGGACCAAATCCTTAAGATATTCAGGGTTCAATTTACAGCCTGCTAGCACAAACAGTAAAATCAGGGGCACTCTATTATGGTCCAGCTACCTCATCATACCTCCCAGTACTCTCTCAAGATGTCATCTGTAACAGTACAGGAGGGACTGTGTGTCATTATGGCAGCTCCTAGGTCATGTTTTTCTTGAAGAGGAAGAACATCTACAATGCTCTTCTGTCAGCTGGACAATATTTCACAGCTAGTAATGGTGTGTTTTCTTTTTCCCTGCTCTATTGGTCCAAGTATTTTCTGTTTGCTGCCTGGCTGCACATATTTACTTCTGTTTGTAAAAGATAGGATCTAGTTTAAACAGAAGCATATGGCTTAGTGCTGGCTGGCATTAGATTATCATAGTAGTGGTTTCTAGCCTTCAAAAAAATCTATAAGTACAGGAATTCTTTTTTTCTTGCAATTTTCCAGCATGTATTTTGCAACACTTACTTGAGTTGCCATTAAGTGCCAGCTGGGAGAGTGTGGAGTTGCTTGTACTGGCAAGGAGGAGGGTTCAGAGCAAATAAAGGTTGCAGAGACCTCTGCACCACTACTCTGACTTGGGGGCAATGGGATCCCCAAACTGAGTGGCAGATTCTGCCCTGTTTCTGAAAAGTGCTGTCTCTAAAATCATCTTTCTGCTATAAAGGAGGAGCAAGGAAATTGGAAGGCCTTTCCTGGCAGTGGACAACATACCTTTGGGGGTAAAAAAGGAGGAAGGAGCAGTGGAAAACGAAATGGAGCTGTGGAAAGGATTTTGTCTCTCAGTGAAGTTCTGCAGTCAGCTTGGGTGGGATCTGTGTGACCTTTTAATTGATTGGCAGGTGGTTTCTGCACAGAAGATGATGGTGAGGAACAGTTTTCTCATCCAGAAGCCCCACTGTGTGTGAGCATAACACAAACCCCTGCTCTCCCATGAGTGCAGCCTTGTGCCTGCTTCGTTCCCAAGGTTGGGCTCTAGCACTTCTGTTAAACAGCACTGAGCTGGAAAGACCTCCTAACTGGTTTTATGCAAATTGGAGCAGGACATCTCATGCCTGTGTGTTTGCACACAGACACTGTCCCCTATCAAACAATAGATATTGTTTTGTTATGCAAATAGTGCTCAACTGACAAAGGCTTGCTGAGAGTTGTATAGCATGCTTGTGCTGAATGGTTTTGACACGTGTGAATGCAGGTGTTGAAAGAGAGACCAGGGAAAGTAATAAAGTTGTGAAATCTCTATGAGCTAAGCCAAGTAAAAACCCCAAATCATGTTATATATGGGAAGTGGTGAGTCTATAACCTGCATATTGAGCAAGAGGAGGTCATGATTACATGGTAAAGAGATAAAGTAGTATGGGGAGAAAACCAGTTGTCTTTGTATGAGAAGATTACTGATGTCTAACTGATGACTTGAAACTGCCTCTTCAATCTTCATCATTGCTCTCCATGTGTCTGTGCCTCTCTCCAAAAGCATTTTGCTCAGCAGGTGTAATTTTGGAGGTTAGTCTTGGTGGTAACAAGGCATCATCCTGAGCAGCTGAGGATTTGCATTCAGTGAAGCTGATGGTGGAGGTCAGGTGATAGAGCTGCACTCAAAGCAGTTCGGGAAGCTGCCATCGCCATCTCCCCACGGTCGTCACCACGTACGGTTGGCTGTTGGTCTGGCTGCAGGTGGCCACCAGCTGCAGTGGTGCAGGGACATCAGTCAGTCCAATCTGATTGTGGTGGGGTGTGTGATGAGCAGCTGTCATGCAGATACTCCCTGGGAGGCTGCTAAATAGTCATTGTTAAAGTAATTAATTTCAACAAGTAAAAAGAAAGGGGGAAAAAAAGGCTCATAAAACGTTTTCAGATGTTCCGGACTGTGCTGATACTTAGGCTGATGAATTGCACTACTGTCCATGTGAAAACTGCATAATTTTACTTGGAAAACAATAAAATAAGCAATGGAAACAACAGGAAATGAAGCAGAGCCCTATATTTAAGTCACCAGACTTCTGTGTCAGTACCCAGTTCAAAATATTGATTGCTAGTACTCCAGAAATAGTGTTGATGTTGTTGTAAAGAAAAATAGGAATCAAAAGCATATTGTTCATGACTTGATGGGCCTTTGCTCTTTTCCAGAAATAGCTGCTGCTGCTGCTGCTGTGGTTTTCATGACACCTTTGGCAGGTTTTTAACTAACTGCCTTTAGAGGCAGGAAGGGGTGAGAGGCAGAGTCCTCCCTTTAGCACAATACATACATTTGTCCTGAGTAGTTTAGACCGGATCCATGCTGGCAATGGAGAAAAATCACTTGAGGGAAAGCAGTGCTGCAGATCTGGAAAGATACCTCTTAAAGTCATTTGAAAGAAATGGCATCTGCAGGCTGCAGTGAATGAGAACAGGAGTGCCAGGAACCTCGCTCCTTCTAATGAAATAATCCACTCTGCTGAAAAATGTTGTTATTCTGAAGCGAGTACAATCTTTGTCTTTCTGTCATATTTTCCAGACGTCAAAACGTTTCACAAAGGAGCTGGACAAGAAAAACACATTTTTTTTTTAGACTTTAATATACTTTTATGTACTAATAATCAAAGAAACCTATTATGCTCTGAGAGCCAAGCAGAGACGGGCAGTATTTAGACACGGGAAGTTTTCTTAGAAAGACTTTTTTTTGGTTACTTATTATTATGAAATTGTAGCTGTTATGTATCCTTCCATAACAAAATGGTCTGACTCCATGCCTTAACACTGGGCTATACTAAAATCACTTAGAATAGTTTTATTGAATTATTGTCATGTATAAAATGAAGCTGCCAGGTGCTGAGAATTTTTCTTGGACTATTCACCATAATTTGCAGTGATAAATTAGCAAAGAGAATTTCTTTCTGTAAAGTTAGGGTGTTGTGGGTTTTTTTGTTCCTTTGCATTTTCTGTTTAACTTTTTTTGTGTTTGTTTTTGCCCTTCTCTCCCCCCCTTTTGCCCTGCTCTCCCCCCTTTTGCCCTGCTCTCCCCCCTTTTGCCCTTCTCTCCCCCCTTTTGCCTTTCTCTCCCCCCTTTTGCCTTTCCCTTTTGCCTTTCCCTTTTGCCTTTCCCTTTTGCCTTTCCCTTTTGCCTTTCCCTCCCCCCTTTTGCCTTTCCCTCCCCCCTTTTGCCTTTCCCTCTCCTCCTGTCATCTCATACTTTGGCACACCCAGAAACCTTTTGCTAGGTATTTGAACATTCTTCTATTCAAATACTAATTTAATTTGGTGATTGTACTGAGAGTGACCTCTGCTCTGGTGCCACATCTCTTTTCTTTAGTATAAGGGACTTTATAAAGTTGATTAGCTCTTTGCTCTTAAATCTTTCATAGTTTTCAGATTTTTTCCCTTCCCTCGAAGATGAAGCTGGTTGTTTTTAATCCTTTCTGTGGATTCAGGAGAGGCTATTGCCTAGCCCTTTAGTAGCTTGTTTGATGTGTTCTGGACTTTCAAAAATCATAATTCCTGTACTGTTTGGTTGCTGAAGTGTAGGAGAAACGATCTCTGGAGCACTTTGGAGGGGAGGGAGCTGGGAAGGGAAAGGTGCCTGGAATGTTTTTCACCCACTCCTCCAGCTGCCAGAACTGCGAGCTCTATGACCCTGCACTGAGCAGTCAGCTGCCCACCCACGCTGTGCTGTGTTGTCCTGGCCAACCATCTCCTAGAGCATCCGTAGGGCAGTGTGGCATATTGAGCCACGGGCATCATCCGTGAGGATGCAGCTGGACCTCAGTGCCTGGGGACGGTGCCTCAGTGCTGCTGGTTGGGAATGCTGATCCATGGCCAACCTGTCCTTTTGCCGATGGGGTGAGCAGGTTATCCTTGGAAGGGATTTTCCAGCGACAGAGCAGCTGAACCTGTGGGCATCACACCTGGCCAGCTTCCCTGGAGATGCTTGGGAAGTAAGTGTTGCTTTCCTAGCCTGCCCCAAGTAAGTAATCTGATTTTAAACAAAGAAACACAGAGATGGCTGTTTCTTATTTAAAAATACCTTAAAGTAAAACTGGTTTGTTGAGGGGGAGTTGTTTGTTTTGAAGGCACAAGGCTTGAATATTCCCATAATCTGTGCTTGCCCCAAGCTCCTGGGTTTGGGTGGTGATAATGAGGGATTTAATTCTGGGCAGCAGGTGCCGGCAGCAGGGATGCAATGCAGCGCCTGTAATCGTGTTGTCGGGTTCATTTTGCACCATCTGGGTGTGAAAGGGGCGGTCAAGCCTTTAATTGTAGTCCTTGGGCATCTGCTACCTTCCTCCTCCTTCTGCGGGTGCAGACCTGCTCAAGGAAAACTGCTTTGTGTATCTGAGGCACAGAGAGAGTTGAAGCTGGCAGGGAGCAGTGCCACTGCCCATTGAGCTGATACGCTGGGGAAGGGAAAAAGGAATAAGAAGGTTGCTCCCCATCTTGCTCCCTCTGGTCACCCATTGCCCTTTCCTACCAGCTCAGGAGAAAAGGAGAGTTGGTCTTTCAGGTATCTGGGCTGCTTCTCCTGATCAGATGCACTTTTCTGAGCTGCAAATAATCCCAGCTGGGGAGATGTAAAGCAGCCATCATCGGGAATGTGACTTGCTAAGTGAGTGCTCATCTATGAAACAGCCTGGAGCAGGAGCCAGTGTGACTGCCTTCTGGGAAAGGGGACCAACGACTGCTGGAGACTTGGACAACATGGGAGACATCCCTAAAAGACTGATAGCTGAATCAACTCCTTGCCATGCTTTTATATGTGAGCCAAGCAGTGGAAGAGACAAGAAGGCAAACTACCTGATAACAGCAATGCCATCTAAATCTGTCACTCCAACATGGCAGGACATGGCAGGCTGAGGAGGCTCAGGATCTCCAGGGGAAATGTTCTGCATTAATGGGAAGGCAGCAAAAGAGAGGGAGCAAAATCAGACTAGGGAGCACTATTCCCAGCATTTACATTATGTGAATACATACTTGTTAACCAGAGTTGTCCCTGGCACCACTGAACTCTGCATTGTCACAAGGCATTTGAGGTGCTGGTGTATGTCACTGGTGGTGCAGCTAAGACATAGTAAGGATCCACAGCTTCTGTGAATTTGCTCAGAAGTGACAGTGTGTCAGGAAAATGTTTGCATTGAGCTTTTCACAGTGAATTTGAAAAATCTTTCTGTGCCAATGATGTGACTGCTTTCTTTTGAGTTTAAGGGGTAAGAAAACCAGTCTGACCACAGCTGTTTTAAGATGTAGAGAGTCGTCTGTGTGTTGTGTATGACTGTGTCCAATGTATAGGCAGCCAGATTAGATGTAAGGATGGGGACAAATGAGTAATGGTAGAGTACACCTGGATACCATTGCTGCAGAAGCAATGGCTGGCTCAGAAAAAAGGACCTAGTGGCCTGAAAGGCTCATGGAGAAGGGCTTGCCCTGCACTGTGTACTAGTTACAGACAGAAGGAGTGGGAGGTGCTCATGGGTTACAGAAGTGCTGCTTTGCGATGTGATGGGAGTGTCAGGGATGTGCTGGGAGCAGAGAGGGCTGGCTCAGGAGATACTTAGGAGATGAGATTGAAACTTGTGTAGCTTTCAAATTCAATGCACAACAAATTAATAAGTGTAGGCTATCTGTGTTTCTTGGCTTTTTAATGTAGTTTGTACTATACTGTGCACATCACTGTGCTAGAGGAGCAGGGTATGGTGTGTACAGTGCTGATGAAGGACACAAAGGAGTTTTTCTTCTTTCACCTTTTCTGTGTTACTGAGATGTCCAGGTGTCCCCAGCATCTTGAGGGTGTGGGTGAGAAAAGCCCAGTGGCACAGGGTACATTGCCGATTCTCTATTGTCCCTTGTGCTGCCTTTGAGGCCCAGAAGGTTTTTTCTTGTTTCTCTGAATACAAGTGCAGCTATTTCCATGTTGCTTCATACATGTTTGCATTTAGAAAGAAAGGGGAAGGTGAGGAAATGCTAACTGGAATCTTTTACCTGGAAACAGTATTACTTAATGCTTAGAAATCGAGAGTCCTGGAGATACTTTCTGGCTTTGACATCACTCTCTGATTCTGTTATAACCTTGGAGAAACCAGTAACACTCCTGTGCTTTCAAGGGCCATTTTACTAAATGCATGTAATATTCTTGAGTGTATTATTTCACTTCAAAGGCTGTCACAAGAATTAATGCTCATAAAGTCTTTTAAGATTCATTAATAGGAGTGCAAACTAAATTCTGCTTTCATCATCTTTGCTACTACAAATTAACCAACAGGGCTTTAATGTATATGGTTAGAAAAAGCAGGATCCAGGGACTTAGGTTGTCCCTTTGGTGACACAGAGGATCACAATGCTCTTATTAACCATCCAGTTATATAGGACTATAGTATCTTTTTGTTGCAGAGGTCTGCTAGGGGGTACAATCTTGTAACACTTGAATAATATTCATTAAAAGGTCTTGCCTCTAGAATTCAGAAGACAGGGAGTTTGTGTTCCAAAATCACCCATGCATTTTTCCCTTGTTGCTGGGAGTGCCCTCCTGGTATGAGGATGGAAATGAAACCTTCCTGCTGTTCTGGCAATACCTCCCTGCTGAAGCTGTTAGCAAAAATGTCAATACTCTTAGTGGTGGGATTATGATGGGGAGGGTTTTGTACTATCAGCTAAACAGACAAATCAATTCAGGGGTCAGCAAAGCCATTAAGCCATAATAGCTTTTAGTTACTGCTGTTCTGAGGTGGATTCAAAGGGATAATATAAGGGTGAAAGGCTCTGTATTCCGCTATCTATCTCCAAGATCATCTGGACCCCATACCAATTACCCTTAAACTATGCAAAGCCTTTAATACTGACAAGGAGCAGTGCAGTGATATTTCAAGAGAGAGAAAAGATAAATCATCTGTATACAGACTGGCTATCTTGAGGGTGCTTTTCTGTGCTGAACCAATTAAATGACAAAGTGTGAAAAGCACAGGTAAAGCTGAAATCCTCCTGAAGTGGGCAGGTTCAGGATTCTACAGCTCAAAGTGATCTGCAGATACATTTTCTGGAATTATATCAGAAATCTTTCCAGCTCTAATGGCTCATTGAAGCCTGGGAAGGAGAATATGTTCACAAGTTTGGATGAAAAGTGCTTGCTAAATCTGAATCGTTTCTGGGGTCAGTGGGGTGTGATGTCAGCACTGTGAGGGGAACATCATTTCTTGCTGACAGCAGAGATGAGAGTTTCCCTGTTTCAGGTTGTGATCCATTCCAAAGGTGTCCTTGGGATGATTCAGGGGAGGCTGTGAAGCATTCACAAGAGTATACCTGGGAGGGAACAGTCAGCTGCCTTTAACTGCTGACTGAAGTCAGTCCTTTCAGGGCAGAGGTTTGTATGTTTATATCAGCAGCCACTAACTACAACCTATTGTTCCATTGGCCAACACAGGCTGAGCTACTGTTAGCAGTGGAGGTGGTTAACCCCTCCTTTGCTAACTGAAGTTTAGGAAACCTGGGGAGGAGGAGAGAATGAAAGGGGGGCACACAGATGAGTCCAAAAGAGAGTTAAGCTCTCAGAAGTTTAAGGATTTTTGTCCCAAACTAAGGGAATGAGAGTACATTGAAACTGTGCTGTCTACATCCCTCTGCATTGCAACAGAAGTGCAATGTCTTCAGGAGACTCCAAGGGTTTTTTTGTGACCACCTCCCAGAGAGATGTGAAGACGAACACTTGGGGAGGAGCTGCTGCAGTGCTTCGGTCTCTGAAACCTTGCTGACGGCAGCGTTGTTTTCTGATCCACAGGTCCAGAGGATGGCATAGCAATAACGTCACTGTCCAGGGAGCTGGGGTCCTTCCTCGCCTGCCTGCATGCTGCTTGAACCGATCCCAAGCCGTTTATGTTTTCGGACTGAAGAAACGTGAAAACCTTTCTTTCCTAATTCATGAGCCAGCAGGATGTGGTCGCCGTGCTTTCAGAACGCCTGCTCGTAGCCGCTTACAAAGGCCAAGTGGAGAATGTGGTGCAGCTTATCAACAGGGGTGCCAAGGTAGCGGTTACCAAGGTAACGCAAGAAAAACGCTTCGTGAAACCCCTGGGAGCTAACGTAACTCCTAGGGCACTGCCTGTGAAATTGTCCTTGCAGCTTTACCAATCTGAATGTCACTGAGCTTAGTGGTTAGATTCCCTTAAAGTTTGTACTTAACAGCTCATGTGAATTTACAGTATAGTGCATGTCTTTTATTCCTGCACCTCCCAGCGGAGGCAGCTGCGGTGAGCGCCGTGCCTTCAGAAGTGCAGTGTGCCTGCGTGGGGGCACTGACAGTTCTCAAAGTGTGCATTGACTTCTGAAGGCTGTGAGCCAATGAATGGAGCGATTCAGCACTGCTGAGGAAAGGCAGTTCAGAGCACCCATCTTTCTGGGTGAGGGGACGGGGGAGAGCCACCTGTTGCAGTAGGGTAAAGGTACACAGAAAGTGTTTCTTGTCACTGAAGTCCCTTGGTACAGCTGTCTCGCTTATACTCCGTATCTTCATTGATTTGTGCTGTGCAGTCCCTAGTTGGTTCCAGACTTGGGGGTTTCAAACTGTGTTCCCTGTACCTTGAAGATAATGTCAGCAATGAAGGATTTCTGCTTAGATATTAAGAGAGTTTAAACTGATACCTTCTCCTGGCTCTCAACATGTCATAAATAATACTAGCATATAAAAGATGAGCTGACATTGGCAGAGAAGGTTTGATCAGCAGAAACCCTTAAAAAGAATTAGGTAAGAGCTGTGACATAAAATTTGTGATGTCCTATTTGGATGAATTATTGTTCTCCACCATATCTAGTTTTATTTATATTTCCATATTGATTTGGAACACTGTATGTGTCAGAGCTAATATTTACAGAGAGAAAGCAAAGGTGGGTACATTTGATAAGTAATCTGTCTTTTCCCCTTCTTATCTGTCAGGGGCAGTTGTTTTCAATCCCTTTGCAGTGTTTGAGTGGTAGATAGTATTTATTTTGAAAGCTGGAGGGATCCCAAGGACAACCTGTGTTTATGAGTTTTGTTTGCCCAACCTAAGTGGCCTCTGGTGGATAGATACAAAGTACAGACGTAATACACATGACTGGTCTCAGAAGGATACCTGTTTAGCTCTGTTTTCCAAGCAGCTCTGTAGCCGACGAACAGCTGCTAAAGGTAGTCACATCTGGGAATACTGACTTGCAGATGTCTGAATGGTACCTTGGGTTTTTTGTTGTTACAAGATCAGGAGCTTTGAGACTGCTTAGGGGGGCTAACTGAAACCACACAAATGATTGAAAGCATGGTATGCTTTGTATGAATTTTTGTGTTGATGTAGTTTCAAATTCAGCTCCCACACTGTTAGAACATAAAATGTGGTGCCCTCCATAACGGTCGCCAGAGTAATCATGCCACTGATTTAACTGTTTCATGGAATTAATTGCCACAATCCAATTCAATTGCAAAATGGACGCTTTCTCATTGTTACGGGTGTTTATTATGCAGTCATTAGTGCCTTCTGTTGATTACAATAATAAGGAAATGGTGTCCTGGCTTTCAAGCACAAAGCCAGGTTCATTTGATAAAATGCAGATTTGCTAGAGCTGAAAGTTTTCCTTTCCAGTACCATGTAGGTGGCTTCCTGCTTCTTGTGCTTGCTTTGTTGTTCAGTCCTTGTATGGAAAATGAAAGCAAAGCTCATTTGGCAGCCAAACTGCACCCAGATGCAGAGTGTTGGTCTTTCTGCTGAAAAGACATGCTTGGTGGTGAGCTGAGGCCATTCCTGGAGCTGACCTGGTACTATGGGATTCTAGCTATTCTTTCCTAGAGGTTGTGGGTCATCCCCATGGAGCCTGTGGAGGGGGAATGATAAAAGCTGTCCCTTTTGTCATTCTGACTGTGTCCTGCCACATCAGCAAACAGTACAGATGAGGTACTTGGGTATCCCAGTGACAAGCTTGGCTCAGAAAAGATGAAGTCAGATGAGCAAGACTGTGGAGGAGTGCGCAGAGGAGTGCAGAGGCTCTCAGCAGATCAGCCAAGGCTGTGTGTGTTGGGTATTTTGGAGGCACACACAAACTTATTCCTTCCATGCTGTGAGGCAGATAGAGGTGAGCTCAATGTGAAGCAAGAGGCATGAGAGCAAGCTGCTGCCCTCTTCAAAGCCCATCAGTTCAGGCTCTGTAATGTCCTATACGGATCTATACTGCATCCAGTTTGCATCTGTCTCTCACCCAGCCAGCTAGCTGCCCAGGGAGAGCATGTGCATATTTGCCTGTGAAAGGCTGTATAAACATGCCGTGGAAGAGCCTGGGTTGCTAATCTGGTGACACAAAGGCTGGAAGGAGAAAGAGCTGTTTAAAGTCAAGGACAAGGTTGTCCCAGGAGCAGTCATGTATCAATTGGCCTCAAGTGTATTCAGCCTGGAAATTTGAGAAAATTTTTTTAGCTATCAGAGAGCCAGTTTTTTGTGCAGTCTCTCAGTGAGGAGAACAGGGGCAAAGTAAGAGGATGGAAGTTAATTTTAAGATGGAAATTGTTGTAGCAGAGAACTATTAATCAAGATTTCAGGAGAATTGAAATCTAGAGCACTCTCCCTTCCCCATGATAAAACTTACTGCAAAATGAAGTATAAAAATAAACTAATTCCTGTGCACATCATTGTTCCCTTTTATCTCTGTCTTCTATTCATATTTGTTCTATCAAAGGAATTTTAAATTCTAAGATTTGCTTCAAAATAAATAAAAAGGGAGGTGGTTGCACTTGTTAGCCAAAAAAAGTTTCCTCATGTTCATCACATGGAGCTTCCTATGCCTCAACTTCCACCCATTGCTCCTTGTTCTGTCATTGGGCATCACTGAGAAGAGCCTGGATCCCATCTTCTTGGCACTCACCCTTTATGTATTTATAAACATGAATGAGTTCATGGCTTAGTCTCCTCTTCTCCAAGCTAAGAGCCCCAGCTCCCTCAGTCTCCTCTCATAAAGAAGATATTCCACTCCCTTCATTGTTTTTGTGGCTCTGCACTGGACTCTTTCAAGCAGTTCGCTGAGGACCTTCTTGAACTGAGTGGCCCAGAACTGGAGACAGTATTCCAGATGCAGCCTTACCAGGGCAGAGGATCTAGAGCTAAATGCTGGAGAGTTCTTTATTCATTGAGCATAGCTTAAGAAAAATGAAGGATATTGTCTGTAACAAACCAATGCTGGATAGCTGGCAAGCTCATCCAGTTCTATTTTCATCATATATCTGGAAGGTCAAATGATGTGGTTAATTGCTGCTTCAGTAAACAGTAATTCAGTTGCAGAATAGTGTTTCATTTTTGTCACCTCTAAGTAGATGATTGCAGAAGAAGACCATGAAAGAAACAAAATTCAATGGAGACTCTGTGTGTCCAGGTGCTCACATCAGCGTTTCTTGAGGAGTGCACTTACCCTGAGAATGGCATCTGTGCAAGTGAAGTCAGTACTGAAGTGTGCACCTCCCCTGACTCCAGTGAGGGATACTGAGGCTCATTCCAAATCTGGGGCCTTTTAAAATATTTAAAGAAGAGCTCGTGGCCACTAGGTCACACCACTGTTGATTATCTGACATTAGGGAGCTCATAGTGGGAGACAGCTGGTAGCACTCCATTACACATGCATGAAGTGCTCAGCTGGTGCTGAGGTCTCTGCTACCAACCATGTCAGGTTGTCCCATGTTGGTTGAAACAACCATGTCAAAAATCACAGAATCAACCAGGTTGGAAGAGACCTCCAAGATCATCAAGTCCAGCTGATCACCCAACCCAATCTAATCAACTAGACCATGGCACTAAGTGCCTCATCCAGTCTTTTCTTAAACTCCTCCAGGGACATCAACCCCACCACCTCCCTGGGCAGCCCATTCCAATGGCCACTCACTCTTTCTATGAAGAACTTCTTCCTAACATCCAGTCTAAACCTCCCCTGGCGCAGCTTGAGACTGTGTCCTCTTCTTCTGGTGCTGGTTGCCTGGGAGAAGAGCCCAACCCCCGCCTGACTACAACCTCTGTTTGGGTAGTTGTAGACAGCAGTATGGTCTCCCCTGAACCTCCTTTACTCTGGGAATTCACTGGGACAAAATTGTAGGCAGGGCATTAGCAGTTTGGAGTCAGCCAGGACAGCTGACCCAAGCTGGCTCCCAAATGTATCCCAAACCATAAATGTAATGTTCTTTAGAAAGGGGGAAATTTGCTGAGGATGGGGAAGGTCTCTTGATTGGTTTCCTGCTTGGGGCTCCTCCCAAGGACTGCTTTCCCATTTGTTATGACCCCTGTGCATTTGCTGGGCTGAACATCACTTTTGTACTGGCTTTTGTACTGGCATTTGTACTGGCATTGCTATTACTTTAGCTGTTTCATTAAATCCATTCTAATTTCATCCCATGGGTCTTCTCAGCTGGGGAGGAGGGCTCTCTGGGTGATAGAGCAACTGCTGTAGTTTAGCCCCACATACAGACTAAATGTAGACATGGGGTTGTAGTGAGGGGATAGATGGTCTGTTGCTCAGCAGAGGCTTCATGGCTCTGCTTTTCTGCAAGGGCACCTTCTCAACTTCTTGGTTGCTGCTCTGCTTGGTAAGACAAAGAAGTAATTTCCATTTTCATGCCTTTTTGTTGGTGTTCTTCACAGGCATGAAATTTATGGCTGTTTTCTTTATGAAAAGGGCAAAAAGTACAAATTGGCTGTTCCAACAAGCAAGTGCCCTTATAAAGTATTTTGGTCGAGTGTGTTCCAAAAGCTGGAAAATTCAGAACTGAGCCTGGTATCATCAAGTCTTCCAAGGAAGAAAGCTGGACCCTTCTTTCAGTCCTTTTGTTGTAGAGCTTTCTTTCAGTGAAGCTAGTGACTGACAGCTATGTCTTTGACATCAAAGCAGCGGGACTTTCACCCAGCTGCTCTGCCTTGCTGTCCTCCCAGGGTGTTTTTCTTTTTCCTGGGTTATTTTTCTTTGGATTTTATGAATTGAGATAAGTTAGGCAGAGAGCTCTGGATCATCTCAGAGTGGCACAAGAGGAATGTTTGTAGTGACATCTCAGACCAGATCAGCCCTTCACTCAGTGTTTTCCCCAGAACAGTGCATGGAGGATGGAGAGAGGCATGATTTTACCTCCCAGGCATCAGTTTCAGGTGTATCCCAAGGCTGTCTGGCTGAAACAAGGCATTTCTGGGGAAACAACAGCCCTTAATGTGGGCTTGTTCCATGCCTAGAGATGACATTTCCAGGTTTGGACCTCTGCACTACAGCTCACCAAAATGAAGCGTTACTGGGTGTTGGTTTCACTGGGGCGTGCATTATAGGATGTGGCATTCTATAGCTAGAATTAATAGAGCCAGAAAAAGCTGTGCATTAACAGTCAAACACAGAGAGGAGTGGGCCACTTCTCTCTCAAATGTGGAAAAGATTGCCAGAGGAAGTCATAAAGGTAGCACAGGCAGTTTTAACGCCAATTTGTGTAGCACCATGGGCTTTATGGATATTTTTCCAAAGAGTAGCAGAATATAGCTCTTCTGCAGAGCATAACAATAAAACCATAGCTATAAAATTGAATTCTGCAGAGAAACGATGACAGTTTGGTAAAAAGCATAGAAATGCAGAAGGTAGTGCTTCTGTTTTCAGTAATTCTGTTTGATTTGATTTTTTAACTAGTTGTGTTATGAACCAGCCATATGGCAACACTTTTGTAATGCTGGAATACTTGTAGCCTTGTCATCAGGATTCCAATTTCAGAGCATGTTCAGGTTTGTTAAACCAGTTTCTTGCTTTTTAAGTTAAGACAGCAACAAACAAACAAACAAACAAATGGTACTGTCACATTTTTGTGCTCCCTCAGTTTGAAACTTCGTGTCAGTTTTAAACAATAAAGAAAGATAAAGAGGGCTAGCAAACATTGAGGACTTGCTGAATGGCAATTGAGGTCAATCAGAAACTTTATGCTGACTTGAGTGAGCAGGTTATTCATGGAGAACAGTCTCACAAATCATCAGTGTGAACAATGTGACAAGACTTGGGGTTTGTTTTCAGGCTTTCTAATAAAACGTTCAGTGGGCATGGGTTTGTGGAAGCACAGAGTGGATGAATAAATTAACAGTCCTTGCACAGCACAAGAGCAGGGTGAGGTGGGGAAGTGAATGTACTTGTGTGAAAATACTCACAAATACATCAACACAAGGAAAGATCGTGCAGCTCGTGGCGCTGAGGCATGGGTTTGGTTGCAGGGTGCACACACTGGCACCTGCTCCTGAAGAACTCTGCTTTCAAACTACATGTGTTCAGGGCTACCTGTCCATGTCTGGAAGGTGGAGTTACACATTCAATGAAAATAAAAGCTCTGCTTTTGCATGCTGCTGAAATCCATGTGGCTGTTTACCTAACGTGGCTGCAACCTGATATGCCCCATAGCTACAATGATGCCTCAGGGGTGTTGGAAGTTGCAGCCTCAGTGCAATAGGTCCCATTTATTTTGTCACTAAACCCACGATGGGGGAGGGTTTGTATGATTTGTTGACTGCTGAAGCAGTCATTTACATTTTAATAGAACAACAAATAGCCTTTTTTTTTTTTAAATGAGTGATTGCTTTATTGGTTCATTAATCCCAAACTGTAGTAGTCTCTCCTTTCTATGTCTTTAATAACCCCCAAACCATTACAGTTCATATTTGGAAACGCTCATAAGCTTTTAAGTCAGTAATCTGCATGTCAAGCAGTCCCTGGGTTTAGTGTTGTCTCCTTGCAATGAGCATTTAGGAGACACTCTTGTTTCTGTATATTTCCTCACTAGGATTCTCTGTGTGTGTGTGTGTGTGTTCAGATAAGGCTCCTTTTTGGTGCTGCACTGGTGACTGTGAAACGTCTTTATGGAGGAGACATGCAGAGGGAAATTTTTCTGTCTGCCTTCATCCCTCTTCAAGTTGGTATTTTTAGGTAGGATGCATTGTGATGAGAGAAAAACTTTATGGGCTGTTGGTTTGACTTACAGATGTGGAGGCAAGAGCAGCTCTGAGTGTTGCTTCTGGGGCTTCCTGCTGTGGCATGAAACATTGAATGTTTCCCCAAAGCTTGCTGTGCTCCAAGTTTGTCATCACAGCATGAGGGGAATGCAAATTGCCTCGTCTCCCCCTCCCAGTCTGTTCTGGATTGGTGTGTGCATGCATATGCACGGACATACTTGTGTGGGGAGCTGGGTGGGAGTGTTTTTCCAGGGCTTGTGTTCCCACGCTGGAACACTGTCCAGCTGTATCGCCCATCTCTGCTCTCATTTTGACGTTACTGGGGAGAAAAAGAAAATCTGGCATTGCCAGTTCTTGCAGCATTATAATTAATCTTAAGATGATCACTTCAGGCTTACAGAAGCCCTAGCCTCTAATCAGTTTAATGTACTGGAGTCGATCCTCCTTCCCACTTTCCCATCTTTGTTTTCATTTTCAGTGTCCCTTTGTAGTGGGAAGAACTCAAGAACTGCACACATGCAGTAGCTCTGGTCTCTGAAGGTCTCTCTCTGTGGGTATCCAATTGGTGAGATGTCTCTGAGCCTAAGATTTTGGATAGAAAAATCTTGAAACACGCAAAGCGTCTGAAATAAAAAGAATCCTCTAGTCTTCCATTTCAATAACTCCATTTTTATTTAACTATTATTTTTTATCTTAAACAAAACCCCAAGTTTTGAGGACCTGGCTGAAGTTTTTGAATGCTTGGGGATGATGCTAGGAGAGAAATGTACAGGTAATCGTGGAATCATAGAATTGTTAGGGTTGGAAGGGACCTCAAGGATCATCTAGTTCCAACTCCCCTGCCATGGGCAGGGATGCTTCACACTAGATCAGGTTGTTCAGAGCCACATCCAGCCTGGATGTGAATCTGTGTTTGCTGAGTGACAGGAGCAGCCAGGTGACCCTTGCTCACAGCTCTCCCTGGCCCCACAGTGCCAATTCGAGTAAGTGTCCCCTCTCCTTGAGTGGTCTTCTCCATTGGCTGGCCATGAGCACTGAGAGGCTGCCCAGCTACTGAGAACAGGGGATGAGATGGCGTCAGTGATAGGAGAACTTGGTGGTCCCTCAGACAGCCTCCTCTGGCTAAGCCCGTTCCCTGGAGCAATGTTATTTTCATGTGCCTTAGGGCACTGGACAGGTGAAGGTCACCCCATCTGGGTCTTCTGTGGGTTTGAAACCTTTTCTGGTGCTTATATCCCTGCCTCTGGGCACATTCTATGTGGCCATTGCCTAGGAGGGTGTGTTAGGTAAGGAAAACACATCCCTTGTATTGTAGTAAACTCACACTCTGCTTTGATAGTTTACTTTTAACACAGCACCTTTGGCTGCAGCTCAGCATTTTTTCAGTGGCTAGATACGGTTATCTTGTCAGAAAGTTTCCCTGCTGGGATATATCCAAGTAGTTGATGCTGTTTTCCTTTTAAAGTCCGCAAGCTGGCTTGAAATTGAGTTTGGGATTTTTTTCTGCTCTGTGCACAGATTGCAATAAATTGTTTTCATGACATTTCAGTAACCTGCCGGGAAGTGAGGTGGCTGGATTGGGTGATTTACAGATTGCCATTAAGTAATGTAGAAAGAACCCATAAACCTGAACATGCTGGAGCACATATTCATGATCCAAACATTGTTCATAGCCAGGTATAATTTATCAGTCTGGATTCTTCTTCTTCTTCCTTTTTCTTTTTCTTTTTTTTTTCTTCCTGTGTTGCCTGGAGACTTTTATGCCTCCTGCTGTTGAGTTACCTGGAACAGCAACGTTGGCCTGGCTCTCCTCCATGCTGATAATAAGGAAGCATGTTCAGTGTAGCTCAGTGCTCTTTGCTGTAGGGGCAGGTGTTTAGGGACATGTGGCCACAAAGAGAAAGAAGTGTCTAGGCCGGATGGCTCCCAAGGGCAGCAGTGACAGCTGAGAGTGAGCCCTTCCCATACCTTCAGCAGGGCAGGAATGGAAGCATCCCAATATGGGAATGAGCTGTTTTCAGAAACCCAAGTGTCAGAGTCGGGGAGGACTTTTTCCTTACATCTGCCCCTTCAAGATGAATGGTTTGAGAAAGTTAATCAGTGTTTAAACATTTTGCAGTGCAGCGCAAGTAGTCAGTAATGAGACAGATGTTTTGTCCCCAGCTGTTCTGTGGATTTCAGCCACAGAACAGATTTTCTTTTTCATACAATCATAGAATTGTCAGGGTTTGAAGGGACCTTAAGGATCATCTAGTTCCAACCCCCCTACCATGGGCAAGGACACCTCACACTACATCAGATTGCCCAGAGCCACATCCAGCCTGGCCTTAAAAACCTCCAGGGATGAGGCTTCTACCACCTCCCTGGGCAACCTATTCCAGTGTCTTACCACCCTCATGGTGAAGAACTTCTTCCTAACATCCAGTCTGTATCTACCCATTTCTATTTTTGTTCCATTGCCCCTAGTCTTATCACTACTTGACACTCTAAAAAGTCCCTCCCCAGCTTTCTTGTAGGCCCCCTTCAGATACTGGAAGGCCACAATTAGGTCTCCTTGGAGCCTTCTCTCCTCCAGACTGAACAGCCCCAACATTCTGTCTGTCCTCATAGGAGAGGAGCTCCAGCCCTCTGATCATCCTTGTGGCCCTTCTCTGGACACACTCCAGCACATCCAGATCTTTCTTGTAAGAGGGACTCCAGAACTGGACACAGTACTCCAGGTGGGTTTTCACAAGAGCAGAGTAGAGGAGGAGAATCACCTCTCTCAGCCTGTCGGCTGTGCTTCTCTTGATGCAGCCCAGGATGTGATTTGCTTTCTGGGCTGCAAGTGCACACTGGGGGCTCATGTTGAGCTTTTCATCCACCAGTACCCCCAAGTCCTTTTCTTCAGGGCTGCTCTCAAGCAGGTATGGGCTTTGTTGTGTGGAAACAGTCCTGTCTTGAGCTTGTTGGGTATTTATTTATTTATTTACTTACTTACGCACTCACTTACTTGAGGTAGCTTTTCCACTAGAGAAGTTGATTACAACCTCAGAGAGTTGATGGTTGCCTTCTGCTTACTTCAGGCCAATACTAGACAGACAGCCCTTGAAATGTTTGCTCCTTCTGGAAGTGATACATTAGGGCCAGTACTTGGTAACAAATGATAGGACAAAAGAAATGGCCTCAAGTTGCACCAGGGGAGGTTTAGGCTAGATATCAGGAAAATTTTCTTCACAGAAAGGGTCATCAGGCACTTGAACAGGCTGCCCAAGAAAGTGGTGGAGTCACCATCCCTGGAGGTGTTTAAAAGACATTTGAGTGAGGTGCTTAGAGATATGATCTAACAGTTGTGTACAGGGAGATGTTAGGTTGTGGTTGGACTGAATGATCTTAAGGTCATTTTCAGCCAGGTGATTCTATGATTCAAGGTAAATCATTGGGTAGAAAAACAGGTAAGAGCAGCAGTAATGAAGAAATAGATATGCAATAGATACAGATGAAAAGTAAGAGAACTCTTCTTTATCTCCTTAAACACCTAGTGGAGAAAACAGGATTCTTTGTGAACAGACTGTGATTTTAACAGCATCTGGAGTCCTGTTTTCTTAATTGTGGTGAAATAAAATTTGCAATTAACAGTTTCAGAGTGTTGTTTAACAGTTCTTAAGGTGTTTCACATGCTTTTCCTGTTGATGCTTTGAGATTTTTTATATATATATACACACACACCCCCTAGAGCAAGAGTTAGTTCTTGATTCTCCTTTACAAGTTTTCTTGTTTAGGTTGTATGGGTTAAATATTTGGGGAATGTGATATTGTAGCTCTCCTCTATTGTCCAGGCAACCTCTTACAATCTCTTCCCTTTCTGTCCCTCTTTTCCCATTGATTCTTTGGTCCCTTTTAGGAGAAGCAGCCTATTCCCCTCTTCCTTAAGTGTGGCTCAGTTACAAGTCACTATTGTTTTCCTCTTGTCATTTCACTTAGATGTTTGGAACCCTTTTGATGGGGAGATGCTGGTTTTCTGGTTCTTTTTTTAAATTGATTTTACAGTAGCATTTCAGTTTGTTTATTTTTTCCTCCTAAACCATACATTATGTATCTACCTCACTAATTACAACTTTTCTGTCCTTTTTATTAGGGAACCATCCTTGATTACACAATAGATTGGATGTCTAATGACTGTTTTATACTCTTTATTTCATGTGCATTAGAGACTGGTAGTGTTTGAAAATAAATATTGTCTGAAAAATCTTGACAGATCTTTGGCAAAATGAGGTTACTTGTTGTACACATTTCATAGTTTCATAGTTTCAGTTAGGGTTGGAAGGGACCACAAGGATCATCTAGTTCCAACCCCCCTGCCATGGGCAGGGACACTCTACACTAGATCAGGCTGGACAGAGCCTCGTCCAGCCTGGTCTTAAACACTGCAAGGGACGGGGCCTCAACCACCTCCCTGGACAACCCATTCCAGGGCTTCACCACTCTCACGGTGAAGAACTTCCTCCTCACATCTAGCCTGAATCTCCCCACCTCCAGCTTCATCCCATTCCCCCTAGTCCTATCACTCCCTGATAGTCTGAAAAGTCCCTCCCCAGCCTTCTTGTAGGCCCCCTTCAGATACTGGAAGGCCACAATGAGGTCACCTCGGAGCCTTCTCTTCTCCAGACTGAACAGCCCCAACTCCTTCAGTCTGTCCTCATAGGAGAGGTGCTCCAGCCCTCTGATCATCCTCGTGGCCCTTCTCTGGACACGCTCCAGCACCTCCAGATCCCTCTTGTAATAGGGGCTCCAGAACTGGATGCAGTACTCCAGGTGGGGTCTCACCAGAGCTGAGTAGAGGGGGAGAATCACCTTCCTTGACCTGCTGGCCACACTTCTCCTGATGCAGCCCAGGATCTGATTGGCTTTCTGGGCTGCAAGTGCACATTGAGAGCTCATGTTGAGCTTCTCGTCCACCAGCACCCCCAAGTCTCTCTCCTCTGGGCTGCTCCCCAGCCAGTCACTGCCCAACCTGTATTTGTGCCTGGGATTGCCTCGACCCAGATGCAGGACCCTGCACTTGGTCTTGTTGAAGCTCATGAGGTTGGCCTGTGCCCACCTCTCCAGCCTGTCAAGGTCCCTCTGGATGGCATCCCTTCCCTCCAGTGTGTCTGCTGCACCACACAGCTTGGTGTCATCAGCAAACTTGCTGAGGGTGCACTCAATGCCACTGTCCATGTCACCCACAAAGATGTTGAACAAGACTGGTCCCAGGACTGATCCCTGAGGGACTCCGCTTGTCACTGGCCTCCACTGGGACATGGACCCATTGACAGCCACTCTTTGGGTGCGGCCATCAAGCCAGTTCCTTATCCATCTGGTGGTCCATCCATCAAACCCGTGTGTCACCAGCTTGGAGACCAGGATGTGGTGTGGGACAGTGTCAAAGGCTTTGCTCAGGTCCAGGTAAACGACATCAGTTGCTCGCCCCTCATCTATTAATGCTGTCACCTGTTCATAGAAGGCCACCAGGTTTGTCAGGCAGGATTTGCCCTTGGCAAAAGCCATGACATTAAGTCACTTGGAGTGATTACAAACCTTGCATTCCTTGTAAGGGGAGCATTTGTCATGCACAACAGTCCAGTAGTTCTTCTATTGCAAAGATGGTACCTACCCATGGTGATGTGTGTACTAGCTCACTATTGCAACTCTGTGAAGCTGAAAGTCATTGTCAGTTCTGTGCTCCAGAGGGATGGGAACAAAAGGGTCATTGAATTCTCTTTAAGCATGGACATAAAGCTGGATCTGAATTTGTAAGGGAGTATCTCTCAGCTATCTATGGTGTTGTCGAGTCTCCTTTTCTAGATTGTCATTGAGATAAACTGAAATGCTGCAGAAGGGGGAGGAGGAGGTTTAAGCATACACAGAACTAAGGCAGAGCTTTTTTTACACTAATAGGTGTCAGTAGCTGCTATTGCATGTTTCACAGAGTAAGGTATGGATAGAAGGATGAGGAAAACCAGATAAAATTCTGGTTAACTACTATGCATATAATTAATCTTAAGGTGTTTTTATTCTCATTTGTAGCATGGGCGGACCCCCCTGCATCTTGCTGCCCACAAGGGTCACCTCCATGTTGTCCAGGTTTTGCTGAAGGCAGGTTGTGACTTGGATATTCAGGATGATGTAAGTAGATACAACCAACCTTCTTTCTTGAGGGGGAGGGGAAAAGGTAATTTGCAGGTAACAGTAGACCTTCACTTCTTTGAAGTAGGATTAAATTAAAATAAAATCTCTCTCTCTTTTTTTTCTAATTTGGAGATACAAAACTGCATAGGAGACAATGTAAAATGTGGTGGTTAACAAATAGCTTGGTCCTCTTGCTGAAGCTGCAGAGCTTTATAAAGAGCTCTGGTTGCACCAGGCGAGTGAGAGGAGCAGTGAGAGTTGTTGCCTGCCGCTTGGTGTAGACATGACATAAGAGTTTGCTGTACTCTGTGGGAACCCCCTGGAGAGCATCAGGTAGGGGACACAATCCACTGTGATGTTTGCTGTTTGTGTAGATGTGCTGCAGTGTGTAGAGTATGGAGCAGCTGCCTGGGGCACCATGCAGCATTACAGGGAAATATTCCTGCTGGCAGCTGCACTTGATGTGGAGTGGTTGAATCTCTGAGTCTGTCACATGGTGAAACATCAGCACAACAAAACCAGGTCTGAATTTAGCAAGTGGTAGTTGGTTTTCATTTGGTAAAATAGGTAGTTTTTTGAATTTCTCATTTCTCCATAAGAATAGTTCTAATGTTGGACCAGGCTTAAGGCATATTGGAGTGACAGGCAATATGGTCTGGGTTACCTCTGGTGAGCAAAGGTGTAGGGTGAAATATGCAGTAGCAATTGAATAACTACAGCTTCTTCAGATTCATTGCTAACTTCTGATAGCATGCTGGAACAAGTTTGAGGAAGGTTTGCTTTTGTTCCCCCTGCAACAAGTAAGGTGAAAATTCTTCAAAGGACCTAGAGGTCCAAAAGTGGTTAATAGAGGCACCTGTATGACTGTTAAAAGGACACTAGAAATGTGTAGGTGCCTTCTGAAAATCCTCTTAGGCATTTGTTTGCATCTAGAGAGTCTTAAATATCTATAGAAATTGAAAACTGGTTTCCTTCTCTGCATGAGTAGCTGCTTCCCTGTGAGACACGAGCAGTCTGTCTGACAAGCGCAGGACTGGAGCACTGCTGCAGCCAACTTCCTACTGGGAACCTTTTGCTAGGAAGAAGCTTTGCTTTCTGCACTCTTGATTCTTTCCCTAAGCCCATCTGTGAAGTGGAGCAGATTTGCAGGTGTCATAGGGAGTACCACCTTATTCAGATGTATCCTGAATATCCTGAATATGTTTTTGACTTCTCCCAGCAAAAATGACTCGCCAGGTATTTAAGACTAAATTACAGGTACGTTATGGGTACAGTCTGTTTTCCTGGGAAAAGGAGGTTCCTGCTCTAGGAATGCAAGAGCTTCTGCTGATTTGGCCCCGTTGGGTTTCTCTGAAAAGTGGTTTGTGAGTAAGCCTGGGGGTTCTTAAAATCCCTTAGGACTAAAATCTAGGCTGTTTGTATGTAAACTTGGAAGCCATCAGTCTGCAATATCATTTCAGTTCAGCAAAGATTCTTGCATTGTAGAAATATTCAGCTCGTAGAAAGCCAATTTCACTTGCCTTGCAAGCTTATCAGGGGCTTTGTTCACAGCAACTGGATTCTAAACGTGGTGACTGATCTGAACAGAATAGATGCATGCTTGGGTCACAGATACTGTTTCTTTAAAATGTGTTTTGATTTTAGCTCTGTATTTAGTACTGGTTGGGGTTGAGGAGAGCCTCAGGAATTGAGAGTCTCAGGGGGTGTGTTTGGATTTGTCTCAGAGGAGGAGGAATGCTAAAATTCCAGGTGAAGATTTTTGCTTGTAAAAAGTATTAACTACAATATTTCTGTTTTCCTTTTACATAGGTCTTCAAAGAAGTTTCTCTGTTTATGGTTTCTCCTTGTGTAATTCATGTTTACATTTTATTTATGCCCCACAATTTGTTCATATCCTCTTAGTTGCAATCTATGGATTATGCCTTTGGTCACTTTCACTGTGTGCTCATTTGGCAGTGAAGGCATCTTAGTGTCAAGTGTTGATTTACAGCTGTATGTTTTATTGCTGGCTTTCAGGAACAGATTTAGGTTTAGAGAGTAAATTGTTTGTGAGAGTGGGAGAATATCATATTTAATGGAAAAGTAAATTAGTTGATTTTTTGTCTCCAGGCTCTGAAAAGATGACTATATATTATTATTATTATTATTCTAAATAACAAGAGAAATCTAAACACATTTTATTTATCAACTCCAAATAAAACTCATTAGCTGATTAGTTCTCAAGCTAATGAATGAGTGCAAGACTGGCATTTCATCTGCCACATGCTAAGTAGAAACTTAAAAGCTGCTAAATGTTGTGAAGAGATTAAACCACTCACTTCATGTTCTACAGATGCATTCTTTAAAACACAGTAAGAACTAGTTGAAGAATGACCTCCAGTGGCCTGGAGTGGGATTATTATGAATTTCAACCGATGGAGTCCAGCTCTGTAGAGTACGCCACCCCGGGAGCTAACTCTTTCCTTCTCCCTGCCAATACTGAAAACTCTTACTGGGATCCCAATGCCATCTCTGAGTGGTCAATGAGTATCCACACAGCTCACACCTCAGAACTAGTCAAGGAGAAGGTTATCCCGGTGAAGGAAATCAAGGACGAAAAAGATAAGAGAAACCAGAAGAGAAAGGCTAGGAAGGAACCTAGAAGATCAGAAAAAGAGAAGGAGGTTAGAAATCTTGTGCATCAACCCTGCCTTGAGCTTGATGTCTCCCACAGCTGCATGCTGCAAAACCTTGACCTAACAGTCTGGTGTGACTGAGCTCTTCTGTGGTGCATGACTGCTTGGTGGGCGTTGCGCTGGGTGCTCTGCATCAAGTTTCCTGCTCGTATGTGTGCTCTGAAAGTCTAACTGGGAAAACAAGTTGATTTAAAACAAAGACCCAAGTCTCCAAGACTTCCTTTCTGGAAGCTCCATTTGAAGAAGCAGAAAATTTAATTTCAGATAGAGCAATAACCCAGGTCCCATAATAATTTCTAGCTGAATGTAAATATGCAATGTGGCTTATTCCTGTATTCCCATTTCAGTCTCATGTAAGATCTGATTTGTTTCATTCATGATTTTTTTTTCTTCATGCCTTGATCACTGCTGCTGGTCATGCATCATCATTTATTGTTCACAGTGAAGTTCTTCTTGCTCTGTATCATGATCTGTGCCCTTCTCTAGAAAAGAGGAGGAGAGCAGCACAGTAACACTGGAGGACATTCAGTTTCTTTTGGGTACAGCTGCTTCACAATATCCCCCTATGCTCATATACTCCTGCAAGTGTTTAGCACATGGTTATAGTTTATCTTTGAAGTATTTTGAACTTTCTACTGTGAATTTAGAGGTTGCCTTTCATAGTACAACTACAAGTGCTGTCCAGCACTTGGTATCAGGGTTTGAAGGGATATATATTTTGCTGGTTATTTTGGTGGAGTTGTCCTGTAGCAAGATCGTTTGGTGATTTCTGCAAATGTGGAAAGATAGTGAGGACACAAAGCGTGACGTTGAAAAGAGGCTTTAAAGGAGTTTGTACAACTGATGGGTGCTTTGGAGAATAGGAAATCCAAATACAGTGGTCACAGTATTGTTTTAAATCAGAGAAAGGGTAGCAATGTATTACCACTAGGGTAAACCAAATCTTATTACACTGGAGCAGCTGAGTCTTTAACAGAGACTCCAGTAACCCACGAGAGCTGGCAGAAATACTAATACCTACCTGAAAGCCCTTTGTAAGTTGTGTGTCTCCTTTCCCTTGAGGTGAACTTCAGATGTAAAATGGATGCCTGTGTGGGGCCTAGGTGTCTGGTCCCAGTGGTCCCATCAACTACTTCATATTAGTCAGCAAAGGAGGAAACTGCAAACACCAAGATGCTCAGCGAGTGCCACTGGTCTAGCAAATGCAGAAGTGCTAAAGATTTTTGGTATCTGCCTTTCTTCAGGACTCCCAACCTATAACCCTCTTCTGAAAGCAAATGTTTAAGCTTTCTAGAGCATGGTTTCTCCTGTTGGAAATGTACCTGCTGGTGCTGGGCCTTTTTGTGTAATAGTCTCATTCCAGGCAGAGCTCTCAGGAAGTGCAGCCCTGCATCCTTCGCACCAGCATCTCCCTCTTTCTAGCCCAGTGAATGATGATTTTTTTCTTAAACACAGAGCACTTTCAACACAGCAGTATTCTCATGGCAAGACAAGCTGGATGAGTACCATAACCTTGGGGCCACTGCAAAAGAGCCAGTGGCCACCACCTTCACCAGCCTTCTTTCAAGTGGTGGTGGGCATACCTGCAACTTGTATGGAGCTTCTTCCAGCAAGCATGTCACAACTGCATTCACAGGGCAGGAGAGGAGATGGCTGTATTAGGAGCTGTGGCAGGGTAGGGTGTGTGCACTACACAATGACCTCAGTGCCACCATGACTGCGGTGCACTGTGGCAGAGTGCAGGTTGAGATGTCTGGGGCCTTGGAGTGGAAATGCCTGAGTTTGAGTTGCTTTTCAGCAGCTGAGGAAGTGGATTGAAGGCACAGTGATGCAGACAAATGCCTGCCTTCTACCAAGTCCCACTTAAGCACCTAAGTGTCTTTTTGGCTTCAAGCCCACATCTGCATTTCGGCAAGCTGTGGTATCTGTAAAGGTCACATTTACGTGGCACAGCACTGGAGTTCTCCTTCTTCATTGCTACTGATCTGTGGTCTGTTCTTAAGGCATAAATCACTTACAAATAGGATCATAAACTGTGCCCAACATAATAGTCTGGGCAGCTAATGTGCATTTACCAGTGTAATTGCTCTCCAAGCCTCTGAAACGGCCCCCTAAAGGCAGAGTGCTTTCAGAGATGGTTATTTTAGCAATTAATAACAAGATAAATGAGTCAGTGATTACACTGACCAAAAATTCACACTGTGAAAAAAGTACATCTCACCTCTTCTCTCTGACTCCATAGGAGGCTTCTCTGCTGGTGGTGAGGCAAGACAGGTTAGTGACACAGCAGTGCAGGCAGTGTGGTGGCTATGTCATCTGTGGCTTCATTGCTCAGTGACTTATATGTAGAGGCCATGACAATCTGGTGATCCGGCTTCCACAGCAACCTAAGATGTGCAAGGTTCATGTGTGTGCTGATGTCCAAGAGAACGGTTGATCAGCTTCTGCCATGTTGGTTGTGAAGCCTGGGGGTGGTAGTGACCTTCACCCAGGATATTAGTACCTGCCAACTCATCACTGGAAGCTGCCTCAGTCCAGTTGAGGCAGGGTTTGAGACACTCTTTGGTATTCCCTGTTAGATAGGTGAGCTACTTATTTAATTCCCCATGTTTGTATGGGGAATATGCCAGCATCAAAGCCCATACCTTGGGCAGGAGGCACCTGAACCTGCCATCTCTAGGCCTATGTCCCTTCACCTATCCAGGCTTCCATTCTGAAGACCACAGTATAGTATGGGACAAAGCCTAGGCATGGCTGGAGCTGTCCTGGTGCCACTCTGCAGTCCTGATCAATGGCCTTCTGACATATGGGCTGGGCTCCTTGGGGGGAGAGGGCTGCTCCTGCAGCAGTGAGGTGTGCATCCTACCATCCAAATATATCCTTGTCCATAATTTAACTGAGATGTCATTAGAAGCCGGTGTCACACTGGCGAGTCCAGAAAAGCTGAATCACCTTTGACCTCACTGCAATTACTGTGATGGGTTCAGGCTAATGGCAAGAACAGCCTTGATTTCATCAGGCCCTTAATTACAGACTAAATCCAATACAACCCATTCCTGTCTCCAGTTTGTTCTTCTCCATAATCAATTTTCCAGACTGTAAAGAAGTAAGAACCAACCATTGTTTGAATTCCATCCATCTCTGTGGCAGATGCCATCTTGTTTCAGTCTTACTGTAATATCTTCTGTAGTTTGCATGTGCAGCAGTACCAGTTGGCAGGGGTAGGTTGAGGGGTTACTATCCACTTCATGGTAGTCAGATGAAATGACCTTTGCACTGTCCACATTACCCATTGCTTCAGTAGCAGTGGCTGTGCCAGTCATCAGTACCATGCATTATCAAAAAAAAAGGTGTGAAGCAGATTTCTGTATAGTAATAGTTACTGGAAGCTATCAGATGCTTGCACTTGTGGGATGGTGTAATTTGGATGTTTTCCATAACATTTTGGTTGTCATAAAGTTTAGAACAAATGCACAAGTTCAGAGAACTTGCAGTGCTGTCAGTTTTCCATTACTTTGTGTTTTTCTGAAAGTCACAATTCCTGAGATCATAGAATCATTGAATTGTAGAATGGTCTGGGTTGGAAGGGACCTCCAAAGGTCATCTAGTCCAACCCCCTCTGCGGTAAGCAGGGGCATCCTCAACTAGATCAGGTTGCCCAGAGCTCTGTCAAGCTTCACCTTAAATATCTCAAGGGATGGCAACCTCAACAACCTTTGTGGGTTCTCTAGCTTGAAGCCACTGTCCTTTGTCCTATCACCACAAGCCTTTGTAAGCAGTCTCTGTCCATCCTTTTTGTAGGTCCCCTTCAGATACTGGAAGGCTGCTATTAGGTCTCCCTGGAACCTTCTCTTCTTCAGGCTTGAACAAGCCCAGCTACCTCAGCCCCTCCTTACAGCAGTGGAAATCATTACTGTCTTTGTCCAAAATCTCTTAAAATCTTGTAAAACACATTCCGTTCCACTGTGATTTACTTTTGCTCTTGTCCCTATTAATACTGGCAGAGTATGTGACCTCTAGAGACAAAGCATAGCTAGGAAGCTACAAAAAAACCAAACAAACCATAAAAAGAAGCCTTCAACACAATTCTTTTAAAATCAACTTGATGATTACAAGACAATGTAATGATTTGGTGGCGGGAGCTGGCATTGCAGGTGTGACTGAAAGGTTGTGGATGGCACTGCTCATTTTTCCCGTAGGGGTTAATGACTGTTTCGGTGTCATTAGCACTCACATACACACCCTGAGCAATTTTTAAGTCAGCTGCTAATTACCATTGAAAGCAAAATACTCAAATTATCCAATTATCCTAATGACTTTTAGACTATAGAACAGAAAATACAGAAATTCCTCTAGTTTTAGTGTATAATATAATGTGGTGTTACCTGATAAAGGTTTGTAGCAGATAAGTTCTGTGCCTATTTAGGACTAGCTTCCTGCAAGCTTTTTCTCTTGAGGATATGCTTCATACCTCTGCCCTGCATGTGGTTTTGGTGACTGCTATCTAGATATGCAAAAGCAGATTTGATTCCCACTCTGTTTATTCACAAAGGCTGTGTGTAGAGCTTTGAAGCCAGTCTTTGTGTCTGGACCCAGGCTGTTGTGAGTTCAATAGAATCACAGAATTGTCAGGGTTTGAAGGGACCTCAAGGATCATCTAGTTCCAAGCCCCTGCCATGGGCAGGAACACTTTCCACTAGATCAGGTTGCCCAGAGCCTCATCCAGGCCTGACCTTAAAAACTTCCAGGGATGGGGCTTCCACCACCTCTTTGGGCAACCTGTTCCAGTGTCTCAGCACCCTTATGGTGAAGAACTTCTTCCTAATGTCTAATCTAAATGTCTCCTCCTCTAGCTTGGATCCATTCCCCTTAGCCCTATCGCTACCTGACATACTAAAAAGTTCCTCACCAGCTTTCTTGTAGGCCCCCTTCAGACACTGGAAGGCCACAAGGTCTCCTTGGAGCCTTCTCTTCTCCAGACTGAGCAGCCCCAACTCTCTCAGTCTATCCTCACAGGAGAGGAGCTCCAGACCTCTGATCATCCTCATGGCCCTTCTCTGGACATGTTCCAGCATGTCCAGATCCTTCCTGTAATAGGGGCTCCAGAACTGGATGCAGTACTCCAGCTGGGGTCTCACCAGAGTGGAGTAGAAGGGAGGAATCACCTCCCTCAACCTGCTGATCATACTTCTCTGGATGCAGCCCAGGATATGTTTGGCTTTCTGGGCTGCAACTGAACAAGTTCAAAGGAAAACCAAGACCAGTTTTGGCAGCAATGGAGCTACTGCAGCTAATTTTCCCATCAGCTGGAGTGTTACAGCCCTAAACACTGTTGCATAAACCTTCCCCCTCTTTTGTCACAGTCTCACCATCACATAAATATATACCGCTGCTGGGCAAGGCCAGGGGTTTGCTTCTCCCTGCTCTTCAGTTTCTGGAAGGCTTGCAGAAAGTTAGTCTTGGGGTCTCTAGTTCAACACATGAGTTTAGCACTTGTTACAGGGATGATAGATGGGCAGACAGACAAGATGACTTCATCAGCATCCTTTCTCTTGGAAACTTGTCGATAAAGGAAATCAGTCTTGTTCGTTGGTACCGTGTGGCAGGTCAGTTGGAAATGAAAGTTGCTTTGACCTCAAGATTGCTCAGTTGATTAAATGAAAGAAGCACAGTTGTGTTCCTCATCATAAAATTGCCTCCACTCTTAGCACCATTTGGTAAATTCTTCAGAGGTGGTGAAGAGACTGATCTCATCTTGATGACTTGATGATCTTAAAGGTCTTTTGACTTGATTATCTTAGGGACCTTTTCCAGCCAATGTGATTCTGTGATCTCACATTCCTTATCCAAAGCAGGGCTGATGGAGCAATTAGAGCCAAAACAGGAGAACCTCATCCAGTTAGTGTTAGGTACTGGAGGATCATGATGATGAGTTACAACAGCCTGTAATTGCTTTCAGTTCCCTACAGAAACTGTTGATGATCAGACACATAGTGCCCAATGTGTTAGATCCACAGCCTTCTACTCCTACTATGTTTTCAGTACGCTTCAGTGCTGTTTATGGGGTTGTGATGACTTGCAAGCTTCTGTAAACAGTTGGTTTGTAGCTCTCTGATACTTTCAGTACCTTCATTAATCTCGAACCTTTAATGATAGTGATTAACAAGGACAGATTTAAACAGTAGGTGTGCTGGAGATGCAGCCCCTGTGTGTGGTATGCATTTGCATGGAGTCTCAGTGAGTGGGGAATGGCATTGATCACAAATCTGCTTCTGGTATTTTTGCAGGGTGATCAGACAGCGCTGCACCGGGCAGCTGTCGTAGGGAACACCGATGTTATAGCGACTCTGATTCAAGATGGGTGTGCTTTGGACAGGCAAGACAAGGTAACAGGCAAAAGCAAAGCCCTGTGGGATAGCAGCCTTGGTGGCCAGTAGTGTTAAGGTCTCAGAGAGAAAGTTATGGTTTATAGTCCTGAGTAAGTACCTGATCTTTTGAAAGTTATTGGGACAATTACATTGGGGGGGGGGGAAGAGCTGCAACATACTTTTAATATAAATTACTGCTGCTGTTGTTATCATCATCATTATCATCATCATTATTATTGTCATTATTATTAGGCCAGGCTGGATGGGGCTCTGAGCAACCTGATCTAGTGGAAAGTGTCCCTGCCCATTGCAGGGGGGTTGGAAGTAGCTGATCCTTGAGGTCCCTTCCAACCCTGACAATGCTGTGATTTGAAGATGATGATGATTTTATATCAGGCTAATAGTTCAAAAACTTGAGGAGTCTGTTCTCAGTTTATTAAAGGAAAAATTAAAGAAGTGTGTAAACATGCTATACCTTACTCAAGACACTGAACAGTTTCCCTTGATTGTCCCAGAAACCGAGAATCTCAGGCTGTAAATTTAGTTTGGGAGTAAATAAATCTAATTCCAAGTTCCAAACAAAAAAGATAACAACCTTTTTACCCACTTCTAAAAAGAAAATAGAAAATAGGCTAGGAGGAAAGGACATTTTTTTTGGTTTTGAAGTGAGCAAGTGGGACCTGCAGCTGCTGCATTCAGAATGTATACATTACTCTGTGTGTGGACACAAGTCTAACCTTCTCATTTATGTGTGTGCTCTTCAGGATGGGAACACTGCTCTCCATGAAGCTTGTTGGCATGGATTCAGTCAGTCTGCCAAAGTGCTCGTTAAAGCAGGAGCCAATGTTCTTGCCAAGAACAAGGTGAGACCCATGCAGGAGAAGCTTTCAGTTATGGTGTAAGGTGGCTGATCCTGAGCACTGGAGATTTCTGGCCATGGAATTTCTCAGTGGGTGGGGGACCAGCTCCTAGTGGTTCTTTTTGCTTCCTTTTTTGCATTTATTATGCCTAAATGATTCCTCCACAGGCACTAGGGAATTCATATTTTGACAGATGATGCAGGAGGAACTCAGTAGCACGTTGAATGATACAGTAATTACAGCTGAGCAACACTGGCATTCCTCTGGAAATCTCCATGGTGCTCTAATTTACACCAAGCAGATTCATGGTGATTGGTGAGATTTAAAGTGAAAATGAATTGTATTAATAGGAAAATGACAGTCAAAATCCCTTTTTTTTTCCTTCTTCTTCTTCTTTTTTTTCTTTTTCTAGCAATTAAGCAACAGAAAGGAACATAAGCCATGGGGTGGGGGAAGTCTGTTTTATGGTTGAAAGTTCTTCCTAATATATGAGCATAGGCTCTTTCCAAACTCTTGTAACAAACCTGGATTATGTTCCTTTTGGTATTTATAACACCTTGTGAGGAATTTAAAGGAAAGAATAACAAAGCAAGGAGTCTTAGTTTCCACTCTAATTGTAATACTCATGGGAGACTTCAATTCACTAAATCAAAATGGGTTAGTCAGGGAAATGGAGGGAGCAGCTTATGGATCAAAATGGGTTAGTCTAGGAAATGGAGGGAGCAGCTTATGGATCAAAATGGGTTAGTCTAGGAAATGGAGGGAGCAGCTTATGGATCAAAATGGGTTAGTCTAGGAAATGGGGGGAGCAGCTTATGGATCAAAATGGGTTAGTCTAGGAAATGGGGGGAGCAGCTTATGAATCAAAATGGGTTAGTCTAGGAAATGGAGGGAGCAGCTTATGGATCAAAATGGGATAGTCTAGGAAATGGGGGGAGCAGCTTATGGATCAAAATGGGATAGTCTAGGAAATGGGGGGAGCAGTTTATGGTGTGTGCTGAGGCAGGGTTTGGACCTCTCTGCCAATGGGGTGGTCAGATTGCACGGTTGGCATTGTGTCCTCTGTTATAGGTGGGAAGGCTTTGGGATGGCTTTATGGGATCTCTGAGCTGGGTTTTTTGGGGGGGGTGAACATGTCTCTAAAACAACAACTGCAATGGATTATGGAAGAAAGGAGACAGCTGGCCAAAGACTTAAGTTTTGAGCAAAAAGGCACGTTGCCTGGGCATTGTGCAGTACACATGCCTACAGTTGTGGTCACGTTGTGGTCTGGAGTGACATCAACTTTCATATTGTTTTATGTGTATTCCTTCTTTTATATCATTCCAGCTTCCAGTATTCATTTTCTGTAATTGCTTTTGCCATAGAATTCACCTAGATTTGTTGTGAAGGTGCTTCAGACAACTTCCCATGCTTGTCTTTCTGGTCCTGTGAGCCATTACACTCCTATCTCTGGACACGCTTGTCTGTGTCTGTACTCCTGTACAAAGGTGTGGGCTTAAGATGCAAGTCTGGTTACCCTGCATGCTTGGATGCCTCAGGGTATTAGAAGATTTAGCTTACAACACAGTGTCTGTCAACAGGAGACAACCTCTCTTGGAAAACATGTGCACAGAATAGCTCAGCAGGGTTGATGGCTGAAATATGATTGGCAGACTTTTAATACTGCATGAGCATCTCCTGCACTGGTCTTTGAAGTCCTACCAACACAATCCTTGCTCCCTTTGCCTTTCACTCTTAGGGTGGTTTTTAAAGGACAGGAGCTTTTCTCAGCATGTGCTGAAAAATGTGGGAATTGTGCATGCTCACACACACACATGCTTTTACCCCTTTTGTTTCAAGAAAAATGAAGAGCTTAAATCTCCTTAATCCCAAAATGGTTTCTCTAGTCTCTCAGCTTTTTATGTTACTGACAACAAGGCATAATCTTTGACATTTTTTTCTGGCAGCTAGGGCTGGGTGCTGTGTGCAGGAGTACTCTGCAGGCTGTCAGCTTACACCTGGCCGTTGTGCAGTCTTGGCTGGATGGGCCAGACACAGGCTGCTAGATTTGCCAAGCCCTGCTAAGCAGCAGAGGATGGGAGGAATTTAACTCAGTATTTTCTCTAACTCCTGCCTAATATTTCCTGGGAGTGCATGGGGGATGCTTGCACAGATGCACCTCTCACAGCACAGCAGCTTGAGCATAGCATACCAGAGAGCAGCGCAATTGAAACCGACTTCTATATTAAGTGAGCTGCAGAGGCCAGAAAGGGTGTCTGAAATTTTAAAGACAAGTCAGCATCTAAGGAATGGGACAACACATGAGTAAACCACCTGAGCAGCTCGAAGACCTCGCCTGGCACCTGCTGCACAGGACCTCTCAGCCTTCCCACCAGGGTCAACCCCTGCAAACAGCAAATGATAGAGACATTGCAGAGACTTTTCAGAGAGAAACCCATGAGGGAAGAAATTAACACCTAAATGCAATTTAGATGAGAAAGGAAATGTCCATGTCTGCCACAGCTTAGAGACAAGAAGTCTGTAACTTGGAATCAAAGACCTAAGACCAGATCTAAGAGTTGTCTTTTTGTGATTCAAACCCTGCAGCTTTGATCTTTGTCCTGAGAGCATGAGGGATTAATTAAAGGACATAATCAAGGTGAACAGGCAGCCTAGTGAGCATGGGAAACCTTTTTTACCTGAGGTGATTTAATTTCTAGCTCCCACAAACCTAAATCCTCCAAAGATTTTCAAGCCAATGAAAGCCAGATGCTGCCAGAAGAACTTGTCAGACCAATGAAATCCTTCAAAATCCTACAAAGACAGTACACAAGCAAATTCTTCTTTGATTTCTGTCCATAAAAATGGCAGATTTACTTCTTTCAGGAAACCTTAGCATGTTATTCTCTGGGGTTTGGGTGGCAGGTTTTTCTCCTCCTTATCTTGGCTGGGGACTGGCATGATTTTTGAATGCTGATGCTTCGAGATAGCTTAAAATCTCTACCATACAGACATAGAATAGAACTGTTTTGGTTGGAAAAGACCTCTAAGATCATCCAGTCCAACCACCATGGCCTAACCCCAACATGGCCTAACACCACCATGGCCATTAAACCATGTCCCAAAATGCTGTGGCCACACATTTCTTGAACACCTCCAGGAATGGTGACTCCATCACCTCCCTGGGCTGCCTGTTCCAATCACTGACCACTCTTGCAGGAAAGGAATTTTTCCTAAACCTCACCTGGCACAATTTCAGGCCATTTCCTCTTGTTCAACCACCTGATACTTGGTGGAAGAGACCACCTCACTCCAACCTGCTTTCAGAGGGTTGAGGAGAGCAATGAATTCTCCCTCAGCCTCCTCCTTTCCAGACTAAACAACCCCAGTTCTCTCAACTGCTCCTCACCAGACCTGTTCTCTAAACCCTTCACCAGCTTTATTGCCCAGCACACTCAATATCTTTCTTGTAGTGAGGGTCACAAAACTGAACCCAGTATTCGAGGTGCAGCCTCACCAGTGCTGAGTACTGTAAGTACACAGTGCCCTGTGAGCGTGCCTACAGACCCAGCCAGGCTTGGAGCTGTTTTTAATTATGACCATAAAGAGACTAAAATCCTTGTGACCCTTGTCTGCCCAACCATTCAGCAATTGTGGCCAGCTTTGCTTGAGTTCAGAAATGCTGCCCTGTGGCAGCATGTTTCTTTGTGCTTGTGCATGGGGGAAGCCTAAAACACAACAATTACATATCTTTAAATTAGCTGCCTAGTAACAACCAACCAAACAGTTTCTAGAGACTTTGCTTCCTGCAAACAGATTTAACCAATGCAGATATCATTAGATAGTCCCATTCCTGCCTTTACTATATCCCAGGTAGATAATTTCCAGGGTGAAGAAGGGTTTTTCAGTATCCAGATTCATTCAGCCTTATACCTTTAGGAAAATAACAGCAACATTTCCCACCCCAGGGTGGATCTTCTTGTGGGAATACCTGTGAGGTTTTAAATTTTAATGCCTGTATCCAATCTCTAAATATTTTCTACTCTCCTATATTTCTCTAAGGCAGGTAACACACCTCTTCACCTGGCTTGCCAGAATAGCCATTCCCAGAGTACTCGTGTTTTGCTGCTTGGAGGATCTCGAGCAGACCTCAAAAATAATGTGAGTTTTGGAAAGAACATGGTCATTTTCACGTGCCTTTGTTTTGGCTTTATTACTTTAGATTGTCAGCATTGCTCAGAAATGCTTTAAGCTGTGATTTGTATTATAAATGCCACTGAAAAAAAAAACAACTCTAACAAACCATAGGAATGTATCTATAGCCTAATGTATCCATAGGAACGCTTGTGATAGGACTAAGTCATGCACTGCTTGTACCCACCTCTTAGGAAGGAGCCAAAGAGGGTTTTGCACTTGCATACCCTGAGGCAGCTGGTCCTTTGCTGCTCTTCAGGGTCCTGATGGCATGGCTTGTACACTGTAGTGCAATTCTGTTAAAGGGTTCCTCTCCCAAAAAGATGGAAATCTTAAAGGGGTTTTATGCTAGAGTGGTTAAAGTCTTCAGACCTACCCTCACTGAGATATATTATATACTGTGTGTCAGTCTGTCAAATGAGGTAGTTTCAAGGTGACTTCGATTTCAGACAGTTCTTTTTATAATGGGTCTGGCATGACAAAGGGATAAGAAAATGTAAGAGAGGTTTTTTGGCTATGCTCGATAACAGAGTGGGCAGATCCACACAGGAGCAGAAACCCATAGGGCTCTGCTCTCCGTCCAAGCTGCACATGTGCCACCCTTTGTGGGGACACTGCTCTGGCTTCCACTCCTCATGTTTTCTACATTCTGTGCAACACTGAGTTGAGCTTGCAAATCACATTGGTTTTGCAGTTCAGAATAACAGTCTTAAAGTATAAATCGAAGTCAGGTTTTGTAGTGCAGTAAGCCAGCATTTTATAACTGCAGTATTTCTCATCAGCCGTCAAAAGAGTTTGTATCCCCACCTTGCCAGACCCCAGCTCTTGCTAAACTTTCCCACCCATAAGAGTAGATTTTGTCCTGCAGAGAAGAGAGCATCACTCATGGATTGGTGGATGTGTGTGGCATTGACTGCTCTTTTTGGTTTAAAAGGTTTGCTTTCATCCCTGAACATCTTGACAAGCACAAGCTTTCTTGCTGCGATTACATGCTCAGAGCTTTGTTTCTGTTTGCAGGCAGGAGATACCTGTCTGCATGTGGCTGCTCGTTATAATCACTTGCCCATCATTAGGGTGCTGCTCAGTGCTTTCTGTTCTGTCCATGAAAAGAACCAGGTCAGTGCATGAAGCTCATTGTGACTCTGTGCCCCGTGCAGACAGCTAGTTGTTGGGAAGAGGGATTCCTACCCAAGCAATCCTACTTTACTCGGTGTTTCATTGTACCTCCAAGTGCCTGAGCTTCTAGGAACAGCCTCAAAGTAATGGCATTTCAGTGGTTTGTTGTTTTGCCATCACATTTACATCATTTCTCTAAAGCCTTGCCTGTTTCTGAGGTTCTGCAATTGTGTGTTGGGGTAGAAAGAGGGTTTGTGACAGAGACAGTCGCATAGGGTTAAGAGGTGGTGCTCCTAGGTTCATAGCAGTTCAGTACAGAATGATACTGGACAAGAAATCCAGTATTTTAATGGGGAGTCATTTTCTCCTCTGTAGCTCCAATTTAATGATCATGATCCTATGGCCATTACAGAGACATTGTGATGCAGAGCTCAGGTTCTCCAGAAGTGCAAAATTCTTCAGGACTACTTTTCCTTGCTGCATTTTGCTGCAGGGGGGATTAGAGAGACATGAAAGTGGAGAAAAAGTATGGTTTAGTAAGTAATGATCAGCCTAACCTATGATTAATCATCCATAGTTGTCTTATAGGGGAGTAATTGATTGCTGTGCTTACAGCATAGCCTGATTGGGTGATAGAAGGGATTTGACTTAGCACATTAAAATGTGTTAAATGTGCTGAATAAACAGACTGTGTGATGCTTAACCACATCGTCTCACGGTCCTGGGAAGTTTTCCATGTGTAATTGAGTATCATCAAGATGTTTTCTGATCTTGTTTCTCAGATGTAAAATATTACAGCAAGCAAAATAGGTTTCAGCATGTTGGCTATGTAATTTTATTTGGAAGTTAGATTTTTTTTTAACTTGCAAAATGAGCTACTGAATATTAACTAGCGTGAATTTGGCCCAGAGAGGCACCGCTTGCCTTCATTCCCCAACAGTACCCAAGGTTACTCCAGATCTCCACATGTCATGATTTTATTTATGCAGACACCTCATCCCAGTTAGCAACAAGGAATAGATTTCACACAATCACAGAAACATTCAGGTTGGAAAAGCCCCTCAGGATCACTAGTCCGACTGATAACCCTACTCTGCAAGGTTCACCCCTAAACCATATCCCCAAGCACCACATCCAAATCACCTTTCCATACATCCAGGCTTGGTGACTCAGCCACCTCCCTGGGCTGCACATTCCAATGCCTGACCACTCTTGCTGGGAAAAAAATGTTCCTACTGTCCAGTCTAAACCTACCCAGTCACAGCTTGAGGCCATTCCCTCTTGTTCTATCACTAATTACCTGTGAGAAGAGACCAGCACCATCCTCTCCACAATGTCCTTTCAGGTAGCTGTAGAGAGCAATGAGGTCTCCCCTCAATCTTCTCTTTTCCAAACTAAACAGCCCCAGCTCCCTCAGTCGCTCTTCATAAGATTTATTCTCCAGGCCCTTCCCCAGCTTCCACTCGTCTCAGGGAGATGTAGTTTTCTGAAGGCAAAATGCAAGGCAAAGGGGTCAGGAGGGCAACATATACACGTGTCCATTTTGTCTTGAACAGCTGCTGGCTTTGTTGCTGGTGCCCCAGTCTGATCACAGCTGTCTTCATCTTCCTGCACTGGGACAAGGATAGGGCAGTGTGCTAGTGCTGGACCCAGATTGCCCCCTGGCTTTGGTCCCAAACCTGTTATTCTTGAGGAATTTCATTAAGAGAGCAGCGGCTGTCTCGCTGCTGGTAGTTCTCTGGTTCTTTTTGAGTAATGTGAGACCTGCCCACCTGCACACCAAAGAATTGAACCTGCAACAACAACACACACAAAAAAAAGAGGAAAAAGAGGAGGTTGTGGTGGGGAAACCGGTTCTGCCCTCAGATGTTGTATCTGTTTGCTGGCAGTAGAGCTGGGCTGTCTCCAAGCTGTGTCAGGTGTCATTTGGTTTAGTCAAAGCAGGTTACCAGGGCCCCAGCTGCATTTCTTAAAACCAGGCTGAAATAGCTCCTTGTCCCCTCCTGTCCCCTTCCTCCCAACTCTGTTTTATCAACCAGGTCTTATTTAAGCTCAGCTGCTGCATCAGTAAGTGTAGGTCTTGTGACCTCTGAGCAGTCTTTTAGGAAAGGGTGAATTCTGGAGGGTGAGAGCGGAGGACTTTGTGTAACACAGTTGTTTTCTGCTTTCTAACTTGCAGGCAGGGGATACGGCACTCCATGTAGCTGCTGCTCTAAATCACAAGAAGGTGGTTAAGCTGTTGCTGGAAGCAGGGGCTGATGCATCTGTTGTCAACAATGTAAGCAGAATGTGGAGTTTCTGTGGTGTTTTGCATGAATGCAGACTCCCTTCAATGCTCTCTGTAGTGTTGGTAGGAAATATTTGGGTGTTAGAGTTGAATTGAATCTGGATAAATGAGTGCAGTTAGTCACATTACTCTTGTGCACAGAGCATGGTCTAACCTTAGGTTGAGAAATTCCATGTTTACAGTAGCTTGTGTTTTGAAGGAAATACTGTTTTTTCCTCTCAGGCAGGTCAGACTCCTCTAGAGGTTGCCAGACAGCACAATAACCCTGAGGTTGCGCTCCTCCTCACTAAAGCATCACAGGTATGTTACATGTCTCTCCCCAACACACACACACTGAACTGAGGTCAGTTGACCTTGAGAGGCCACATCCCCTTATCCTTAATCTTCTGCTGTGAAAGGTGCCTGCATTTTCTGGCATTGTGTGCTGCCTTCAGGCCTGTTGACATGGAGCCTTTCATCCCCCAAACCCAGGCAGGTGAGCAGGTTAAACCTCAGCATTAAGTGCTGTCAGAGGTCCTACTGAGGTTGGAGCAGCCATAAGCAGTAATACCTGGCCCAGGTATTAGAAAGCTGTGCTGTACTTGAAAGCTCCTGGGTTGTGTGACTCTGCTGCCTCTCTCAAACATGTCCTATCCCCAGTATGGTTGCTCACACTGGAAGATGCTTTGATAGTGGGGACAAAATATTCTTTCCATAGCCTGCTGCCAGGTGTGAAATGCTACAACACTCTTCAGGCCAGAAAGCATGTGGGACAGCTCTGTATTCTGGTATAAGATCAGGTGCAATCCCTACCCAGCTCCTCCTTGTCCCCTGTGTGTGATAAGGGCTGGGCTTGAATTGGAAACTAGCCTGAGGACACAGGAGGAGAAGCTCAGCCCTCCAGGGAACAGCCAAGTGCCCTGGTAGACTTAGCTCAGTGGTGGTGTGTTTTCATGGCTGTACACACTGCAACTGCTTGGCCCACCAGCATCCATCTGGCAGTGTACTCTCCTTTATCCATTGCCTTTTAGATAAAGGTAAGAAAGGTCTGCTCCATGACTTGGCTTCTGTGGTAGTGTGGTGGGTTGAAATTTTCCCCCAACATTAAACTGCCAGACCAGCTCAGTTGGAAGCAAAGCAAGCTGTATTTGCAAGCAAAACTACAATCTAGAATGAAATGCAATGAATATGTACAAAATAAACAATATTTACAGGTATTTACAGTCGATAAACAGCACAAGAACCCCCCTTAGACAAAACCAGGGCAGCTAATAGCTTCCCCTTCCCTGCCCCCTTCCCTCTACCCTTCTGTGCACAATGGACAACAGAAATAGCAGAGAGTTGTTTAAGATAGTCAGACACAGCAGAGAACACAGCCAAGGTCAGCAAAGCCAGCAGAAAGCACAAGGTAGTGCCTCCCAGAGTGAGGAAGTCAAAAAGAGGAAGATTTAGTTTACCTTACTAGCCTTATGTTTAGAACAGAATAGAATTAACCAGGTTGGAAAAGACCTTTGAGATCATCAAGTCCAACCTATCATCCAACACTATCTAATCAACTAAACCATGGCACTAAGCACCCCATCCAGACTCTTCCTAAACACCTCCAGTGATGGTGACTCCACCACCTCCCCAGGCAGCCCATTCCAATGGCCAATCACTCTTTCTGTGAAGAACTTCTTCCTAACATTCAGACTAAACCTCCCCTGGTGCAGCTTGAGACTGTGTCCTCTTGTTGTGTTGCTGGTTGTGTGGGAGAAGAGACCAACCCCCACCTGGCTACAACATCCCATACGGTTTCCTCTGAGCCTCCTCTTCTCCAGGCTAAGCAAGCCCAGCTCCCTCAGCCTCTCCTCATAGGGCTTGTGCTCCAAACCCCTCACCAGCTTTGTTGCCCTTCTTTGGATGCATTCTAGCAACTCAACATCTTCCCTAAACTGAGGAACTGAGGGGCCCAGAACTGGACTATCCAGTGGGATTGTTTAGAACTTATCATTATTTTCCTTTGTACATCCAATGGTGATTTCTTTACATTCTACTACTTTCTGTTCAGGATCTGTGGAAAAACTTTCTAGGGGTAGCCTGAAACTGCCCCAGGTGGGAAAGAGCACAACATCACTGAGTAACAGTGTTCTCTGCCTTCAGGTCTCACGCTTTAACCGTGGAAGAAGCCTGAGGAAGAAGAGGGAGAGACTGAAGGAGGAGAGGCGAGCTCAGTCGGTACCACGGGATGAAGTGGGACAGTGCAAGGTACAGCAGGGCATTACCAGCTGCACCTGTGGTGAGAGGGTCTGTTAATAAATAAAACCCATCAGGACTCTTCGGAGCCATCACTTGTGCATGACCACAGCAGCTGTCTGAGGCATGCTGTGCTGTCCAGTCATGTGTGCAGAGCAGCTTAGAACTGGGAAAGATGAAGAAAAGGCACTTTCTCCCCATCCACCTCCGCAAGTGCTCTGAGCTCCCTGTCTTTGCCTCAAGCAGGGCAGTGTCTCGGCTGCTGACGACACGCCGAGCAGTGAGCAGCCGCCACAGAGGAAGAGTGACCCAAAGGATGAGCCTCAGTCAACCTCACCAGATCCCAGAGGGAAGAAGAGCAAAAGGAAAAAGCCGAAGGAAAAGGTATCTGTAGATTAAAAACAGCAGACAGAGCAGGGGTAGTGTTGAGCAGTAGCACCTGTGTCCCATCGGCGTGTCTGGGCAGCAGCCCCACCGCACCCATGGGGCAGACGAAATTGGTTTCTAGTGAGGGCAATTCTGCTGTTCAGGGTCACATGAACCAGCTTTGTGTGGAGATCTGGTCATTGTGCTGACAGACTCCAAAGCTGTGGCCACCCACTGCAGCTGGATTGGTGTTTCAAGCATTTTTCTGCTGTAATTGTCACATTAGATTTGTCCAGTTCCCAGCAGGAATGGTTTACCAGGGGCCATGAACAGAGAAAGTGTTGTGTGTGATTTTACACACACAAAGGAGCCTCGAGGATGGTTAGGGGACTGGAGCATCTCCCCTATACTGAGACCTGGGGCTGTTTAGTTTTGAGAAGACTTGAGGGTATCTGATCAATGTCTATCAGTATCTGAGGGGTGAGTGTCAAGTGGAGGAGGCCAATCTCTCTTCAGTGGTGCACAGTAATAAGACAAAGAACAATGGATACAAACTTGAACATAGAAGATTTCACCTCAACATGAGGAGAAACTTCTTTCTGGTGAGGGTAATGGGGCACTTGAACAGGCTGCTCAGAGAGGTTGTGTAGTCTCCTTCTGTGGAGACTTTCAAAGCCTGCCTGGATGCATTCCTGTGCAGTCTATCTAGGTGATCCTGCTTTGGCAGGGGGTTGGACTGCATGATCTCTGGAGGTCCCTTCCACCCTCTAAGGTTCTGTGGTTCTACACAGGTGGCAGCACTCTCAGACCCCATCTCCCCAGCGGATCAGCAGACGCTCCCTCGGCCTCAGCAGAACCTGCCCAAGCACAGGAGTAAACACCACTGCTCCTCTCCACCCCCTCCCCATGAGGTCCGAGCCTACCAGCTCTACACTCTCTACCGAGGGAAGGATGGGAAGGTGATGCAGGTGAGCCCTCTGCTTCCTTATGGTGGGAGGCACAGGGAGCAGTGCCTGGAGGTAATGGTTACCTGCACTCCCAGGGCTGTGAAATCATAGCTGTAGATTTGTTTTCCTTGTCTAGGCTTCAGCTGCATTTTAGCCTGAAGTCTGGTGAGCAATAAGCTGGTTTTGTGTGTGCCAAAGAAGACAAACTGAAGTACTTCTGATCTACAAAGTATTTCCTATTTGGAGATGAGGCATGAGCAGTGATTGGGAATGACCCCAGAACTTCTGACAGGAAATGCAAAGAGCATTTCCAAGGAAAGGAAATGAGAGCAGTGTGTGAGCACTGAAGCTACTACCCAAGCCAAGAGCCTGAGTAGGCTTGATATGTTCTGGTTTGATTATTGCAACATGTCTTTGGGGATTCTGGGGCTACTGGGGACAGAAGCTGCACAGAAACTGATAATAAACCAGGAGCTGCCAGCTTGTGTGCCTTTCACAGTATTGTAGAGTCCTAGAATCATTGTGGTTGGAAAACATCTTTGAAATCATCAAATCCAACCTAGTGAACTGCAAGTTAACCACGGGACAGCAATGTGCCCTTGCAGCCAAGAGGGCAAACTGCACCCTGGGGTGCATTAAAAGAAGTGTGTCCAGCAGGTCTCCTTCCCCTCTACTCTGAACTGGTGAGACCACACCTGGAATACTGTGTCCAGTTTTGGACTCCCCAAATCAAGAGAGGCAGGAACCTGTTGGAGAGAGCCCAACAGAGGGCTACAAGGATGATGGTGGGACAGGAACATCTCTCCTATGAAGAACGATGGAGAGAACAGGGGCTGTTGAGTCTGCAGAAGAGAAGGGGATCTGATCAATGTCTATAAATATCTGAGGGGTGGGTGTCAAGATGTAGGCACCAGGCTCTTTGCAGTGGTGCCCAGCAATAGGACAAGGAAGAACAGGTACAACAAGCTAGAATACAGGAGGCCTCACCTCAACATGAGGAGACACCTCTTTCTGGTGAGGGTGATGGAGCACTGAAACAGGCTGCTCAGAGAGGTTGTGGAGTCTCCTTCTCTGGAGACTTTCAAAACCTGCCTGGATGTGTTCCTGTGCAGCCTGCCCTAGGTGATCCTGCTCTGGCAGGGGGGTTGGACTCAGTCTCTGGAGGTCCCTTCCAACCTCTAACATTCTGTGATTCTGTGATTATTTTTTCCAGTTTAGAGACTGGCATTTTAGTCGTTTTTCACACAAGTATTTACTGTTTCATATTTATAAAAGAGCATGGAAACAGACAGCAAATTGCCCTGTAGAGACTGTCAGTGTCTGTCATTAGTGTTTTCTTAATACTGCCCTCCTGTACTTTGGGGAGGCTAATCCTTTCATTCCCTTAGCCTCTCACATCCATCCAGCAGTTCTGCTTACTCCCTTTCTGTAATTAAGTAATTCAGCAGATTCCAAAGGTCATTCAGATCAGACTTCAAAGGTTTTACTGGCCATATTTTCCAACATCTTGCTGTGTGATGCTTGAGGAATTTCCAGACAGGGGCATTATGGGATTATCCTAATAGCAGGCTTCAGGAAAGGATGGAGGACCTTTCATATGTTAAAAGCAGTATCTCCCTGCCCCTGGATGGTAGGAGGATGGGCCAGTAAGGAGGACCTGGAGAGCAGGAAGAAAGGGGCAGAGAGCAGACAGGTTTTGTATACAATTCTAATCTATTCCCAGAGATGAGTTTAATAGAGCTGGATTCCCTTACTGTATTTCCTGAAATAAATGCATGGCCATCCTCTCCCCTTGTTTTTTTGCTCACCTGTCTGCTTTGATGCTTTCAGGTCCTGAATATCAAACAGAATTTTTTAAGTACCTGCATTTCTGAGGCTTTCTAAAGTGCTCCACAAACTGCCCACATTCCCCAGCTTAAGGGAGTAACCCCCAATTTGTGGAACAGCACTGCAGGGACAGAGGAGAGAGGGAGGCTCCTCTGCAGACAGGTTCAGAGCAGCTGCTTTGGGCTCCCAACTCACCCTGCTGAAGAGCCAGTTTCTGGCTGTGGACTGCAGAGGACAGATAATCCTCATTAGCTGCTGCTTCATCTTTTTTCTGATCACCTCCCTGAGTGAGGTACCTGTGGTCAGGATGGTGTCATGTGAGTCAAAGGCAGGCGGCTCTGTGCACAGCAGATAAGGAAGGGTCAACTGAATGCAGGGTGGAGGCAGACATTAGGTGTGAGACCTAGCCACAGTACAGAAAAAAAACCCAGAAGAACACCTTGTTGGCATTTGGTTAAACACCCACATTGCCACAAATCCATACATTCACAAAAGCAGATTTTAGTTTTTGTATACAATTCAGAACTACAGCAGTGAGACACGGGGTAGAGGGCTCTAATGTGGTACCCCTCACACAGTACCCTGGCACACATGATCTGAGCTCTTGGCTGTTCAGTAATCAACACTGCTGTGTTTCCATGTGTCCATGGAAATCAATCAATCAAGTCTTTAGCAGTAGGACCAGTTGTTCTCTGGATACCCAGCCCCTTGAGCTGGAAGATAGGGATGGGGACCAGAAGGAAGTCCCCACAGTCCAAGAGGAGATGGTTAGTAACCTGCTGCACCACTTAGACATACACAAGTCAATAATAAGGCTTCATGGCTTACACCTAAGGGTACTGACAGAAGTGCTCAGCAAATCACCTTCCATCATTCTTCAGCGGTCCTGGCTAACCAGGGAGGTCCTGGTTGACTGGAGATGGGCAAATGTGACACCCATCTATGAGGAGGGATGGCGTGAGGATCTAGGGATTTACAGACCTGATGGTGCCTTCTTCACTGAAGCAGTTATTGAAAACTGGAATGGGCTCTGCAGGGAGGTGGCTGAATCCCCAGCCCTGGAGTTGTTTAAAAGATGCAGAGATGTGGTGCTGAGGGACATGGTTTAGCACCACACACAATAGAGTTAGATAATGGTTGGACTCAACCTTTAAAGAGCTTTTCCAACCAAAGGGATTCTTTCCTAGTTTGCTCTTTTCCAAGTACTAGCCTGTCTGCTGAGCTACTGTGAGATGTTATCAGAAGGCTGAGATACAATGCATGGTACAGAAGAGCCCAAGACCGAACCAGGGAGGGCGTGGTAATGTGCAAAGTGCGACCCGGAAAGTAAACGTTTACTCCTTTCAGGCACCAATAAATGGATGTCGCTGTGAGCCCCTGATCAATAAACTGGAGAATCAGCTGGAGGCAACAGTGGAAGAGATAAAAGCTGAGTTTGGGACAGTACAAGATAAGATGAACATTAAGCTGGGCCAGATGGAAAGCAAAACCCAACACCAAGTAAGAATGTGACCCCGAG